>UESW01004416.1:44016-353735 GCA_900491605.1 Calamus simplicifolius
GCGAAGGCACTTGAGCAATGGCATGGAAAAGGATCGCTTATAGAGCTGGTCGTCGACCAACACATAGTGGGCAGCTTGCAATTTCAGCTTTCTTGCCTCCTTACGGTCGGCTGGGAGCGACCCTTCTTTGAGATACCTCTAGATGGGGTCGAACCAGGATGGCTCGGCCTCAATCTGCATCACTCAATCCGCCTCCGCGATGCTAGACATTTCCAGGATTTCCAGGGGAAACTTTCGTTTGGGACTCATCGATTCCGCAGTTGCCAGTCGGGATAGTAGATCGGCATGGGCATTCTCGGATCTGGGGATCTGGATAACTTCAAATTCATAGAAGTGGGAAAGCAAGTCCCGCACCTGCTGGTGATACATAATCATGTTTGGCTCCCGGGCCTCAAACTCGCCCCGCACGTGACCAACCACCAATTGAGAGTCGGTGAAGGCATTTAACTTTTTCACTTTAAGGTCACGGGCGATTCAAAGTCCAGCGAGCAAAGCTTCATACTCGACTTCGTTATTGGAGGCTGGGAAGGAGAAGCGAACACCATACTCGAAGGTAGCCCCTTCTGGGCTGGTAAGGATTAGGCCAGCGCCTAAGCCACCGGCGTTGGATGATCCATCAACATGAAGCAGCCACAGGGCGTCAGATTTCGGTTGCTCGGGGGAGTCTGGAGTGGAACCATCCTCCGGGATAGTACATTCAAGGAGGAAGTCAGGTAGAACCTGGGCCTTGATGGCCGAGCGAGGTTGGTACTGGATGTCATGCTCGCTTAGCTCGACGGCCCATTTAGCTATCCTTCCTGATGTCTCCGGCGATGAACCACTGCTTTGATGGTTGGTCGTGAGAACTATCACAGAATGTGCTGGAAGTATGGTCGCAGCCTCCGAACCGACGTTACCAGGGCCAAAACCAACTTCTCGATCCGAGTGTACCTTGTCTTGGCGTCTCGGGGCAGTTTGCTGACATAGTAGATCGGCTTTTGAGTCTTTTTCTCTTCTTTGACCAAAACTGAGCCAATTGCGCCTTCTGAAACCGCCAAGTACAGGAATAGCATCCCTCCCGAGTTGGGGCTACTGAGGAGAGGTGGCGAGCCGAGATACCTTTTGAGGTCCTCGAATGATTTCTGCACTCGGGAGTCCATTGAAAATTCTTGGCAGATCGAAGAACTTTAAAGAAGGGAAGGCACCTTTCGGCCGATCAAGCTACGAAGCGGTTGAGGGCCGCGATTCTTTCCGTCAGGCGCTGGACCTCTTTGATAGATGTTGGGGGTGTCATTTGCTGAAGGGCTTGAATCTTCTGCGGGTTGGCTTCAATGCCTCGCTCCATGAAGCCCAGAAACTTTCCAGAATTGACACCGAAGGCACACTTTGTTGGATTGAGCTTCATCCGATATTTTCGAGCGTCGCGAAGCTCTCAAAGAGGTCCTCAATGTGCTGGGAAGCTTCTTTGCTTTTGACCAGCATGTCGTCGACATATACCTCCATGTTTCGGCGATTTGCTCCTTGAAGACCTTGTTGACCAGCCTTTAGTAAGTTGCACCTGCATTCTTCAGACCAAAAGGCATGACACGGTAGCAATATGTACCTCGGTCGGTTATGAAGGCGATCTTTTCTTCATCCTCGGGTGCCATTCGGATTTTATTGTAGCTGGAATAGGCATCCATGAAGGTTAGCATCTGATGCCCTGAAGTAGCATCTACAAGCTGATCGATCCAAGGGAGAGGGAAGCTGTCTTTGGGCAGGCTTTATTGAGGTCGGTGAAGTCGATGCAGATCCGCCATTTGCCATTCGACTTCTTTACCATGACGACATTGGACAACCAGCTCGGATAGTTTATCTCCCGAATGAAGTTTGCCTTAACAAGTTTGTCGACTTCTTCCTCAATCGCCTTCTGCCGCTCAGGGTGAAGCTCCTCTTCTTCTGCTTTATGGGCTGCGACATCTCATCCACATTAAGACGATGGACGAGGACATCTAGGCTGATTCCCGACATATCGGAAGCTAACCAGGTGAAGACATCAGCATTCCTTCGGAGAAAGTCGATTAGCTCCGTCCGAGGCTTCCCTTTTAGCAGCGACCCAATCTTTATAGTTTGGTTGGCCGGGCTTCGTTCAGCGGCACCTCCTCTAGCTCTTCAGCTGGTTCTCCCCGTTGCTCGGCAAAATCTTCCCGAGCGTCCAGTCCATCAACCTCAGGCAATTTGGATTGCAGGCTGGTGACGAAACACTGCGAGCTACAGCTTGGTTTCCTCGGACTACTCCCACTCCCCATCCGGTAGGGAACTTCATTGCTAGGTGCGGGATGGAGACAGTGGCTCTAAGGGACATCAGGCTGGGTCTCCCGAAAATTGCATTGTAGGGCGACCGAAGCTTGGTCACCAGAAAATCTGTGTGGACCGTGGCAACGGAAGGCCAAGTCCCGCGTGGACCGTCAAGGTCACGACCCTCTCGGGGGTGATTACATCACCGGTGAACCCCATTAGGGTGGAGTCCACGGCTCGAAGATTCTCCATAAGCAGTTTCATCTTCAGAAACACATCGAGGTACAAACATTGACAGAGCTTCCACTATCAATGAGAATCCATCTACATCATAGTTGTTCAGATTAAGGATACAACCAACGCATATCATGCGGGAACTGTATTTTCCGGAGGTCACTATCGAAGAAGGAGAGCTCATTTGTTCGCGCTTTCTTTGGTGCCGAACCTTCTTCATCATTTCACCCGCTCGACACTGCCAACTGCTTCGATCACATTAATGTGACCAGCGACCGGAGGATTCGGGGGGAGGAGGTTGCTGAGGCTCAGGTTGACGATCGCCCCCGTTCCTTGGCTTGGGTGCTCTCCTGAATTGGTCCAGCCTACCCCGTTGGATGAGCCTTTCGATCTCGTTCTTCAGCTTCCAGCACTCCTCAGTGTCGTGGCCATGATCCCGATGGTAGCGGCAGTATTTAGTGGGATCTCTCTGGGCAGCATTCCCTCGGAGAGGAGGTGGTCGGGGGAGCTGGCGCTCTGTCGCCATGAGGATCTCCGCCTTGGGGCAGTGAGCGGAGTGAATCGGTTGAACCACCTTGGCGGGCTCCGGGTGCGGTTCCTCGGCGGGGGCGGAGGAACCCTTTGGCGGCGAGGCGGACTTGGCTGGCGGGCGGATCGGTGCTTGTCCGAGCCTTTGGGCTCCTTTTTCCTTGTCAGCTCAGTGCGGGCAGCTCTCCGCGATTCTTCGACTCTAGCATATTTGTCTGCCAGAGCCATCATGTCGGAGAGGTTCTAGGGTAGCTGACCTCCAGCGCCAGGTAAAAGTCACTCTCCTTCAATACTCCCCTGCTAGAGCGACATGGCCACCTCATGATTAAGGTGGTCCACTTCCAACATGGCCGTGTTAAAGCGGCCGAGATATTTTTTCAAGGACTCCCCCTCTCTGCTTAACCTCAGAGAGGGAGTCGGATCTCCGCCGATGACGACGGCTGCTGATGAACTAGCTGATGAAGAGGCGGCTCAGCTCGTCGAACGAACTAACAAACCAGGTTCGAGCGGATCCCCTGAGGGTGGAGGGGAAGGCGCGGCAAGGATCGCATCTGATGCCCCGTGGAACATCATGATCGATCTGAAGCTGCTGAGGTGGTTGTCGGGATCGGAGGCCCCATGATAGGGTTCGATGGCGGGCAACTTCACATGGGAATGCCCTGCTCCGGCTGATGGTGGAGCGGATGGGCCAGCTTGGCGGTATCTAACTCCTGGCGCATCTCCCAGAGTTGCTGGCGGATCTCCTCTGGCACAACAGGAGGGGCCGACGAGGAGAGAAATGAGACGGTGTCGAGTTGCGGCGAGAGAACACCGGAGAGAGATCGGGCCCATCGAGATCAGGGAAGATCTTTGCCATAGCCCCCTTGGGGGGCTGGCTCAACTTCCCTAGGGCGGCGAGGGGGGTTTGCAACCCCATGCGGGCGGAGGAGGAGATCGCCGATGAGCGGGGGCTGCATTCTCCTCAGGAGGATGCGGGGCAGGAGCGGCTGATCGGGGAGCTTCAAAGCGCCCCTGAATCAAGTGGGTTAGAGCCTGAACTTGCTGGACCAGCGAGGCAAACTAGTCCTGGGTCACTGGGGCCGCCGGTGGCGATGGAGTCTCAACTGGTGGTGGTGGTGGCGCTACGCTGCTCACCGGATCAGGTCTTTGGGAGGCGACCTAATCCCAGGCTTCGAGGTAGCCTTTCTTCGGTTGGCCATGGGAGGAGTTCTCTTTCAGATCGAGATCCTTGTCTCCTGAATCACAAGTTTATGGGACTTGAGGCCCTTCCTCTAGCGCCAATTTGTTGCTGCTGAAATCTGTCCTCCGACTCGGGTGCGATCGGGCTCTGGGACGGGCTCCCTCCTGGGTGGACCTGCAAAACAGTCCTCACGTGAGAGGCGTTGGGGGTGGCCTTCCGCGGAAGACCCTCTGCTCAAGTCAGTGGGGATCGACAATCAACAAACAAGAGGAGAAGGCTCTCGCTGAAGAGTCTCTCTAAGGGTGGCCTTTCGAGAGCTATGAGCAGAGCGCTAATGGCGGAAAATGGGGGAAGCCAGGCAGAAAGAGAGCGTGCCAGTGAGCAAGTGCGCATACCTGAGGAGTTGGCAGACGACCCTATTTATAGAGGATCACCTGATTCCCTGGGGGCATCGTGGGTCCAAAAGTCGTTAGGATTTGAATCCAGTTTGTTATGAGGTCAGTAAGATTCGCATCTTGTTGGTTAGAGGATCGACGGCTGGGAGAGCTGGTTGATGTCTCGAGATTTGGCAAGTATATGGGCTCCAGGGCTCTAGGCCACTCTCGCGGATCCTAGGCCACTCTCATATATGATTTCTGTTTGGAATCTTACAAATTTGAACTCTCCCGCGCCAAATTCCATAGAGGTTCTTGAGTGTCTAGGTCTAGCCGGGCGTAATAATGACTCGACTGACGAGGTACAGTCGAATAGCTCGACGGGGCCGAGAGAGACGATATAGCTCGGCTAGGCCGGAGATAATATAGCTCGATTGAGGCCAAGAGATGGTATAGCTCGGTTGGGGCGAGAGATGCGATATAGCTCGGTTGAGGCCGAGAGACGCGATATAGCTCGGTTGGGCTGAGAGAGGATATAGCTCGGCTGGGGCCGAGAGATGCGATATAGCTCGCTGAGGCCGAGAGATGATATAGCTCGGCTGAGGTTGAGGATAATATAGCTCGGTTGAGGCCGAAGATATGATGAGATGATATAGCTCGGTTGGGGTCGAGAAACGACATAGCTTGGCTGAGGCCGAGGGATGTGATCCACGCCTTAGGAATCCTTGGCTCGGTGAGGGGGCTAAGGCGCCCCGATTTACTGAGGCTGACTTATCTCTAGCGGGTATTGTTCAGCACATGGGAGTCAGGGTTGATCCTAGCCCCCTTGCACGATTATTTATGCAATGGTGATTTTATCCCTCAACAATCATATTACTATATCTCTAGTAATGTAGATAACCAATCCTTTATAGGATAATATGTATTATCTCATAAAAGGTAGGATAATATGTATTATCTCATGAGGTAATTTAAATTGCCACTACAATATAAATTATCATTCAAAACATGTAAACAGGCCCATTTAAATTATTAGTAATCTATGAACCTAAGTGTGTAATCTTGTGAAGGGAATAAGAGTAAAAAGGAGAGCCTTATTTCAAGAATAATATTATTCCAACCTCTAAATAGAGTCCTTTAATCCATCCGTTTATTCCAACTGCAAGTCATCAAAAACTAGAAAAATAATTAACCTATTCCACCTTTTTGACTCGAATAAGACCTACTCTTGCTTTATATTCGAAACCAAATGCAGAGTAACAATGGATAGATTCAAATAATGCTGGCGTAGAGAAAGAAAAAAATTCAACGTCCGTGGTAATCTGGTGCCCGAGTATATTGACACTGACACCCACAACCACAAATAGCCAGAGCATTCAACCTTGATTTTCGCTCGATCTTTTGAATCCAGCCTGCAGAATTACACCCTTCTTCCCCTGTAATTCATGTTCATGTTAGATATTTCATAGGTCAAAATAGAATGTAGAAAACATTCTCTTTCCCTTGATCAACCTCCCTAGATCCTAATGAACTGAATGTAAACTAGACTTGCACAGCTAAATTTGCCAATTTACCTTTATTGTAGGCATCCATGGTTTTAAAAGGATGTGCACACTAGCCTTGTTGTTATAGTCTTATTGTAAACTAGCCCCGGTCACAGCTCAAAGAACATGAAGAACAGCCAAAAACACAGGAAATATGATTTGGAGAATAATTCCCAAAGATGTTTATTGTAAGTCAAGTGAAATTTACTTTATATAGGCCTATTAGGTTGTGAGAGCTGAAAGCAAAGCTGTAAGTGTGCACAATGAGAAACTAAGCATGCAATGGATACAACATCCCTACAACAATGAGAATTAAGAAGGAAATGTTCCAAAATCAATAAACTTAAATGGACAATGGACTTCTTGCTTACAGGATACAAGCATTATGAAGCAAAACAGCTGTTAAGCCATCTCTTTCCCCTGTCTGAGGCTAATATGAGCTCTTATCAGTGGTTCGATGTTACCATCCAATATAGAATTTACATCAGGCAGTTGGATACCGGTTCTCACATCTTGGACCAATTTCTGTGGACGAAACATGTACCTCCTTGTTTCCAGCTTCCACTCATTCACAACTGCATCCCTTTTAATTTTGCTTGGTTCTAACACACCTTGATCCATTGCAAGAGAAAGAAGTTTTGCTTTCAAGCGGTTCATGGCCTTAATCCTATTTGCAAAGCGACTCCTTTCACCTGCACAGAAAGAGTGTACTTTATAGTAACAATGACTAAAGTTTGCAGCCACTAACAAGAATAGTGGTCAAATGGAAGCAGTTTCAACTGATGGAAGTCAGAATGAAACCAGACAAACTGTCTTTTAGGGTGATTAGCTAGAGTTTGCACTAACTGCTAGCTGTTTAATAATGTTAACAGCTCAAAAAATTGACACAAGCTGAAATCATGGCAATTAAATTTTCTGTGCATGACATGGCATTTCTCTATGTTGAAAAGAGTATTCATCTCATTTGGAATATCACATTTCTTAAAATACAAGTAACTTTGCTCCTCTGCCAAATCAGCTGCAAATTCCTCATCTCCAACTTGCCGCTATTCTTGAACCATTTGCATAGTTCACTAGAACTCTTTGCTTTTATGTAAATCATAACCTCTTGCAATCCATTGATATCATTTGGGACAAGGTTTACCGTACCAGAAACTAGCACAGTTTCGATAGCAGATCGGAATGGCTTGATACGACACACATCAATCTAAAGTTGATAGGTTACAGAACCAATAATATATCGATCAGGTGAAGCAAAAGACCCAACACATGAACTGTCTCGTACCAAGTCAAACCAGACGACTCAACATAATTCGTGGTAAGGGATCAATTTGGAGCAATTGAGGATAGTTTGGGATGATTCGGTCCCTATGCCGAACCAAACCACCAAACCATACCAATTCTGGGCCAGTTCAATACAATTCACCCTAAACCATCCAGTTCGATATGATTTAGCCATCCTTGTTTATGAAATTATTTAACATTCATTTAAAACATTGATCCATTCCCTTACAATTTTGTTCCTTTTATAAGAAATGCTCCAACTATGCTATCAACTCCAAATAAATTCCTAATCACAATTCCATCCACATTAAAATCTACTCAAAACCCATTAAACAGGACTAAACTTGTTTCTCACTTTCACAATCACACTATTCTCTCATTGAACTATGTAGGCTGGAAGCCATGCAGATGTTTTACATCTCTTATTTTCACTACAACCCTCACCACCAACTTAGTTTACATATATCTTGCCATTATTATCCTTTCTAAAGAGACTAGACGACATTGAAGTTTGGCCTGATTCTTGGAAATTAATTAGAATTGTAACATGTTCATTGGATAGAATATGATGCTACTGAGGCAGCAGAAGCTAAAATCCATCTCCCATGACTGCTCCCCAAATAGGGAGTGTTTGAAGTATTATCACCAGCACTAGATACTGCATGGATGTGCCACCATCTTTGAGCTGCATGCATACACCAGCAGGTGCCCCTTGGGTGAAGGCTTTCAATCACCTTTTGTCTTGAAAGCAGAAAGTCCAGATTAGCGTCTCACATGGTGGCAGAGGTTTAATCACCAATATATTAGCATGCCATTTAGCAGGCATGATGAATAAAGAGAGACGAAGAGCAGAGAGGTGAGGTGGCAGCCTGGTCATCACCAGGGATGTCTTAGAATGATAGGATCCAAGGCATGGTATTATGCCATATATGCAAGCTGGAGGAGGCTTAGTTGCCAGAATTGGGGGGAGCAAGTAAGGTTGCAGGTCAAGGAAAGCATACAATTTAAGAACTCTTTAAGGAAGCACCCTACCTGCACCGGGTTAAGGAAAGCATACAATTTAAGAACCCTTAAAAGAAGCACTTAGTGTGTTCGGGTTTAAGAGCCAGGAAGTTTCCAAAGTAGGTTTATACCCTACAATAGAAGGTTCCTGTCAGTCAGGGAAGAGAAATCTTTTGGGGTGCCTTCAAGAGACCTATCTCTTTGTCCTCACAAACTTCCAGACCAACTTGAGACCCCTCATGTTGCTTATGGTTAACTGTATTAAATGGTTATATAAATAGAATGAATATGAGAGGAAACAGCATTAGTTTCTTGAGAAAGAAAATGAATTAGAGTTTAAGAAAAGGGATGGTGGTCAGAAAAGAACATAGTTAAATGGGAGAAAGACATATGTTCAACAGGGAAGATGGGATATTGGGCATTCCTTCCTCAAATTTCCACCATTTTGTAGGGAAAAAATGAGAAAGGTAAGGAACTTCTTCCCCTTGTTCCTAGATCTATATTTTTTCTCTATAATTTGCTTTCTCCCCCCTATATACTCCATTCTTGTAATGAGTGAAAGATTAGATGAACTACAAAGGAAGAGGGGGATCGGGCTTGTTACAGGAGGAAAAAGGGAAGAGTTGAACTGTTTTAACCAAAAGAAAGAGGGAAGAAGGGGAGGAGACCAGCATACACTCAAGTCTCAACATGTAGAGATGGAGAAAAAAAAAGAGAGGAAGATAAGATTTAAGCAGAGAAAAGAAACATGGAAAGGAGTGAAGAGCTGTAGCTTTGGGTGGCTTTATAGTATAGTTAAGACCTCTACGAAGCCTAAGCCAGTTTAGTTGATATTCAATTTCTGACCAGTTCAGAGGTTTGTTTATTTGGTCTCATGAATTTTGAAGGTAGAAACAAACCATTGCAAGGAATGAAACAAGTCTATGTCAGCACAAAACTCAATATGGAGTGATCTCCACATAGCAGCCAGGAAGGTTTAGAGTCAGGCTTCTAGATTGAATCCTACCAGCTGACCTAAAATGTATGGATACTAAAAAATTGAATTCAAATTCTGATAAAAGTCATCTCTAAATAAGGAGAATATTGAGATTTTCCATTTCATTGAAGAACAAGAGTTAAACCATCAAATTCCATCTTTGTGGGGAGATCAAACTATTAAAACAATGCATAAAACATATAGGGGTTAAAACCTCAAATATCAACTCTTTCTCAACTCATTTTGTGCATATGGTAAATATACCTATTAAATAAAAATGCACTGAAGGTCATACCAACCGAAAAATTAAATTTTCATATTCAAGAATCTAATTTAGTTTTTATCAAAATATTTAAAAAAATTTCATGGCACTTCTACAAGGGAAGAACAATTAGCATACATCCCAGATCAACCATTAATCATTTGAGATATCCTAGGCTTATAAAAAGATAGTCTCAAATCTAATCAACCCATCATACTTCACAGAAGTAGGGTCAGTCAAATTATTCCAAATCGAATAATTTGAGCATACCAAACTAAACCAATCATGATCTCAGACGATTTGACCACCAAAATGAAATAGGTTTCTAATCAGTTGGAATTTAGGCTAGACTAATTAGTTGTTCCAGCTGCAAGACGTAGATGCACTCGTTAGCGATCAATGGCCTCCCTAGAACACTCGTATGGACTAAAAGAACGAATTCCTTTCAACCAACTCAGGAGCAGGCGGATAGTGCGACCTTAGTGACCTAGATTCCATCGTATAAAACCCTGATTCCCCCATTCAATCTCTCTTTGTTCATGCATCTTTGAAGCCCTAGCCATCACCCTTTCTCTCCCCCCAATCCCCCCATTTCACCCTTCTAATCTCCTTCTAGTCTTGCAGCAACATTGCCATGGAGGACCTCATTGAGAGTTCTATTGGCAAGCTCTTACCCTCAATTAATGTAATCCAACCTCAATCAACAAGCTTAGGCCTGACTGATAAGCTTCTAACTAATGAGCTTTGATCGACAAGGTCTAGCCCCTAGTTGGCAATCTCTGACCTCGATCGACACCCTTTAACCCTCGATTCCATCTCTTTTCTCCTTCTCTGATAGGTCCTTTCTCTCTCTCTCTCTCTCTAACTTCTCTCTTCCTTGCTTATTCACTCTCATTGATACTTGATTGATAACAACATCATACCCTAAGTCAATACAGTATAGTATGGTACCGTATCAACTACTTAATCGATACAAATCAAGGTACCAGCTTTGCAAATATAGGATAGAAGTATATTAGCTAATGAACAATGAAAACATGTTAAGGCCATGAACTTTGTTTCTTGTTAAATGCCCTTGTTAACACAGAACCTCGTAGTTAGTAGCTAGTACGACACATGCCATATCTTGCATACCAAAGCAAAAAAAAAAAAAAAAGGATCTTTAGTTCAAACATTGAGTTGTATTGATCCATAATGAATTGACACAAATTGAAATAGGCTACAATACATCATGCCTAATACCAATCCAAAGATAGGTGCCAGTATTATAGTGGCATAGGCCAACACCTAAAACCATTTGAATGTTTAATGTGTAAATGATGTTTCATATAAATGGTTAAGTACCTGCGCTTTGGACAGTTATGCCACTAGGGAGATGATGAATGCAGACTGCATGTTCTACTCTGTAACCAGATTGGTTTTCTCCTTGAGATGGGGAAGAAGAGATGTTCAAATCATTGTCATCAATGTGCATCTCGATAGCTCCTTCAAGGCATAGAGGATCACATCCACAGCAGCTGAGCATGTCTGCAAACTTTTGGCTCAGAAGATTTGCTGTAACTCAAATGAAATAAATCTAATCTACACATCAATTTTCATTTTCAAGTACCTGCAGCATACTTTAGTCTCTTAGGCTATTCATTAGAGGTAGATTCAGAATTATAGCAATAGAAAATAAAAGATAACTAAATAGTATGATTATGTCCACCAACAAATGTGAACGGTAAACATCAGCATGAAAAGCAAAGGAAGGATATTAGTTGCTTCACTGAACTATCATTCTCCACAATACTGTGCAACAACTGAGAATTTATAAACCAGGACATATTTATAGAATTAGCGATCCTAATAATAGATGATCACCAGGCTACTATCTATCTATGTATGTATCAGAGGATACATAAGGTCTCATCATAATAAACTTACAAGAGCAGTATAACTATGTTAAATAATTAATCAGTATCAGACAATGGTTGTATAACATGTATGGCATGCATGTACATTATTTTGTCTAATATCATACATCAATTCATTGCATGTGAAGGGCATCCTCTGAAATATTTGTAAACCACACTATCTGTTGCTTTAATGACAAGTTCTCCCATTTAAGTTTCCCTAGTATGTAATTTATAACTTCTTTTGTGCATAATGACTTATGATTCACATCACAAACGGGAACTAAAAATTCTTGGTAGATCCGCAATCTATATTTGAGGCTTGCAAGCCTTCCTAGGAACTCCTCCTCCATAGTTATGGCCCCAAACTAAAGAACAAAAGGTGTTGTCATAACAAATTTAACCACACTTGGAGTTGCTAGATCTCCCCTGCCCAAACAAAAAAGAAAAGAAAATAAAAGAAACAAAAGTCTTCATTTTGTCTATCTGTGCTCCTTCCTATATTATTCTAATTTGTTTGACCTATTAAATGGTTGTATACTTGCCATCCACTAATGTTCACCTTCAAAGGTTGGGATCGTAATCACATGCTTCATTTTTGTTCCTTGCAAAACCTAATCATCTCACTCTACAAAGTATGCTCTTCTTGAGTACATGGTGAGCGCAAAACTTCATTGGTCAGTCCCTTAGCATTTGCATGCTTCTTGGTATGTTATAGGAGCCTACAACTACATCTATTCCCTTATCAAAATCTTGCACCTTCTAATTTCATATCAAACCATACCATTCCTTTATTTTCTTTGTCAACCAGAGTCAAAATATCTAAGTATGATTCTTACCTTATTATTACACTTATTTCCTTTTAGAACCTACATAAATGTCCTATGGCAACAAGGCTACAATTGGGTCCTCTAATCCAATTAAACTTACCATGTACGTACTCCCATTCCATGTTGTTACTGAATCACCAACCTGGTGGTCTTGTTCATTCTGTGGATCATGCTACCAAATCTGCTTTACCATGCCTCCTTTCCTAACATAAAAGTCATGCTCCTATTGTTATGACTTCCTTCTTGACAAATTCTGGTTTCTTGGACCTTTTCTTTTCAATCATTCTTACTGACTAATTATTGACTAGTTATCTCTTTTAAGCATCATTTCAAAGTCCTCAGCAACATCACATTGGTGACCTTCCTTTCCTACAGACAAGGTTCACATCAATTGCAAGTGGATTTACTAGAAGGCTTACTTTAAGAATTATTCTGATCATTATAAAGCCCACTTAATAATTAACGATTCAATTGAATGTACATCATCAATTGTCTTAAGATTTCCATGATTGTGAGAGAGACAAACTGTGTGCACTGTCATTGCAATTGATGACTAAATACTGATTATATTATACTAAATATTGGCTTTCAGTATCCCTCTTCAATGCATGCCATATTTGTTATACCACATCTAGAACTATCATTGCTATTCATGTTTGCTCTTTTATAGACTTTTTGTGTGAATGTAAGTGCCTTTTTTTTTTTGTTGGGGGGGGGGGGGGGGGGGGGGGGGGGAGGGGAGAGCTTTAGGGGGCTTTTAAGTTTATGTCAAATTTAAGGGAGACAATTACCTCACGAATAATTGATCCATCAAGAGATGTACAGATCATTCTATGCATGCCCTTCTCTCCAAAAAGGTAGCCAAAAATGTATTCTGATTCAAACTCAATTGTTGCCAATCCTATACCATCACCACTTGAAGAACATTTTTCAGTGATCCTTCCCTCACAGCCATGCTTTTCAGCCCATCTAATGTACATGCTCAAAAGCTTCTTTGCCCATGCCTGGAATCAAAAGTTTACAAGACATTTCATATAACCAAACAAAACAATAACTTCATCACAACAGAACACTACTTATACTTAACCAAGAAAACACAATGTATGAATAGCTATCAAAGAAAAAAAAAAACTTGCATTACAACTACTTAGATATCAAAACAACCTTTTTATAACCACAATAATTTAACTCTCCATGCATCTAGGTGCTGTATGACATTATATTATGTTTTTATATATGATTCAATGTTTTGGAATCTATGGACTTCTTAAATTCCAAAACCAAGTTTGAATCAGTAAGATATCAACATCATGCACTACTTTTTCCACGGTTCTCTCAAACTTGCTTATTTTCATTCTAATTTTCTTAGGCAAAATAGACATTATAATCCTAGAGTCTAGAGTCTAGATTTTGTTTTGTATTTTATTATCAACCAAATCGAACACTTATAAATGCATAATAGAGCCTAGCTCAATCAGTTCAAAAGGTTAATTCAATAGTTTAGTGTATACGAGTTGCTGACTAGTTTCTCCCTTTAAGTTTGAGCTTTTCATCCTAGAAGACATTCAGGCAGCTTACAAGCATACAAAATGAAGCATAGATTAGAAACTGAAAAGGATTTGGAAAAGAACAAATGAGATTACCTACCATAATTTTTAGGATGATTTCTTTGATCATATTCCGTTGGCATCATTTTGGTTTTCAAAATGGTCCCCAATGGTATAAGTACTCCACTTTTTTTAAGTAAAAAAAAAACTCTTTTTCCAGTTTTCTTTGGATTGGTTTCAAAGGGCTTTAGTGAGATGCATCTCAATGGAGCCAAATGAAATGTTTCCAGGACTTCAATCAGTTTGGATTGGTCTCAAAGGGCTTGAGTGAGGTGCATCTCAATGCATCTAAATAGAACATTTCCAGGACTTTGATCAGTTTGGAGAGTAAATCTTCTGGAGCCATTACATTATATATTACTGTCGTAAGGCTGTCAGGCTGGGCTCAAGCAACAGATTTAAAATTTCTTTTGAATATTTTGGGTTGGTGACAGGTTACAAGTCTATTTGAATAAAGGAACCTTGATTGGTATAGCCATAAGAGAGCTCCAACAGACAAAAGGCCAAGTAGAGGCAGAAACTCTGAAACAAGTATTTGGGCTTCTTGAGATCAGCAGACAAATGAATCATGGATGGCATCTGATAATGGTTAGCTGAGTAGGGCTGGTGAATGGAAAAGGAACTCCTTCATGGGGACAGAAGTATGCTCTTAGTCATCTCTCAGTGTTTGATTTAAGCATCATGACATGTATGCTGAACAGGATAAAGAGAACCCAAGCATTTTCCATGAAATGAAGTGGGAGGTGCATGGTAAAGATTAAAGGTATGTGAGATAAAGACCATATTTAAGGGTAAGTAGGAGGGGGTATTTTAATTAGAAGGTAGGGTACCTTTTTACAGAGGTTAAGAAATCAAAATGACTCGAGGTGGTGTATCAATGGTGGTGCTAGCAACTAAGAACTTTTGTAGCCTATTAGAATGGAATCGCTAAGACATACAGAAATAACTATCCTTTTGGTCTACCGAGACAAGTCATAGCTTTGTCATAGGAAGGAGGTTGGATTTTGGAAATAGAAGTGGCTTAATCTCCCCGTAGAAAATGTTTCTCCAATCATATATGTATTTACTTTAATATCGGCAATCATAAAAAAAATTATAGAAAAGAGGGGATGTGGTGGTTTGTGGACTGAAGCTAAGAACAGCACAAATAGCACAAAACTAAGATATATCAACTCATTCGCTCTTACAATTATATTTGGTCAAGATGGATGATTGGTTTGGAGAAAGGAGGATAGCAAAATAGAGGCATCTTCCAAGTGTTTGGTAGACACTCTTGTGGACTTCTAAAATCAATGTGAGACTAAGGGAAAAAAAATCAAGGATCTAAAATTTAGCATCATCGGTAGAGGGATGGGGCCTTGATACAAGAATATAAGTTGGGCAATGAGAAGCCCATCTCTTTTATGATTGGAGGGGATTCTGCAATTCTCAGGAAAACCAACAAAGCTTTAGCCTCCTTGTTAAGCTGGACAAGGTCAGCTTAAATGACAGAACTACATTAGCTCTTGCTTTGCTCAATAAGACTGCTGATGTAAAGAGACAGAAATGCTCATTTTCTCTTGAAGAATGGAAGAAACCATATGCATGCTGGGATGATCGTGGTTGACTAGTTAAGTTACAGGAATCCTAAATTCATGGTTTGAAGGTTGGAACTTGGAATGCGCTTGGTTCTTTCTGTGTAATGCTTAGTATTGGTACAGTGAACATACTTTACAATTCATGTACCATAATGAAAACATCCAGTGATTGAATTTGAGATGCTATAATCTCTCTCCATTACCATTCAACAAATATACATCACTTCTATTTTGGGTCAGCAGCATCAACTTTACAAACCCTTATCTGTCATGTCTTCCACCAAAAGACACATCCTTTACATCATAACTTGTTTCGGTTCACTTTTGTTTGTCCTTATTTCTAGTTACTTCATAAAGAACTACTCTATAGTGTCCCTATAGCATGGTTATACATGATCATACCATATAATATTTCTATTACTGTCCATCATCTTATCCTCTACCTGTGCAGCCATCTTTTTTCTTCCTGCTTATACTAAATAACCTTATCAATGTTCACAAACCTACAAAAAATTCAATTCGCGTGCTAAAGCCCCATTTTTGCTAATCAGCCCTACAAAACACAGTTGTCTCAGATTTAATGGCATAAGGTAATCACCGTACATATTCCATGCATCCACTCATTGAGCATTTCATAGTCAAACTCTCTTCATTTCCCAATACAGCAAACTCTGATAATGATAACATATGAATCTACAACTGTGTTCCAGGAAATTTAATAGACAATATAACAACAACTAGACAAATAATTAAAATGGGGCAAAATCACTAATTCAGGTATCTGCCGGTATTTTTCCACTGTCCCCTCATACATGTTACCAACATGCCTTGAAGATTTGTGTTATAATGAATAGTTTGGCAGATTAGCTGATCCTAATGTAGAAAATCTTAAACTCCAAAATACACCTATTTAAGTGACCAAAGAAACAAAATATGACGCTCAGATACCTCGGATCCAGCAACATCTTCCTCAACTTGGATTTGATCCCTATCATCACAACCATACAGTTAATCAAAAAGAGCACGTTGAAACACATTCTTGGCTTTCGAACAATCTCCCCGTCAAACTCTCTATTTTAATCAAAGCGAATTCATAATTAACTGATCATGAACAGCTTTTGCATATTTTGACTTCAACAGCCTTCTCCATAATACCTATGTAACACTTGCATTGTGCACCACTTACATGGCCGACTTAGCGAAAAGATTGATGTCTCAAGACAAGATAGGCAGTGGTGATCAGATAGATAGGGTTTAGGATATAATAGGGGAAACTTAGGGTAGCACAACTGATTAGAATATCAAATCCTATGAATGCCTCTTTCTCTTAGAAATGAACAATTACTGAGAAAGGAAAGAGAGACAGTGCAGAGTTCAACTGGTATAGAATTCTTAATGTACAGGTAAAAATGGAGAATTAGAAAATTATTGTACTCAAGTTAGTTGATGGACCAACCCACCTTTCATTACCCTATATTATTGAAGCATACTTTAAAGTTGGCTTGTAAAAGACAAAACAAAAGTATGCTATTTTGTTCGGCTAAAAGTTTCATTTATAATAGGAAAAAATAAGGAAATCAGGATTCTGAGAATCAGTTAATAATTTATATTGAAACAGAAAAGGTCGCAACAATCAAAATTTTGGAAGGCATTCATAGGCTAAGACATTAAATCAATGTATTATAATAAGATATAGCTAAAACTTTATGAACAAAGCCTAGCTTTCTAGTTTTATATTGAAAGGAAAAAATATGTAAACCTCAGATTTAACGCCCCCCGGTCCAGCTCTGATGATCACACAAGCTCCCTCCTTGTCATATGGACCATTTAGAAGCTTTGAAATCTCATAACGATCCAGTAACGCGCTAATATCTACAGAGGCTTTGTATGCCTGTTTAAAAAGCTGGTGGTTTATGGCATCCATTTCTGCCAGCTGGGTGATCAATTTTGCTTCTTCCGCCTGTACACGGTAGAATTATTGAATGGATGAATTAAAATGGCAACTGCTTTTATCACAGAGGAAAAATAGACTAAAGCACTTGTAGAAGGAAAAAAATCAATGCCAATGTCCAACAAATAGAATTCTCCAAATGAAGTGAGCTAAAACATTGGTAATTGCAGTATGAATATGAATAACATATTGTATGAACAAATAAATGATATTGATAAAATAGTTGGGTTTGTCGAAGTCTTTAGAAAGAAAACTGAAGATAATAGAAACCCATACAAAAATGGCCTGAAAAATAGTTTCATTCATACAATTAAAAGCTCCAATCCTGGTCAATTCTATCTTCATTTGTTCAATTAGAAGGTTGTAGTTACTCAGCCAAGTTGTAAGCCTTGAAAAGCAGGGTCATAAGCTGAAAATTTTGCAAACTGACTTACTAATCCACAGAGATAATGTCAGGCAAATCCTTTTTATTTATGGACAAAACAATAAATTCTTATGCATTCATATATGCATTTTTTTTTTAAGTACAGCACCTTGTATTGTAGATCTTTGAGATCATTCACTACTTTGTTGGCATCAGCTAAGGCTGTAAGAGATTCATTAGATCTAGCCAGATCATCCCACAGATTATAATCATGAAGCACTTGTTCTTGCTTAATTCGTTTTGCTTCTTCTAATTCCAAAGCAGTTGGTGCTATCATCTCAGCACGATTCACTATATCTTCAATTTTCTTTTTCAGGGAGTACAATCCTGGGCAAATTTAAAAAAAGATTAACATCGATCATTTTAATGGGATAAAAGAAATATTAATTAATCAGAAAATTGGGTATAATTTTCTGAATAGATATAGGAATGATTAACTAATCAAGATTAACATTGATCAGTTTAATAGAATATAAGAAAGATTAACTTATCAGGAAATTGAGTACAATAAATACGAGGTAAACCAACTATGAAGCATTGGTTTTCTGATTATTATGCTTCATTTCTACTAAACACTTGGCAAGAATTTAGTAAATTCGTTGCTTTGATCACCTCTTAAGAGTTATCCAAGTATTTTGTTCACCCTCTTTTTCACCTTTTCAACCCCTTGATTTGAATCCAGTGTCCCACCTCTTTAACCTGTCTATAGCATATTGTATGCGCAGCAGAACCAATCAATTGTCTGATCATACTACCCACTGGTAATGTGGTGCCAGTCTTATTGATGTACTAACTTCTAAATTTATTCTTCTTTGCTTTAGTATATACAAACCAAAGCTCCCTCAGCTTTTGAGCTTACGATATAGTCATCTGCCCTGTCAATTACCAAACCTTCTAATTTCGACACATCTAACTCAAAATTTAATGTGTTGCCATGGTCATCAATGACAGTCATGGATTTTTATGACACGCATGAGGAAGATACTGGTCAAGATAAGATTGAAATATACATGCATCAATATGGATTGAAAGAGCATTTTATGTCTGCATAAGCGTGCGAGTGCGGTGGACTTATCAGCATTTTTTTCCATGGTTCTCCATCATTTCTATGAGATTGTCTATCTTTAACAATTCACTATAACTATGGCATAAGTCGCCAACTTCCTGTAAGAGGTGGAACTTTAAGAAGGCTCTCATGATCCATGATTCTTGCTTCTATTTAAAACAAAGAACTACGCCGGCTCCCGGTTCATATCCAGTTCCAGACGTAATAACACATTCCTTTTCCTGGCAGTGGGAAATAGACAGAGACAAGGGAAGGTGATTCACAAAGACACCATTAATTGCCGTTACACTCCAAGATTACTATGACGTATTTTTTTTTTCATCTTTATCGCATGGAGATTAATTAAAGAAAATAAAATCAAATTTTGCATCACAAGAAGACATGGACCGAGCGATAACAAAAGTTACAAACTTATGTTGGCATGCCCATTTCTACTCACCGTGGGCATGAATTCAAAAGCCCATTAAAAAAAAGACATCTTTTTTCGGCATATAGACAAAATTTCAGGTGCGAAGAGACATATAATTAATTCGCGTTGGAATCAAACTTGGCGTATAAACGAGATTGTAACATTAGAATCATCGAGAAAGAAAAGATAATACAAAGAAAGGAAGATAAGAAAGGGAAAAGAGAAGGGAAAGACGAACCGAGCTCCTTGTAGACCTTGCTGTTCTTGTTCTCCATGGAATGGGAAGCCCGGAAGGCTGAGGGGAAGAGACGGGGACGCCCCGAGACCAACCATCTCGGCCGAAGTGCGGCGGCGGCTTTTCCGACCGACATGGAACCCGCCGGCGTTCTCGCCATGAGAAGGTGGTGATCAGAGCTCCGGATAGGTAAAAGAGCGAGCTTTGGTCCTCCAAAGGGGGGGAAGTTTTAGTCCCATATCATACCGTGAGGTGCCGATGTGGGAAGTCTGGCATGCCGCCGCCCACACGGGTCTCATCCGCGAACGTACGGTAATGAAATACGGTGGTGTACGAGGCTTTTAGCTCGAGTTGTTTTTTAAATGGATGCCTTTTGAAAGAGAATGAAAATAAAAGATATATTAGAATAATATTAAATAAATAATAATATTTAAAATAATATTTTTTATTTTTGCATTATTTTATCGATGAAAAATTATCATTTGAAGTGACGTTCAGGCTTGAAATCGTCACTTCATATAGCGATTTCATTGAAATTCAAAAGACGATTTCAGTGGAGGAATCGTCACTTGAAGTAGCGATTTCATTGAGATTCAAGAGACGATTTCAGTAGAGGAATCGTCACTTGAAGTGGCGATTTCATTGAAGTAATGATTTTAGCGATTTCATTGAAATTAAAATCACCACTTGAAGTGGCGATTTCTTCGTTGAAATCGTCATTCCAAGTGGCGATTTTCTCAGTAAACCAGCAACCCGGCAGTGAGTTGCTGGAAAGTTTAAGCTGGTGTCTATGGATTAGCATAGGGCTTTTTTTAATGGCTGCAGGTGTTTCAGTTTAAGTTTCAGTCCGAAAGCATCCATTAAAAAAGAGTGCCCATAGAATCGCCACTTGGAGTGGCGATATCATTGAAATTCACCTCTTGAGGGGAACTGATTCAGCCAATAAGTTATATTTTGCAGCGCTACAAGGCAAGGCCCTCAGCATTTCAGGTAATCATTTAACATTACCAACTGCTATGCAGTTACTTTTGTCAAGAATGTTCTTTGCAAAATGAGTTTCAAAGCCAACAATGAATCATGAACCAGTTGCAGGTTTAAGTTTCCAGTATGAAAACTAAGTAACTGCTTTCATTTGTGAAACATTCATTTGCCTTAGTGCCAATTACAAAATAGAAAGATAACTAAAGTCACAGATCATAAGTACATGAAAAAGATTAAAGGAACTAAGCTTATGTAAATTAAGAGTTCAACTTTGAAAATCGAAACCGGACCGAAACTCAATCGAAACTTGACCAAAACTCAGCCAAAACTGTACCGAAACTCACGTCATCCAATGCCAAACATAAAAAAAATTAAGTACAACATAATAACACATACTCATAAAAATTTAATATATATGATACATAAAAAAAAAGAATTTTTACAACAGTTGGTTTGAGTACAATAATCTAGGCAACCTAGGTTCCACATCCGCGTCTAGGAGGTCGGCGAATACGTCCAGTCTGTCGCCTATAGGTCGCCAACAGTGGAGGGCCCTCATCAATCACTTGAGATACCCCCTCCTACATGAGAATTGTGGTAGGATGGGAAACATCAGGCATAGCAGCGTCAAAATGCAACCGGAAGACATCCTCACTAATCTCGGCGATATCCGCATTAGCAATGTCATCAATGCGATATGCAGTGTGATCTCGATTGGCAGATGTACCCTCCCCGCATCCCTCCTATGCAAATACTCATGTGCTAATGGGACCGCATGCAAGAAGGTGATGGGGTATAATGAAATGTCTCCATCATCGGATCAAGATCAGCTTGTGTAGACTCCGGCCCCTCTGGGTAGAGTGCCGCTACAGGTATGCTCTGAACGCGTTGATGCCCGATGACAGACAATGTACCATAAGCCATCGCCATCGTGCTCCTCAAAATCTATAGCCGTTCATCATCCACTGGGGTAGCTATAGCCCGCTCGACCTCCATAGTCAACTGTTGAAACCTCTTATGCTGCATATAAAATGACAACAAAAATTCATATGAAAACTTATGAAGTTGAAAGAAAAAGGTACTCCTAAACAAAAATTCAAAATAGTACCAAAAACTCATATAAAGTTCCTTCCCCTTCGTAGCCCCTTGTGCTATACTCAGAACGGCCTATACATATTTGGGTGATGCTCCTAAACTAGGCCATATAATCGGGTGTGCATGAGACTCCGGCTACTATAGGCTCTCCCATAATAATATGCTGATGTCGTGCATTCCATGTTGCAATATAAGTCCCATGCACGGCGTCCTATACAGCATTTGTCCTCTCCTATCAATCAATCTAATAAAGATGTACCAACGTATTGCATGGACATGGTAGGACTGACGACATCCAAATTGACGAAGCACTTGGTCCGGCAAATGCCACTCGACTAATTAAGGACCGTCGATCGATAATTATACACCTTGCCCTCAAATATGTTGGTTGATCTATGCAACCATTGCAAAGTGAAAACACTAGGATTACAAGGCTCTGAATCTAAAATATTATGAGCGATGTCTTGATAATCTGACAAAATAAGTTAAAAGATTATAACCTATCTGGTGGTAGTTCAACAATAAGCTCAAGCAATGTTTGCTAGCATCCAATTATTGTTCTTTTTGCTCCATTACTCTTGGTGGGATGAAACCCAACCCACACAAAATGAAAGGTGCAGTTAATATTTAAAAAAAATAATTAATTGACACTATGCATAAAGCCATACACAATTAAAATATCCCCTTATATCACATACCTCTATATACCCATACACATGAAACAAACTGAATATTTCAAAGACTCCTGAAATTCATCAAACCTCCTACCTTGAGCTGGATTAGTACCTTAATCAGCATCTCAAACTCCTAAAATTAAATATCCCCTTGGCAGATAAATGATCAGTAAAGCTTATCAAATGATCCATTTCATTTAGTAAAGCTTATCAAACGATCCATTTCATTTCATGAATGAAATGGAATATCCCCTTGGCAGATAAATGATCAATAAATGATCCCATACACCCACTCAGCCATTAATATTCTTATCAAACAAGCTTTCTAATCAGATCCATTTCATTTCAGACAAACAATGTGTGTCCACAACCATTTCATTTCATAAATGACAAATCAAGATTGCATGACTCTCAAGTCTTAACAAGGCTAAAAAGATGCGATCTCTACCTGGAAGGAGGGACTGAGGGCGGAGTCCACGCAATCGTCAAGGAAGAAAGGGTCGGATCTCGGACCGAAGAAAGGGCAGAGTCCACACGGTCGTCTGGATGGAGGACATTGCGGGCGACTCGAGCTCCTGGGAGGTAAGTCCACTGTCTCTAAATGGAGTCCAACGAGAGGAGGTCTGCTCTGAAATGGAGTCCGCTGTCGGGCTCCTAGGAGGCAAGTCCGACGAGAGGAGGGCGGAGCACTGTCGGCGAGAAGGGGGTGATGCAGGACCGAATCGCATGCAAATAAATTTTATATGATTAATGATTGTCATTGATTAATCTTCCGAAGTAATAGCCTAAGAGGGATTCAGGAAAACTCACAGGAACTCCGCATGCAAAACAGTTCCCCAGAAAAGTAAAAAAGAAAGATCGAGGCTAAGAAGCCCAGGTAGGGCTTGCTCTCCCATAATAAAGCTACTAGCAGATTAGAAGGGTGTACCTAGCAGGATGAGGAGATCGAGACCCTGAAAGGGTTGCTCTGCCTGGCAGATGTGTTAACGTTCGGCCGTTTGGAAATCCCAAATGCCGACCATTTAATTAAAAAAAACAAACGTTCGGCCGTTTGAAAACAAACAACCGAACGTTCGGCGTTTTAAAATTCAATTGCTTGGCATTTTAAAAATTAAAACGTCTGACTATTTGTTTAAATAAAAAAATCTATAAATAGGGTTTCAAAGGTTAGAAATTTTAGCAGAAAAAAAGAACAACAACAATTCTACATTTTATTATTTTTTTTCTTTGAAGATTGCGTTGAAGATTGCTGATCGTATCCGTTGAGATCATTCCGCCAATGGATGTAGGAATCTAGCTTCCGGGTTGTACCTTGGAGGAGAGTTGAGGTTCTATTTTCTTTGCACGAGAAGGAGGACCAGTTCTCCTTTAGGGCAGTGGTGTAAACCGCCTCCCAGGCCTGATTCTTGACTTATTTTTATTTTGAGATATATATATATATATATATATATAGTCATAATCTGCCTCACACACACCATAGATTTTTTTTACATATAGTATTATATATATATTTATATAAAACTAATATATTCCTAGTTGTAAGCATGAAGAAATCAATTGATAACAATCTAAAGGAGAACTGTTGCAATTAATAATAATTATTTGCATTGTATATTTAATATATATTTAATTTTCTTTCACTTGTAGCAAAATATCTTGTTCTCTTGTTGTAGAAAAAAAAGGAAAAAAAAATATTTGAATTATTAAACAATTTGTAACAAATCATTTCATTTTTCAGATCTTCCTCTCTGAATTAGCTTGGACCGTATGGCAACCCTTAGGGATGACATCGTTAGTCTTAGACCGAAAAAATTTGGGATCCCATTTTAGGAGGTGGCAAAGCCAAATGAAGTTTTGGCTAACTACCTTAGGTCTTTGGTCAGTGATTGACAAATCATCTACCAGTTCCTCTAGCACAATGTCAACCACTACCCCTGAAGAGGATTATCTATGTAAAGGTAGAATTTAGTGCCCTATCCGACTCACTCTATGACATTTACCTATTGGCTAAAATTCAAAGGAATTATGGGATAACCTTGAGTCTGAATATGGACTTGATGATGCTGGAGTAGAACGATTCAATACCGCATCATTCCTTAGATTCAATATGGTAGATGACATGCCTATCAATGACCAAATTCATAAATTCCAAGAATACCTTAGGAAACTTCAGGCCAATGAAGGCAAATTCTCTGAAGGTTTTAAAGTTTCCAGCCTCCTAGATAAAATGCCTCCTTCATGGAATGGCTTTGTCAAAAGTCAGCTTCAAAAACAAGGAGAGCTAACCTTGGCTCAACTTCTAAACTCAATCAGGATAGAAGACCAACATAGGTCTAAAACCCTTCAAAATAAAACTCCAAGTGTCCAAGCCAATCTAACCGAACAACACCAGACCAACAACAATTCTAAACGAAGGTCAAAGCCTAAATTTCGATCGAACCTCCAAAAACAATCAAACCAACCCTACCATCCTAAACCAAACAAGTTCAAACCCAAGGGTGAAACCTTTAAAACCCACAATACTAGACCTAGCCAGCCAACCCAAGGTCCAAGTAAAAGATTCTGTTTCGTGTGTGGGAGGACAAATCATCTTGCGAGAGACTGCTTTTATCGGAAAAGGGAGCCCTTTCACAAACCTTCTGTTCCTCTGGACCCCAAGCTCACGTAGTTGAAGGTCAAGATGATTCCATCCTTAGGTTAGTAAACTTGAACCCTGAATTAAATCTTACTTATTCCAACCTTGACTGGTGGTTGGATTCAGGAGCTAATGTTAATATTTGTGTTGATCGCTCCTGGTTCACTACTTTTCAGGACTCAAGTGGAGGACTCTAGGGAACAACACAGCCGCCAGGGTCGAGGGACAAGGTCGAGTGAACCTGAAAATGTCATCGGGAAAAGTTCTCACCTTGACGGATGTGCTTTATGTTCCTGATCTTAGGAAGAACCTTGTCAGCGGATCTCAGCTAGTTCAGAGAGGATACAAAATTGTTCTTGATTGTAATAAAGTTGTAATAACTAAGAATAATGCCTTCATAGGAAAAGGATATGTAAGTGAAGGCTTATTTAAATTGAATGTAATAAATCCTTTTATTAATAAAGCTGAGAATCAAACCTATCTTGTGAATAAGTCTAATCAAAATCTGTGGCATGCCAGGTTGGGTCATGTGCACCTAAGAAAGGTCGAACATATGATGAATTTAAAACTAATTCCTAAATCGAATCTAGATATGTCTAAATGTGAAATATGTGCTGAATCTAAACAACCAAGAAAGCCATTCAAATCAGTAAAAGAAATTCATCAATTTTGGAGTTAATACATAGTGATGTTTGTGACTCAACTAAGACTGCAACTCGTGGTGGCAATAGGTACTTAGTGACCTTCATAGATGATTTTTCTAGATATTGTTACTGTTATCTAATTAAATCTAAAGATGAAACCTTCAATAAATTTAAAATTTATAAGAGTGAGGTAGAAAATCAACAAGAAAGGAAAATTAAAATTCTTAGATCTGATAGAGGAGGGGAGTATACCTCGAATGAATTTTCTCAATTCTGTCAAGAACATGGGATAATTCATCAACTGACTGCTCCTTACTCTCCACAGTCCAACGGTGTAGCTGAGCGTAAGAACCGTACCCTTATGGATATGGTAAATTCTATGCTCATTAGTTCTGGCTTACCTGAGAACTTGTGGGGGGAAGCTCTTCTATCTTCTTGTTTCATCCTAAATAGAATACCTACTAAGGATAGTGGTAAGACTCCCTATGAACTTTGGAAAGGAAGAACACCTAACCTAGACTTTCTCAAAGTGTGGGGGTGTCTAGCTAAGGTTAATATTCCTGAACCCAAAAAGAGAAAACTAGGATCCAAAACCTTAGATGCTGTATTATAGGCTATGCCCAAAATAGCAATGCCTACAGATTTTTAGTAATAAAATCAGAGATTAATGACATATCTGATAATACAATCTTAGAAGCTAGAGATGCCTCCTTCTTTGAAGATATAATTCCATTCAAGACTAAAATCTCTAGACCCCTGGAATTTGAACCATCATCCTCTAAAGCAAGAATTGAAAAAGATTTTGGTGAAGATTTTTTCACATTCTTAATAGAAGGTGATCCTTCCACATACGATGAGGCAATGACATCATCAGAATCATCATATTGGAAGGAAGCTATAGATAGTGAAATTAAATCAATCATAGAAAATAAAACTTGATTTTAACTGATTTACCTCCTGGAAACAAACCTATAGGAACAAAATGGATTTTTAAAAGAAAATTAAGACCAGATGGATCAATAGAAAGATATAAAGCTAGGTTAGTAGTAAAGGGATTTAATCAAAAGAAGGACATAGATTATTTTGATACTTATGCTCCTGTAGCAAGAATAACAACCCTGAGAACTCTAATTGCCTTAGCCTCAATTCATAAATTAATAATTCATCAAATGGACGTAAAAACTGCATTTTTAAATGAGAATTGGAAGAAGAAATTTACATAAATCAACCTCAAGGATTTGAAGTAAAAGGATAAGAATATAAAGTATATAAATTAATCAAATCTCTTTATGGTTTAAAACAAGCTCCTAAACAGTGGCACATTAAGTTTGATGAAATCATTTTGAAAAATAGCTTTAAAATAAATGAATATGACAAATGTGTATATTATAAAAGACAGGATACTGATTTTATAATACTATGCTTATATGTAGATGATATATTACTCCTAGGAACATCATTAAAATTAATTCAAGAAACTAAAAGCTACTTATCAAATAAGTTTGATATGAAAGACCTAGGAGAAGCCGATGTAATTCTAGGAATGAAACTTAACAGTAGATAATGGAATAGCAATAAGTCTGGCACACTCAATAAAGAAAATGCTTCAAAAGTTTGAATATTATGATTTAAATCCTATTTCTACCCCCTATGATCATAACTCTCATTTAACTAAAAATTTAGGAGAACCTATTAATCAATTAGGATATTCTCAAAGAATAGGATCCCTATTATATATTTCAAATAGAACTCGTCCAGACATAGCTTATGCAGTAGGCAGATTGAGTAGGTATACTAGCAATCCTAGTGAAGAACATTGGAAAGCCCTAGAAAGAATTTTTAGATATCTTAAGGGAACCATAAATTATTCTCTAGTGTATTCTGGTTATCCTGAAGTGATTGAGGGGTATAGTGATGCTAATTGGGTAACAGATAAATTCGATGTTAAGTCCACCACTGGGTATCTCTTCCTATTAGGAGGAGCTACAGTATCTTGGGGCTCATGTAAACAAACTATAATCACTAGAAGTACTCTAGAGTCTGAGCTAACAGCTCTTGACACTACTTGCACTGAAGCACAATGGCTGAAAGACTTAATAAATGATATAGATATTCTTTCATCAAATATTTCTTGAATTTGTTTAAATTGTGATTGTAGAGCTCTGATTGATCTATTAAATCAATAGACAATAAATAAAAAGATGAATAATCATATCCTGATCAGGTATAAATATAAGAAATAAAATGAAAGAATCAATATCACTGCAGTTTGTAAGATCTAAACATAATTTGGCAGATCTTTTAACCAAAGGCCTTTCAAAGGCTGCGGTTTTTGAGACATCGAGGGGGATGGGGCTTAAGCCCATATATTAGTCTCCATCCCATCCCTATGGTGTAGTGCTTTATTGTGACGGTTAGGTTGAGCATAGCTCTTAATAGATCCAAGGTTGTAAATTCAGCGAGGTCATGTACCCTTGGAGGATCTACCTTATTGAGTATAGCTCTTAATAGATCCAAGGCTGTAAATTCAACGAGGTATGATTCCGTTGCACATACCCTTGGAGGATTTACCTTAGTAAGAGTAGTCATGAGGCCGCGACTATGGGACCGGGACGAATCCCTAGTAACTCTCATGAAAATCAAGGCAAGCGCATGGCCTAGATAGCGCTAACCCGCATTATGATCAGCTCATCTTCATACTATGTGTATTTTATACTAAATGCAAGTTCAAACCTAGAAGGTACTTGCACTAAGCACAGTAAATTTTAAAGTTTTGAAATTGCTTATTGAATTTAATTTATTTGGTAATTATTCCTTTGTTTTTATTTTTTTGTGGGGATTGTTAACGTTCGGCCGTTTGGAAATCCCAAACGCCGACCATTTAATAAAAAAAACCAAAGGTTCGGCCGTTTGAAAACCAAACGACCGAACGTTCGGCCGTTTTAAAATTCAATTGCTTGGCATTTTAAAAATTAAAATGTCCGACCGTTTTTTTAAATTAAAAAAAATCTATAAATAAGGTTTCAAAGGTTGAAAATTTTAGCAAAAAAAAAAGAACAACAACAATTCTACATTTAATATTTTTTCTTTGAAGATTGCATTGAAGATCGCTGATCGCGTCCATTGAGATCGTGCCACCAACGGATGTAGGAATCTGGCTTCTGGGTTATACCTTGGAGGAGAGTTGACGTTCTATTTTCTTTGCACGAGAAGGGGGACTAGTTCTCCTTTAGGGCATGGTGTAAACCGCCTCCCAGGCCTAATTCTTGACTTATTTTTATTTTGAGATTATTTTTTTTAGACATAATCTGCCTCACACACACACAGATTTTTTTTTTTACATATATGTATTCATATATATATATATATATATATATATATATATATATATATATGAACTAATATATTCTAGTTGCAAGCATGAAGAAATCAAATTGAATAACAGGATGCGCCTTGGATGACCAAGCCCCGAGCCCGTGGATTTGCGGCTAAGTATCCGCTGACCTGGATGGCGATCACCTTGAATCCTGGATTCGTGGTTACTGAGGGACCTGCAAGAACACCATCCAAGGGTTAAAGAACAAGAGATATAAGTCAGATTAGAGGCATAGAGGCAAGAAAGAAGTAGAGAAGGAGGGGTGGCCAAGAGGCTCTTGGGCATCCACTAAAGGAAAACAAGGGCGGCGGCCAGGGTTTCTTCTGAAGATTGAAATGTTGGCACGTGCAGAAGAAGGGAATCAAGAGCACCAAAGAACCAAATAACAAAACTCACAATAACTCAAAACTGGATTGATTGATTAATAATTCAAAGATACATGATTCATACAAGAGGGTCTCTTTTATAGAGCAAGAGACTTAGGGCCCAAGTAAATATACATATATGGAAAGAAAAGAGGCGTTCACTTTCTTCCTAAAGTGTGGATTAGATTACATGGGAAAAAACTTCATGCCATATAAATCCTTTCGAAAAAAGCAATTTATGGGCAATAAAGGGCACCCCTTTGCTGCTTCTTTGGGCTGGAATTCTTCCAAATATGGTTGCATGATTTGGGGGATTGAGGCTTATCTTGTTGACCTGCTTGCTCTGCTAGGTGGCATATGGAATGCTTGTGTTGGAGGGTAGCAGGTGTGTGGGCTGGCATGTAACTTCTTATGTAGGTGTGGCGCTAACTTGAATTTAGCAGCTGCTCTGTTTGACTATGATGGCCTTGTCTTCTGCTCTAATACTGGTGTCTCCTCTTGTAAGCTGA
Organism: Calamus simplicifolius; assembly: GCA_900491605.1. Taxonomy (NCBI): domain Eukaryota; kingdom Viridiplantae; phylum Streptophyta; class Magnoliopsida; order Arecales; family Arecaceae; genus Calamus; species Calamus simplicifolius. The sequence goes on from UESW01004416.1 coordinate 73,930, forward strand.
ATGAACTTATACAATATCAACTGGACTGGATAGGACTCAAATGACCCAAACTCATAATGAGCTGACTCAATATGACCCAAACCCTAATGATGAGTACCAACTCGAAAGACGTGATTCAAATGCCCAAACAAAAATAAAATTGGACCCAAATTAAAATAAAATAAAATAAACCTAGTTTTCAACTAAATCAAACCCTACAAACCTAATCAGATATCCACAAGGATAAGAATCCTCTGCCTGATCCGGGTGCCCGCACCAATTCTCCTAGGGTGAGAGGAACTCGATCCCATCGAGTATGGGTCGCTCTGGCTCTGGTAGCTCTCTAGGAGGTCTAGGTCGAGGCATTGCAAGTCCTCTCGAGTAATCCATGAATCGTTGAATTCAGGACGACCATGCCATCGGACCAAGTAGCGTTGGTAATCGCAGTTCTGGGTCATAATGGCTTGATCATCCAGGATACGCTCGATCCGCTCTCCTCACTCAGATAAAATTGGTGATGGACACTCCTGGGTAGGTTCGCTCATGAAAGGAGGGCTAGGTCCAAAGTACTCACTAGGAATCACTGCCGTTCCCTATATTCTACTAGGTCTGCAATATTCAAGGTAGAGCTAATGCCCCAATCCGAGGGCAGATCTAGCACATAGGCATTGGGTCCTATCTTCTCTATTACTTTAAAGGGGCCAGCTCCGCGAGCGTGAAGTTTCTTAACGGTCCCTGACGGGAACCGTTCAGGCCTAAGCCTAACCATGACATAATCCCCTACACCGAACTCTTGGCTCTTCTTTAGGAGTTAGCCAGTCTTTTATAAGTTTCATTACTTAGATTTATTTTTTATGGCTAATGTCCTTATGTAAGTTTCTGATATGCTGTGCAAATGCTTGTGCGGACTCTGAGACTCATGTGTGGAGGGGTAAAGGAATTAAATCAAGTGGACGATTAGGCTTGTACCCATGGACTATCTCAAATGGACTCTTGCCCGTAGACCTGTTCACTGAGCTGTTGTAGGAGAACTATGTACGAGGTAGCAATAGATCCCACGTTCCTAGGTATTCGCCTACCAGGCACCTAAGAAGGTTTCCTAGACTACGGTTCACCTCTTCAGTTTGTCCATCCGTTTGGGGGTGAAAGTTGTAGAAAAATTAAGTTTGGTCCCTAACAGATGCCATAGCGTTTTTCAAAAGTAGCTGGTGAACCTAACATTCTATTAGAAACAATGGTCTTGGGTAGGCTATGGAGCTTGACCACACTGTCTAAGAAAAGTCAGGCTACCCTAGATGCGTCAAAGGTTTGCGAACAAGGGATGAAGTGTGCCATCTTAGAGAACCTATCGACCACTACAAAGATGGAGTCATGCTTCTTCTGGGTCTTAGGTAATCCTAGAATGAAGTCCATACTGAGGTCTTGCCAAGGACGATCAGGCACTGGCAAAGGAGTATATAGACTGGTGTTCTACTTCTGCTGTTTTGCAATGGCACAAGCTCGACATCGGGCTACTATTAGGGCAACGAGCCTTTTTAATCCTGGCCAGTAAAATTGGTCCTCTATAGCTAGGATAGTCTTATCTCTTACAAAATGACCATCTAATCCCCAGCGTGCGTTTCCCAGACTAGGAACTCTCTAAGTGACGTCCTAGGGATACAAAGTCTATTGTCCCTAAAAAGGTAACCATCCTGGATGATATAATCTCCACTGGTACTGGATGGTCCTAGCCAAAGGGTCTTATGAATTTTACCAAAGTCAGGGCAAGTCTCATACTCATCTTTTATCCGATTGAACCTTATAACTTTGGTGCTAACAGTATTCAACAACAAAGACTTACGGCTTAGGGCGTCTACTACCTTATTTTCTACCCCGACACAGTGTTTCAAGACAAAAGTGTATGCCTAAATGTATTCAACCCATTTGCCATGCCTAGAATTGAGCTTCTTTTGGGAGTTCAGAAATCGGAGTGCCTCATGATCAGAAAATAAAACAAACTCCTATGGCAGTAAGTAATGTCTCCAATACTTAAGGGCATATACTATCGCATAGAATTTCTTATCATAGGTGGAATATCTAAGTTTAGCTTCATTCAGTTTTTCACTAAAGAAAGCTATGGGGTGATTTTCTTGGCTTAACACTTCACCTATGCCTACTCCCGACGTGTCACACGCAACCTCAAACACCTTAGAAAAGTCTGAAAGTCTAAGTATGGGTGCATGAGTCATCCTATCCTTAAGCTCTAGAAAGGCCTTATTAGCTGACTTAGTCCACTCGAAATTACCCTTCCTAATACAATCAGTGATGGGTGCGACGATAGTGCTAAATCCCCTCCTGTAAAAGGTTGTTAGGCCATGGAAGCTGCGGACATCGTGGACATTCATGGGTACTGGCCACTCTACAATCGACCTAACCTTTTCAAGATTCGCTGAGATACCTTCTGGGGTTACTACAAAACCTAGAAAGATAACCCTATGCATCATGAAATCACACTTCTTAAGGTTTGCATAAAGGTCATTCTCTCTAAAGGTCTGACAGATTAATCTGAGATGGTTCAGATGGTCCTCTTTGGTCTTACTATACATTAATATATCATCAAAATAGACCACTAAGAATTTTTCGTGTATTCTTTCAGGACCTGGGTCATGATTCTCATGAATGTACTGGGTGCATTTGAAAGCCCAAAAGGCATTACAATCCATTCAAACAGACCATCTCTAGTCTTAAATATAGTCTTCCACTCATCCCCTGGTCTAATTCTAACCTGATGGTAACCACTCTTAAGGTCTATCTTGAAAAAGATGGTGGCACCCGCCATCATGTCTAACATATCATCTAATCTGGGGATAGGGAACCTATATTTGATAGTAATTTTGTTGATGGCCCTACTGTCCATGCACATTCTTCAGGTACAATCCTTCTTAGGGGTTAAGAGTGCAGGAACTGCACAAGGGCTTAAGCTCTCCCTATGAATCCTTTTCTAAGTAATTCTTCCACTTGTTTCTGTAGTTCTTGATGCCCAGTGGGGTTCATCTTATAATGGGGAAGGTTTGGGAGGATGGATCCTGGGATCAGGTCAATGGCTATTGGATGTCTCTCAAGGATGGTAACTGATCAGCAACTCTTAGGGAAGACATCCTTAAATTCCTCTAGGGTCTCAATTATTTCAGTGGGTTGTTCCTTTGGACTAATTTATGGATCTCTTTAGTGGTCAAAATCCAAACAGAGTTACCCTTAGTGATGTCCTTTTCTAATTCCTTAGCTTTAATCAGATTAACTCTTGGCTTGCTATCTTTAAGGCTACTAAATCCTTTCTTGATTGGGTTCCTAGGTGGAACCGGATGTATTACATACTTGTTTCCATTGTGTTTAAAAGAGCAGATGTTGGATCGACCAAACAAGGTGGCATCATGATCGTAAAGCCAAGGTCGACCTAATATAATACTACTAACACCCATAGGAATTACATCGCACTCGATCTTTTCTTTATAATTTTGCAATTTGATTAGTATTTGGCATCTAGACTTGATTGGAATAAAGGTGGAATCTACCCACGAGTCCTTATAGGGACTAGGATGAGGAATTGTGGTCAATCCTAATGATTTAACTGTATTGGCACAACTCCCGCTATCAACTATTATCTTGACACCTTATCCCCTATCTCAACAAAATTATATAGGATGTTAGTCCTACGCCAATCTTCCTATTCCTTAGTTTGAGTCCGGGTCAAGATACATCTAATCACTCCTAGTAGATCTTCAGAATCAAATGTTTCCTCCTCTCCATCGTACTCATCTATCAGATGGGTATCAACCTTATAGACCTCTCCCTCAGGCTCAACTAGGGGCTCGATTCAGTCTCAGGTAACTTATCTATATGAAGGGATCTGGCTAGGCACTGGCTGATCATATGTCCTGGTTTGTTGCATCTAAAGCATTTGATCTAGAGGGTTGGGATTCTTTAGATCTCTATAGATTTTCCCTTATTCTCTCTCTGGGGTATAGGGATACTATTTTGGGGTCGACTCAACTCGGTTTGGCTTATACTGGGTCGGCTAGTGTTGGTCGACTCGGTAAGTCTGGCGGGGGTTCTGAGTACTGAGTAGGTCTGGGATGACTATGATAGGCTGGCTAGATCCTGGATATGGGCTAGGGCTCTTGGTAGCCTCTGATCTACAATAGGGTGGCCCTCTCTGAAAACGGGCTTCTTCTAGGATGCCTAACCTAGTTTCGACTTGATCAAATCTGGACCCTAATCTAGCCTCAGATTGCTTGATGTCTTGGTTCATTCGGGCTAGTTGTTCAGTGATGATCCTTAAGTGATCCTCAATGTTTTGATTAGCCATTGGTTCAGCATGTAATGGAGGTGGTGACGGGTGAAAAGATGCTCCTGATCTAGTGCACATGCAAGCACAATCAAGCACACAAGACTCAGACTGACTCAAATTACAGTATGCTAGACCTAGTCATCCAGAGTAAAGGATTTGGCTTAATGCAAGCCAATCTAATACTAACTCTTCAATTGGCCAGTTGGGATAGGTGGAAGGGGGAGGCTCATCCTACAAATTGCAGGTGCCTAATTAGAATAACCCCAACACTCCACTTAAGTCGTTTGACATTTGACATCCCTTCTAGATACCAATTTTAGAGCACACGCCAGATTGATTTATACGAGTCTCCTTCAGTACACTAGACCGACTGTTGGTGTTCCTAACCCTCTAGGGCAAATGTCAATTAAGTTGCTACTTAGTTTTAGATTAGAGGCTTGGGATCGGAATGCACGGAGATTATTTTGGGCCAAGGAAGGGGTCTCAATCCCTCCCTTATCTATATCAATGAAAGTCCTTAAGAGTAATTTAATGCAATGAATGACATGTAAAACGCAAACCCTAATCCAAAATCTATAAATAGCAATAAATCTTAATTTTTTTTTTCACAGATTGAATTAAATTTTTAAAAAATAATAAAAAATATTTTAAATTATAACAATCTAGAGAAATAAATTTATAATTTTTTGATGTGTATGCAGGTAGAAATAATTTGATTAACAAAATCTCAAGAATTTTTATATTTTTAGGCATGTAATTAATTCACAGATTGAATTAAATTTTTTAAAAAATAATAAAAAAATACTTTAAATTATAAGGAATCTAGAGAAATAAATTTTGTAATTTTAATGTGTATGCATGCAAAAATAATTTAATTAATAAAATCTTAGGAATTTTTATATTTTCAGGCATGCAATTAATTCACAGATCAAATTAAATTCTCAGAAAATAACAAAAAATACTTTAAATTATAATAAATATAAAAAAATAAATTTCTAATTTTCTAATGTATATGCAGATAAAAATAATTTAATTAATAGATAATATACTGATAATAATGTAAATTAAAAATCAAGCCCTAACCAGGCTCTGATACCAAACTGATGCAGGACCGAATCGCATGCAAATAAATTTTATATGATTAATGATTGCAGTTATTAATCTTTTGAAGTAATAGCCTAAGAGAGATTCAGAAAAACTCACAGGAACTCCACGCGAAATAATTTCTAAAAAAGTAAAGAAGAAAGATCGCTGAGGCTAAGAAGCCCCAGTAGGGCTTGCTCTCCTACAATAAAGCTACTAGCAGATTAGAGGGGTGTGCCTAAGATAAGAAGATCAAAATGTTGAAGGGGTTGCTTTGCCTGGCGGATGCGCCCTGGATGACCAAGCCCGAGCCGTGGATCTGTGGCTAAGTATCCGCTGACCTGGATGGCGATCACCTTGAATCTTAGATTCGTGGTTACTGAGGGACCTGTAAAAACACCATCCAAGGGTTAAAGAATAAGAGAAAAAAAAGTTAGATTAGAGGTAAAGAGGCAAGGAAGAAGTAGAGAAGGAGGGACGGCCAAGAGGCTCTTGGGTGTCCACTAGAGAAAACAAGGGCGGCGGCCAGGGTTTCTTCTGAGATTGGAATGTTGGCACGCGCAGAAGAAGGGAATCAAGAGCACCATAGAACCAAATAACGAAATCACAATAACTCAAAACTGGATTGATTGATTAATAATTCAAAGATGCATAATTCATACAAGAGGGTCTCTTTTATAAAGCAAGTGACTTAGGCCCAAGTAAATACATATATGGAAAGAAAAGAGGCACCCACTATCTTCCTAAAGTGTGGATTATATTACATCAAAAAAAACTTAATGCCATACAAATCCCTTTCGAAAAAGGCAATTTATGGGCAATAAAGGGCGTCCCTTGCTGCTTCTTTGGACTGAATTCTTCCAAATATGGTTGCATGATTTGGAGGATTGAGGCTTATCTTGTTGACCTGCTTGCTCTGCTAGGTGGCGTGTGAAATGTTTGTACTAGAGGGTGACAGGTGTGTGGCTGGCATGGACTTGTTATGTAGGTATGGCCCAACTTGAATTTAGCAGCTGCTCTGTTTGACTGTGATGGCCTTATCTTCTGCTCCAATACTGGTATCTCCTCTTGTAAGCTGAATGAACTTAATACAATACCAACTGGACTGGACAGGACTCAAATTGACCCAAGCTCATAATGAGCTGACTCAATATGACCCAAACCCTAATAACGAGTACCAACTCAAAAGACAGGACTCAAATGCCCAAACAAAAATAAAATTGGACCAAAGTAAAATAAAATAAAATAAACCTAGTTTCCAACTGAATCAAACCCTACAAACCTAATCAAATATCCACATAGGATTAAGAATCCTCTACCTAATCCTGGTACCCGCACCAGGGGGCTGGGAGTCGAGTAGGGAGGGAGTAGGGCACTGTCGGGCTAGCTATCTGTAGGCCACTAAATTGCCACTCCAAGTAGCGATTTCATTCACTAATATTATCACTGAAACATCAGTGAGTTATTTTTCTTCAATACTTATCAATTGCTTGGGAACCACTGTTAAAAGAATGACATCATAAGTTTGCCATAGTGATGGCAGCAAAGGTTGAGCTGTTCATTGCTTTGATCAGCATCATGTTCACTTGCATGAATCCTACAAATATATAATCTAATTCCAAACAAAATCCTCTTATTGTTCACTCCAACTTGACCTCATAAGTTTGCAAAAAAACAACTTTCTCACATTTGGACGATTCAAGTGCTGCTATTGCATGATATTTCTGAATTAGCACAACACCGAAGAGGAAAAAAAAGATAAATCTAGAACTAATTAATTTAAAAGAAAATAAATGCATCCATAAAATTTAAACTATAAGGAGCTGTATCAAATAACATGCAACATCATGTTCCTGAGACAAGTACATCATAGACACAATAATGGCCAATTTACTTAAGAGTAATAAATTTACGATCCTGAAGGTCCAGCAATTACATTAGGACAACGGCGTCTAGAATGACCCGTTTGCCTACAAATAGAACATTGATTTGTTCTTCTAGGCTGAACATAATCCATCTCATTAGGGATCCGAGTTGACTTTGGCTTTCCTCTTTTCTTTGGCCTGAGATGATTCCGATCAGGTATGCACATGAACGGCGTTTGCAACCAGTAGTCTTCGTATGGTACCGGGTTGAACTCCCCACCCCAGACAGTAATGTAGGAGCGAATACTATATAGTTCATCAACAAGAGGCGTTGAGTCCATGCCAATCTCCTGGCACACTGCTAACACATGTGTACATGGATATTTATATAGTCCACTTTCCACATGAACAAATATGATTACTGAGAGATACATTCTGAACGTTGCCTCCACCCCTGAGAGCTTCACTGAACCTCCTTGTCACAACTTCATAAGTGGCTCTTTGCATGTTGTATCTGGTTACTTTGTGCTCATTAGCTTTGGCCTGACCTTCAGCAACCTTAATCGAAATATGAGGAGTAAAGAAGTTGTTAGGATTCTCCTGTACATATCTTAAGGCTTCTGCGCGTCTTGTATTGAAATACTTAATGAGACGACGAAATGTCATCTGAACACACGCAGTAATTGGCACATTTCTAGCTCCCCTCAACACACAATAAAAACCTTCGAGAGATTGGTTGTCAATGTAATAGCGAAAGCCCCCGTCATGTAACAATGTCCACTTCTCCGGCTCCAACTCCAATAGCCAAGTCCAAGCTTCTGCATTGACTGTTTTAATCCTTTCCATCAGAAAGTTAAACTTTCGAAGCTGATGTTCACTCCCTACTTTCCATACTACTCTTTTCAACTGAACATTTGAGAATCTCGAGTTAAAATTACTGCATACATGTCTCAAATAATACCGATGATAAGCTCTTGGTGGAGCCCATCCAATTTCATTATCAGCTATGGTACTTAGTATACCTGGATCTCGATCAGAAATAAGACAAATGCCATTTCTATCTTTCACAACATACCTCCTAAGCCTCGGCAAAAACCAACTCCAGCTAGCTGTACACTCTTCATCTACAATTGCATAGGTCAGTGGAAATATCCTATTATCAGCATCAATGCTATCGCAATGAGCATCTTCTCCCGGTACTTTCCATAAAGATGTGTTCCATCAATAGAAATCACCGGGCGACAATACCGAAACCCCTCAATAGATCGATGAAATGCCCAGAATACATAATTCAGGACCCGTACAAAAGAACTTGCTTCACTGTAGAAATCCAACATACAACTGTTCCAGGGTTTGCATTCTGTAGCGCAAGCATATATAGGAAGCTTTGCATATGATGGTTCACATCTACCAAATATATCAATCAATGCCTTCTGCTTTCCATGCCATACTTTGGAATATGACATAGTATAATGAAATTGTTCTACAATGGTTGCTATAATAGCTTCAATATTTATACTTAGATCTTTCTCCATAATGTGTCGAACAGCATAGCTAATAACTCAAGAACTAATATGTTTGTTATCCCAAGTTAAATTACTGAATAAACAAGAGTGAGGCCCTTCATACCTTGTGATCTCAAAAAATCCATGCTTCTTCAACTTTGTAGCACACAACCTCCATTGACAACTTTGGGCAGTACTTGAAGAGGCACATTTCACAGATCAGAATAATTTCTTTGACTCCACCACATTATATGTCCGATACTTCTTGATGTGATACATTTCACATGCTCTCTTCAGTTCATCTTTAGTATTAAACAATAATCCTTTAGTAAACTCAGTCATTGATGGATCCCAAAATTGAGAATTGAAGGGTAACTCTCTCGGAGTACTAATACATCCATCATCATGCAAATTCAACTCATTATAAAATTTTGGTACTTATTCATTTGCAAAGGCTTGATGATCATGTACCTGAGTTGGAATAGGTTCTAGATGACTGTATATAGAAATGGAACTAAAGCCAATATCATGAACTATATCGTTTCTATATGACTCTTCATCTTTATTTGGCTCTTCATCCCGAGTCATCATGTTCAGGCCAATAGTCATCATCTGCACTCTCGTCTGACTCCATTCCTCGACTATCAATGTTAAACTGATTGTTTATCACATCATCACTCTGCACTGATGGCATAAATCCTTCAATCATTGGGAAATCCACTGGAGTCCTAACCTGTTCCTGCTGCTGGGCTATAAAAGAACTGTCTTGAACATTCTCTGTATGACCAACACTATATGGCTCTGGAACATCATCCTTGAAAACATAGAGTTCAATATACCGATATTCTGAAAACTTTGAGGAAAATGTCAACATATGCTCCACATCGTCATCGTCCTCAATTGGATGAAGCACGTATCTTTGATGCAATGTTGGAGATCTCCACATCAATCTGATGCTATATCTATGTACTGGAATTGTTAGAACTGTATGTACTCGATCAACCAATTCAGCAAAGCGTGTTCTCGTGCTCAATTTCAAACATTTACGTGAAGGTTGATTATAATATATCCCTTCTTGGTCATGTTCAATTGATCCATCATAATAGAGTGAAACTCTTACAGTTTCCATCTGAAAAAGATAATCAAAATTTATCTCAGATTAGCTACAAACAAACAAAAATTAAAATATGCATATATTTTAGTAGCATTTAGCACATATTAGTTTTCAAGAACCATATGGCACAGATTAAGATAAAACACTTAATTTTTCATGATGATATTATAGCTAAAATAAAACACCAATATCCTTATGCATCCAGATGATACAGGAAAAAAAAATTTTTATATTTATTTATGCTCCCATATTTTTATCTCTACACGTAGACTAAAAAATACAACAGCTCTATTATATATTTGGCTCATATTTTTTTCATTTTTACCCAGAAACAAACACACATCTCATGCTTTCTCCTTCATCAAAAAAATCTCAAACAGCACTTGGTACCAAGAAAAGAAAAAAATAAAAAACCTTGGTTGTCAGACAGTTACATATAGCATATAAAGATCAGTTTGAGAATGAGGGAATGTGAATCTCTACCTTGAAGGAACTGAGGGCGAAGTACAAGCTATGGATCGCGAAGGGTGGTCCGATGAGAGGGGGTAGAGACGGGCGACGGTGATTTTTCGGTTGAAGGAAGTAACGGGAAGGGCAAAGGGAGGGAGACAAACGAAGGTTTAAGTCTGTAGCTCACTGTCGGGTTTTAAGTCCTCGATCGCTCACGATCGGGTGATTCTAAGAAAATTTCCACTATGTATTGAAATCGTGACGATTTCTGCCCTGAAATTCTAAGTGGCAATTTCAAAAATAAAATCACCACTCCAAGTATCGATTTCCCTAAAATCACCACTCCAAGTACGATTTCTACTCATCCCGTCGGCACCCCTGCTGACGGGGCGGAGCAGGAGGGGTGATGTGGAAGTAGAAAATGCCATTTGAAATGGCATTTTCTACTTTAACACCATTCTAGCAATATCTTTCGTTCACATCCTCTTCTTTAAAGCCGGTGCAAAAGGCATCGGTTTAAAAAACGACTCCTTTTAGCTCACTCCTCCTATCCCAGTCCACACCCTTATTTTTTTCAAAAAAAAATAAAAAATAGATAGAGAAATTAATCTGAAATTTAATCTCTCTAGTCAAACCTAAACCTCTGCCCTTTTAAGACAGTGCAGTCCATGCATTATTTGACTAACTTTCTAAATATCGATAATTTAAAAAATCTATCAAATTTTCTTAAAAATCCTTGAAAAGATTATGTTAAAAGAGATTATGTAGTTTTTCTTACATGCTTACCGTGGGGTGAAACCATAAATATCTAATTATTGTATAACAATTTTTCAAGATTTCTTGGTTTATATAATTAAATATAAGACTAATTTTATTCGACTTAAAAGTCAGGATAAGAATCAAATTTTATTGGTCAAAATCAAAGTCACTAGTTTCTTCTAACTATTTGGATCATGTGAGAATTGAAATTCAACTCAAGAGAGTAAGTAGGCCAAATTTTATATAAATATGCCAAAAATAAATTAAAAATTATAGAGATTGTACCATCAAATTAATTATAAGATAAAGTAAAAGAAATAAAAGTTATCAAAACTACCATGTAAATTTGACCACAGTTTACCCGAATCTAATGAGAAATGGTTGAAAATACTAATACATGAATCGATTTACCTCCATTGATAATGTGGTTAAAGAGTCTAGAAGGAAGGCATTGCATAAGAAGAGAAAGGGAAGGAAAAATATGTTTGCTTACAATTAAAAGGTAATTTGATTTTTTTTTTTTGATATATGGAGTCGAATAATAATTTTGGTAGGAGGTTTGAATTTCATATTTTCTATTTCTAATTCTAAGTAGAATTAATATCAAATTCTAATTTTATCCAAATAAATATTTAGAATTATAGCCATTTCAACCAACCAAATGAATTCACAAATATATTGACTAAAATTTAGAAAAAAACAAGATCAATAATTAAAAGTATAAAGTTAAGAGATACATATATGTCATTGACGTAAAATTCAAATCATTTTATTTTTCAAATATATATAATTTGTGGGAATTATAATAAGATGCTTTATTTTATTTCAATATAAGTTTTATCCCAATGCAAACTCACTAACCCAATTAGATCATTGAATGGTAATTATGTTTGTAATTGACAATTAGCTAACTAGATGATAGACATATTTTTATAATTAGATAGCATAGTGGTGCAACCTTTATAAATCTGTATACCAGTACTAATTAATTGGATTATCTGCCAATTTAATGAAGCAAATAAGGATAGGTGTTGCACATGGAAGATAGATCTTGGATATCACTCAACCAATTGACAACCTCCACATAGAAAAGATAAATTAAGCACAGGTCATCTCTAATATTTTTTATATTTTCATTTAATTTAATTAATCTACTACCAAGAAATAATGTATATTTTATACACAATTTGTTAAGATTTTTTACCATGAAAATTAAAAATAATTTAATCAAGTTATATAACTTACAAAACCAAAGCTTACCCAAATAAATACCGCCTTCCATCATTAGTAAAATACTTTATTTGACTCAATTATGTCTAAGGCTATTAGTCCAATCTACAGAACTAATATTTAGTCCCAATTCAATCTCTACTTGAACCTAACCATAATTTGCTGATGAATGGGTTAGATCAAGGACTAAATTTCAACCTTTTAAGTTAAATCCAGATTTGGGGGTTTTGTACTTGACCCAATCTGGTCATGATTAATTATGTGGTTTATTTATGTTTATTAGTTTCACTTATATCTTTCAATTTTTAAACATTGGCATATGTAATTTATTTTATAACTTAATGGGGTAGAAATAACAAAATAATCATATTAGAATATGTTTGAGTTTCTTACCTGATTTCTAAATTAAGGTTCTTTTTATTTTTATTTTTTATTGTTATATAGATAGCTATCAAGTGATTGTTTGTCATGATTTAATTTTTGAATCATGTAATTAAATGTTTCATTGGTAAACTTTTTCAAGCATTATGCTCAGCTTGATTATTCATTGAAGATATATACTCTAGTTTATGTTTTATTTTTGTTTTGTTAGTCATTACTATATAGTTAACCATTAAATACTTTTTGTCATGATTTAATTTTAAGTATGTAATTCTACTCAAAACATATGTTGTTTAACTAGATTAATTATTTAAGATATATAATAGATACCCAACAAGAAGTTGGGCTTATATAGCTCAATCTAACTTAAAGATTTAATAGATTTTATGATATTTTAATTATTCAAGCTTTTCAGGATATGATCTTTTCTAGATTGGAGATGAATAGGTGTGAGAGTAAGTTTATCATAACTTAGACCTAACATAATCCAACTTTTATATATATATATATATATATATATATATAAGCTTCTCAAAACATATCTGATTTAGCCGCATTCAAAAACCCTACTTCCTGCTAGCAATGCAAACTTGTAGTGCATTAAACTTAAAGCAAACTAGCTATGGATTCTACAAGGTTGGAAGAAGTTTTGGTAGGGTTGAGATATTGGCAGGTGACCATCTTGAATTGCCATTATCTGTTCTCTTTTTTTTTTTCTTTCTTTTGTAGTAATAAACCTTTTTTTTTCTCTCTCTTGGTACTTTCACTAGTTTCATCGCAACCTAAAAGTAAGAGTTAAGGGTCAAATAGGCGAAAGGGTTCTTTATTATAGAGATTATAGAGACAAAGAAAGAAGTAATTCATCTCACTGATGAACTCTATAGATAAAACAAAAAGTCTAAAATTTATTTTCTTTTATATTCCATTTGAGCTAAAGGATTCAATACTATCACAACCCTTGCATGCATAATGCACATGGCATGTGAGCTCATCATTTTGTATGAAATAAAAAAAGTTCATGTAATAAGTAGCACTATATATAACTAGTCATCATTACTAAGTGCTCAAATATGATCATTTTTCTCTTTTTAAGTTTAAAATATAACAAACTTACGTATTAATTTTGACGCAAAGTGATGCTTAGATACAATCATTATTTGTTTTTAAAGTTTAAAAGATAAATGTCTAAATTAATTTTGGGATATTGGAAGAAATTGATTCTATTTGAATTTGACAACGAATTAATACAAATTTGATTTTGGTTCAATTTCTAGCTTGATAGATCACTCAATTGTATATAAATTAGATCAAATCTTTATTTGTCTAATGTTTAATTAATAAATTCAGACTAAGACCTAACTCAAATTAGGTCTAATAACAAAAACTATATTTGAATTAAGTCCCGATCTCTCTTTGTCTTTTCGGACTAATCTAAATCTGACAAATAATTTATATATTTTCTATTGTTCCTTCTTATCTAGTTAAAAGAAAATAATTTATTTTGTATGTATATATATATATATATATATATACACTAGATGGATGGATGGATAAAAGGATGAATCGCAATTTGAATATATATATATATATATATATATATATATATATATATATCTTTTTATAATATTATATGAAACAAATAAACTTGGTTAAAAATTTAAAATAATTAGCTAGTATACATTAAAGATATAGGTTAAGAGAAAATTATGGTAAATAAAGGAGAAACAACTAAAAAATAAATTTATTATATTTGAATTTTATATGGAACAAATAATAACTCTCTAGTTATTAAAAAAATTAAATAACTAGCTTCTATACTAACCAATATATATGTTCTAAAATCATTATATTTAAAATTAAATTATAATTTAAAATAATTATATACACCACTTTTTTGCAATTTTAAAATTAATATATATATATATATATATATATGCTCTTTTGTTTGTTTCTTTTGATTACTCAAGCATCAATGTATGGTCATCCATATATAAATTTTTGAAAGACTAATGACATTAGGTAAGCATTGAAGCTTTATTGCCTACTTGATTTTACATCGAATATTTCATCTTAATATTGATTTAAACTTAAATCTCTTAGTTCATGCAAAAAAAAAAAAAAAAATACCGAGGACACACCATTGAATTATAAGTACTTTTACTGGATTATTCACTAAGTTTTAGTTGGCACACACGTTGATGTCTATCATTGTTTAAGCAATTGCTTATTAATTAAATTATTGTTTAAAGTACAACCATAAGGAGCAGTCACTACACACAAATAAACTGTGATTTATTTGGTATTTTCAACATTTTTGCTAAGATAACTTACTGTAAAATGAAAGGTTATAGGCTCAAGTTTTAGGCTTTTTATGTTATGTATATATAAAGCATATCATTTAGTGAAACAGAGAGATGAAGGGATCTAATATTTTTGTCATTTCATGAAGCAGAAGATGAAGCAATCGTAGAGAAACCTGCTCTCTGGTTTCATATGGCAGCATCAAATATGCAGTCCAATTCTTTTTTTATTGTCGTGAAATGATTCACCTTGGCTGTTTTTTTTTTTTTTTGGTACAGTCGGATAATCACATCAATTTAGGATGACTCAAACCCAATCTATCAGCATACAAAGTTGGAAAAGGATAAGAGGACAGCGATCCCTGGGCTACCACTGCCAGAAGCCTGAATGGTCGGCTACCCTAACGGCAATCCAATCAGCCGCTGAGTTGGCTTTTCGGAAGGTGTGACAGATCTGGATACTGTGAACCTCTGAAAGAGAGAACGAATATCTAATATCAAAGGATTAGATGGCAGGTGATTGCTATGATCTTGACAGAGCCACCTTTACTTATAACACTAACACATTAAAAGCAATAGATTTAATTAATGTCAAACTAATGAAAGTAAAGTAAAAATCATAATGCAACAAAGGTAAAGAGAAACCAAACTAGAAAATTCCTTTTACTTCCATATAACAGCATGGCACCATGAAATGATCGTCTACTGCATCTTGAAGGGTCCGATTAAAGTTGCAACGTAGCAAAAATAAAAGAAAACTAAAATAGAAAAAACATTTCTCTACTTCTACTACGATATGGTTAAAAAATATTTATAGCATTTTTAAAAATTTAATTATTTTCTCACTCTACGGAAAGACCTTTCATACCATAGAACCAAAGGGTTGCTATGATAAATAAACCGAAGAGCCTACTATCGAACATGTATTAAGCTTTAAGTTAAGATGATAGGTAGAAATTTATTATTTAAAAATCTAAATTTGAGGCAAATGTGAAGTGATTTTTGATTAGCTTGAATATATTTAAGTAGTTTTTTCTTATAAATTTATGGTACACATTTGGTTGAATAAGTAGTTATATGATTAGGCTGTAAAAATTGATTTATTAAAATAATTTTATAGTGAAAAACTTCTTAAGCAATAATACGCATCTCTTACCTTTTATAGCGGATGTGCATGGAAGGAGAAAGAATAATATATATATATATTTGCTAGTAAATAGCAATGCTATTTAATTATATATTACATCTTTATATAAAATATATTTTGAAATATTATAATATTCATAACTTATATTTTAAGATGACAAATAATTTCCATCGCTCCCTCCATGCAAACAAATATCATTATCATTACCATTTATTTTTCATGATCAATGGAATGAGGCCTCTCCTGTGGTTATGATGGCCACGGCAATGCGAGAGGGACGTAAGAACGAGGCATAGTTTTCGTACCATATTTCCCAAGCTCTTGGAGGCGGATTCTTATATAATAAAGCGGCTTGTTTTCATCGTTACATGCGTCATCTGCAATCCCAGGGCTACCGACTTCATTTCAACGTCCCCCAAGTCCATCTCCCCCGAATATTCCCTGTTGGTGGCGGCCGACCCCCTCTCGAGTCTCCGGTTGGTGGCCGCCGCGAGGCGACGTTCCGAATTCCGGTGCCCGAATTCATCGCAAGATCGTTCCTCGTGCGTATCTATTTCCCGATTTTTATATCGGACGATTTGCTGTTGGATCCGATTTAAATTTCTCATGTTGTCTGGCTCGTGATTTATCGCGAGAAGTGTCGATACCTTCCTCTTCTTTTTGCTTTGAAAAAAAAAAAAAAACCATCGACTCATTGGGAAGTTTGGTTAAGAGTAGCTGAAAGAAACGTTAGACGTGGATCTTTAGGGTTGTTATGCGTTCGATATCAGCCTTTATGGAATGGAATTCGAACGGGCTATGATGCTGAGGCTTGTATGCATGCATGCTTTCTGTGTGTTCATATTGGTATTTAATTTGGAAATTCATTTGAATCTAATGGATTTTTTTTTTTTTTCTTCTTCCTTTTCTTTTGGACAGTAACGATTGCTAATTTTTTGTAAGAATGGCGAGGGATGGATTTGTTCATGGGCATTCGCGGGAATTGGGCCTTTCTTCTTCGTATGAAGCTGCGATGGAAGCTCTTTCCTCCCTCATTAGTGGTCGCAAACGGGGTGATGGATCAAAGAGGGGTGGAAAGTTTGATTTGATGTTTAGGTATATTAAGGTAAGGTGTTTCTGAATTCATAGAATGATGTAACATATATATATATATATATATTGGTAATGATTTTCTTTTCATAGTTCATGTAATCCCTCCATTTTTTTCCCATTCAAGTTAACAACTGTTCCCTGACTTGAGACTTAAGATTTTACATGGACTAAGGTATGTGTATCAAACGAGATTGTGTTTTCTTCCTATGGACCTGTGTCTGATTCTCAAACCAATATCCGTATTTAAGCATTGGTTATGGATATGTTAGGCTAAATCAAAGGGGCCAGATAACATAGGGCTTAAGCTAAGCGAATAAACTTTCACTGATGTGTTCAATCATAATTAGTTGACCTAGGTTTTCAAAAAGGATTCCCTTTATATTACCCCCTACAATAATTACAAGGATGCTCGATTTGCCATGTCTCCTGTAGAAACAGGAAGTAGAAGCTAGTAGGGGACAAGCCGTTTGTGAAATAGGTACCAAATAAGATCTTTGTACCCAGAAAAGTTAGATGTTTCCAAGTTCTCAATGGACGTTGTGCATCAACTCCTCCAGTGCATGAATAAGATTTTCACAAAAGAAGCACATTTTGCATTATTGTCTATGGTAGAGACCTTCAGTGTGATTAGGTTTTGTCAGTAATCAAGAGGACTTGATCTAATTTGTTTAAAAGTTTAGCTCTGTTAGCAAACTCCACCTTAGTTCTTTTCATTGGTGCATCTTTGACATTATCATTATAATGGGTCGAAGTACCTGAACTGGTATGTATAGTAGCATAATGACACATGAACACGGGGTGCCTACTGGTACTGGCACAGCATAAGTGAGGTGTGTACCATGTCTCACAATGATGCCATACCAAAGGGTATAGAGTTACCGTACTTATTGGTACAGTATGATACAGCCGGAATGCACTGATAGGTAGTTAGATTCTTCATTATTATTACCATTGCTGTTTCTGCTCCATGGTTATGCTTAAATTCCACAAGTGTCATCTCTCACGTAAAAGTGTCCCTGGTGCATCCCCATGTAGGGACTCTTCTAAATGCACCCTATCATGCCCAGTTTATAGTCATTATATCAGCAAATCCTTATGCACAAAAAGTTCAGATCACTGGCACGATTACTAATTCATATGGACAATGCACTAAACTTCCCACAGACACATGTATATGTGTGTGTGCATGCATGCATGGATTCACACATAAATATATGTCTACTATT
This sequence comes from Calamus simplicifolius, assembly GCA_900491605.1. Lineage (NCBI taxonomy): Eukaryota > Viridiplantae > Streptophyta > Magnoliopsida > Arecales > Arecaceae > Calamus > Calamus simplicifolius. The sequence goes on from UESW01004416.1 coordinate 92,388, forward strand.
ATATTAGAAATACAACAAAATTCCAACTGTCATCCCTCTGAGCCTTTGTCCATTTGGAAACTCTGGCACCTGTTAAGGTGTGATACATAGTCCCTCTTTTAACAAAAACACACCATAATTGGTTCAGCTTTTACTTGAGGAAAAAAAAGGGAGTTCAGCTGCTACAAATGGGAGTGCATTTATCTGGTGGGATCAAAATTGCAGATGCTTTCTTTCATGTAAACACTCGATCTGTGCTTTCCTTCACATGCATTTCATGTGCCCAGCACTAGTATACATAGGTGCAAAGCCATAGGTAATAATGCGTGGTATATCTTTATATGCAATGTCATCTTTGACTTGTAATTATCCAATTTGATCATTTTATGAATGAGATACTTTCTGCATCCATAAAACTTCTTAGTCCTCCTATCCTTAAAACTTTTCTGTTCAACTTTTCAACAGTCTGTAGGACGTAATGATTCCCATATTTTATGGAATGACCATAACCATGTTGGTGCCCCAAATTTTGTAGATTGATTCACATTCCTGATTTGGGATTTCTGCTATATTATGTAGACAATCTATTTGCATGTATCCAACTTCCTAGATAATTCTTGACATGTCAAAAAGTCATGGTGTTCCTGCAGCCATTGTCCAAACAACACCTCCTAATGTAACATCTCCTATCCCTGATATGAAACCTCTGGGTTTGTTATTGCCATCTTCCTTGACCTGGATTTGTTGTCCATTTTCCTGCTGCAAATGTCATTATAACAGCCGTTTAGTATTTCAGTTTAACAAAATGCTTATTAAAAAAATTCCAGCTCAGAAAAAAAGCTTACCAATCCTGAAGTCAACTATGTATTCCAACCGTGCTTCCAAAGTGACCTGCATCAGACAATAAATTTAATTGATGAGCCTTCCTAGATGACATATGATTCATTGTCAAAACTAGTTGGAAAATGCAGAAGATATCATTTCCTTCAAATTCTTATTCCCAACTCAACCAACATGCTTTGCTGTAGGTCACATCAATATCAACAAAGAGTAGGCTATTTCTGACAACACTTTAACAACAACCAGCATACCTGGCACATTTATGAATAAGCCTACATGTATTTGTCTATAAGGATATATTTGTACAGATGAAGAAACAGTGAAGATTGCAAGCCAAGAGAAGATATCAAGGAGTGAAAAATTTAGGTATTTGGAATTAATTATTCAGCAAGAAGGTGAAATAGGTAAAGATGCGAATCATAGAGTTAAGTAGGATGAATTAAGTGGAGGAGTGCTTCGGAAGTATTGTATGATCGGCGCATCCCATTAAAATTGAAAGAAAAATTTTATAAAACTGCTATTAGGCTAGCTATGCTATATGGAACAGAGTGTTGGGCAATATTAAAATAATATGTGAATAAATTAAGTGTAACAGAAATGCATATGTTAGATGGATATGTGGTAAAACTTTAAAAGATAGAATTAAAAATAAACATATAAGAGAAATGATAGGAGTAGCCCCAATTGAAGATAAAATGAGAGAAAATCGATTACGGTGGTTTGGATATATACAACGTAGACCTTTAGATGCTCCAGTTAGAAAGAGTGATCTTTTAACAATTCATGGTAAGGATAAAGGTAGAGGTAAACCTAAACTAACATGGACATAAATAATTAAAAAATATATAACTATTTGTAATTTGAATATCGACTTGGTCCTGAATAGAGTAGAGTGGAGGAAGCATATTCATGTAGCCGACCCCATATAGTTGGAAAAAGACTTAGATGAGTTGAGTTGAGTTGTAGATATATTTGTATAGAGCGGACAATCTGCATATGCATGTATAAAGTTAGGATGACATTTCTTAGACTCATATAAGATGTCAGAGATAGAAAATTTCATTAATATATTAAAAATTGTATTTGTTTCAGTGAACCATGTATGCATTGATAATCTAAACACTGCTATAAGGAGAAAGCTATATGCTTCACATCTGGGAGGTTATAAATAAAGTAGATAATTACTATCATGTCTTGTTTGTTGTCTTGATTAGCTATTACTTTCATGTATTGGGTGACTGAGCTCAGATGGCATTGCCACATTTGCTTTCTTTTTCTATGAATTATTCTTATTGAGCACTGTTTTGATTGTTTGAGTGCCAACTGTCTTGTACTGGTTTTGGCGTCAAAACTTCCTTTTTCTTTTTCTTTGTGTGTCCAATGTTTAAAAATATAATTTGCCTATTTGTTTACAGATATTAGATTTGGAGGAACGCATAGCTACTCTTAAGATTATCCATGTTGCTGGAACTAAGGGAAAGGTAGTATCATTGTTATTTTGAAATTTGGGTATCTATATATAGGACATTTTTCCTTAGCACTTATTCTTATACGCTGTCTAAGAATTCAATTAAGTAAATATTTTATCTGGCTTAATCAACACACTTAAAGGCCAGTCAATCTTTTTAGTCCAATAATTCTTTTTTTTTTAATGTTTCAACATTTGATTGCTTATATTATGTTGATCCTAAATAAGTTGAATGACTTGCTGTATTCTTTAAGATGTAAGACCCATCTGATTACATGAGAAAATCAGGTTTTAATTTGTCAGAAAATTGTGGATGCCATATTGATATCTGGCCACATTGATCTTATAGGAAATTTAGAAGTCTTGAATGAATAGGCCATTCAAGCCTTCTGCTTTCATCCTTTCTGACTGACAACATAAAAAGAATTATTACCTGTTGAAGGTTGAAGATGATGGAACAGAGAATAAAAAATCTGCTGTTTCTTTTGTTCTCTGTCTGTCTATTGCTTATCTGTTTCTTATTATCATCAGTGGTTTTTGCATTGTCACTGCAATTTACTATGAAGACGTTAAATTTGATTTGGGAACTTACATCATTTTAAGGATTAGTTTATAATGCATTTTTTGTGTTGTCATTCTTTCTTTCATCTGTTAATCCTTTTTTTTTTTGCATGTTAATGTTCTAACTTGTTTTGATTTCTTCCTTTCTTTCATTCATTCTTTCTTTGCCTTTCTAATTGTTTATTTTCTCTTTTTTTTGTTTTTCTTTCTTTTCTTTCTGTGCCATTTTCCACTTCCAATCTAGCTATTAGCACTTGCATAGACATTTATGTTAGGCTAATTTAGAAAAGGGTCTCCGTGAAGCTTTATTCGACCAATTATAAAGTTTTCTTCACCTCTACAATTTTTGGGATATAAATTTCTAACATACTATCATCTTACCAATGGGCTTTCAACCAGAAAAGAAAAGCATGGTAACCAAAGAGAGCACCATGTACAACTGTAAATTTGATCTGAATCATTAAGACCACTCAAAAGAAAAAGGGTTGGAATGGAACCAACTCAGCAAAATATATCGCAACTCATTACAACTCATTTTGATCTTATGTCAGTATCCATACTAAGATGTCACCAATCCAATTTTCTGTGGGGTTTTTCTTTGGGACATGCTTAATACACCTGGTGGGATCTTGATTTGTTTATTTTTAGCCCAAGGCCAGTTCTTAGCACACCTATCTGTTCACATATCTGTTGTCTTGTTTTTAATACAAACCCCATTTCATGTATTTTCATGTTAAATATATTACTGATTAACTTGCCATTTAGGATTTTACTTGCATTCCTTTTAATTTAGAGTAAATACAGTGCTCAATATTTTGATAGTTGTTTTTCATGGAGTATATATATTTTATAACATCAGTGACTCTCTAAATTTAAACCATCTTTTATGAAAATGGATGCATGTGGATCCAACCTGCTCTTTTCTTATAGTAGTATTATTTCAGGGTTCAACATGCACATTTTCTGAGGCTATTTTACGGAAATATGGTTTTCGAACTGGACTTTTCACTTCCCCTCACCTGATGGATGTCAGAGAAAGATATCGTATAAATGGGTAAGTATTAGAAAGCTATAATGCACACAATTGTAGGGAACTAGTTTGTTTTGAAGATGTGAGTCCTGCATTCCCATCATACATATAGCATCTCTGCTGCTGATTCATGCTATTCTATACTGATATGACTAATAATTCTACTTAATATGATGCACAAGCTTGAATTTTTTTACTTAATGAATGAGTTGGAACAGTTTAGTCACTTCCAAATTCCAAAGTGTGCAAGCAACTTCATTCTGTTGCAAATTATTGCCTGCATGCCACTATTTTCAGAGGAGCCACTCCCATTCACGTCATGCTAAGTCCTTGTGGAGGCTGATCTGCAATTCTAAGCACATGATGCCATAAAATTTGTGCTAAGGGATTGTAGTTATTTTATTATAATACTTGCTAAATGTAAAATGTGCATATGCTGTTGTTATTTCAAAGGCATGTGACATTAACTACATCATATTGATGTTCTATTTTGGTTTCTATAGAGAAATATTTCTAAATTTACTATCATTTGACTCTTTGTTCTCAGAAATCTTTAGATTTCTGCTAATGATGCAAAAATCATATTGAGGTTTGTGTGCATTATTAGGGGCTAATTTTTTTAGCTAGTGCTTCTTTGTCTACCAGCAACATGAACCATATAGTATATAAATGGAGTACTTTTAGAGCGTGCACAATGTATCTGAAATTGTAACTTATGAATCTGTTGTGCATGACTATTACCCAATTGCCCTTGCAGCTATAAACCCATCGTGTATTATGCTCATGCTGATCTTTGCCATTGGTTGATTGATTATCAAAAACCAAACACACACCTTTTTATATTCTGTTAACAGAATGAATTCTGATTAGATTGGTTTAAAATTTTAGTGAATCAACATATCTTGCAGAGATTTTGACTTAAAAATGTTTCACAGAGTCACTATTAAACTCATGAATGACTTATTCAGATGTTACAAACACTAGCTATGAATATCATCGTAAGCCCTTTCAAGGTGAAAGGCTAAGATTTGTGTAGCAGACTTGTTAAGAGGATGAGAAGGATTAACAAGTCTTTCATGGGAAGTTGTGAGGACTAGGAGAGCATTTTGCAGCTTCCAAGTTGCAGTGACGACAGAAGTAGCCATTAGTGGATCTGATTAATGAATATAGGTTTCAAACCATATTCCGAATAGATGGGATAAGTTTTGTTAACATTGTGCATGGCTTCGGCGCAAGTTTATAATTAGTTAGGGCATGTGCTGATAAGATTAGAATAGTAGAGCAAGGTTTCCAGGTTGATATGAGGGGCAACTGCAAAAGATAAAACTAATGGTTAATTAAGTGTTCTGTGGTGTAGCATGGCCACACAAAGTTCCATATTTAGGCCAAGGCAAGGAAAGGAGAGGAGGGCTAAGGAAGAGCTAGATTATGTCAGAGATCATAAATTTAAAACTATTGTGAAAATGAAGGATGTGAAGCTGTCATTCTCCTAGTGTGTTCTTATTTGTACTTTTCAATGAAATAAGAAAACCAATCATTTTTCTTTACCATATGGTATTTCTTGTTAAATTAAACCTCTTTTTTTTTCCTGGATGGAAGAACTGTGCTTCCTATGCTAGAGCATTGCATACAGATATACTGTAATAAAGTATGTGCAACACATCAGATTCATTTAGCTAAAATGCTTGAATACTTTATTGATGAGGCACAACAAACCTTCATGATATGGGCATGTGATGACTAAGACAGAGATGTGATCAGCAGTGGAAATACTCTGAGACATTAATTTTGGTCGTAGCTTATATTAATCATCTCAGTGTGACCTAAATCTATTACTCTTGCCTGTTCTCTTTTGACATTTTCTTCTTAAAATCTGCTGCTTCATCTTGTTTCCTGATTATCAATGTACTTATCCTGCAGGTCAGATATATCCGAAGAAAACTTTCTTCATTACTTTTGGAATTGTTGGAACCTACTGAAGGTGCCCATTTGTTCTTTTGTTTTTTGTTCTGATGTGCCTCGAAAGTTCACTCTATCATATTTTGGGAAAAACAAAATCTTTTCTTATCTTTTATTTTTTTCACATTTGGTACTTGATAAGTGGTTATCAAAGACGGAAGAGATAAATTTTATACTCCAAATAATTTGTGATACATGTTCCTAAAACATTGTAGAAAGGAATCATGGTTATTTTGGCATTTGTTCTTAGGAGGTGACCATTAATTATCACGTTAAGATAGATTTGATATATGTTAATTATTTTGTAATCTTTTGATACTATTTTGTGGTTGTGTATGTGAAATCGATGTTTCCATCTTTTGATTCATTACTGATCATATCATATATAAAGTTTTTGCTATCACTTCCTAGATTAGATCCTATATTGACTGATAATTATGTTTATGCTTTGAGATTATTACTATATGAAAACGTAGCTACTTGATAACTTCACCTTCAACTTTTACCACAACAAGGTACTTATGTGCCAATTTTAATTATGAAGTCACCTAACAAATGCAAGATATGTCTTGATTCTGGTATAGCCATCCTTGCTTTTCATATACTCTTTAGTTACTGGAAGAGGGAGTGGATGCGGAACTGGATTCAACTCTGGGTATGGGAAAGCGTATCTCTCAAGAAAACAGAATAAGGAAACACTTACAGAGTGGTCCTGGGACAAGTTCCAAAGTGGGTGCAGCACCCTGATTAGAGGTATCCAGTTACTAAGTTATGGTCACGGTCCATCATGTTTATTCAAAGTGACATATTGAAGACTAAGCAGACCAGATGATCAAACCAGGTTTACCATGAATGGTAGCTTTGGTTTGGTTATTAAATGAATCAGCTTATAACTACTTAGGCTGGACAGTTTGGTTCCAGGGCCATTCAAACCATATAGTTAAAATGAATGGCTATGGTGAAGATACATATTCAATTGAATTTGTTTTCAATAGAAAGCAGCAACCAGTTACTTTTTACTGACATCAATAGACATCAACTTTGTGGATTCGATTTATGGTGAGAATTGTGTGTATATCTGTGGATTTTGTTGAGATAAACAACCATTCTGAATGTGTGACTCATAGACATTGCAGCAGTCTGGGATCGTGACTTTCTTCTCAATGTGGTCATTTGATCTATTAGAATCAATATTTCCATGTGAACCAGATTCCAAGAGGTTAGGATTGTGTATGTTGTAAGTGAGATAAAAATCTTGCTGTCTAGAATGTAATAACAGGACAGAACAGGACAAATTTTGGTTTTCCAAAAATTTAAGGGCCACTTTGGTTTAATTTGTGGGGATATTGAAAAGAATATTATCAAGCTTATAGATCTAATGGAAAGATTTCTTCAAGCAAACCACATCTGAGCGGAAGTTGATAATATATTTCAGATTAGATGATTCTAGTGGGTAAAAGAGAGCTAAGACCAGCGTTCCCTAAGGTCACCACTTGAATATAAGGCTTCAATGATTTCTTTTGACTCAAATTTTGGTTTTCCAAAAATCTAAGGGCCACTTTTGTTTAATTTGTGGGGATATTGAAAAGAAGGTCATCAAGCTTATAGGTTTAATGGAAAGATTTCTTCAAGTGAACCGCATCTGAGCAAAAGTTGATAATATATTTCAGATTAGATGATTCTAGTGGGTAAAAGAGAGCTAAGACGAGGGTTCCCTAAGGTCACCACTTGAATATAAGGCTTCAATGATTTCTTTTGAGTCAAATGTAGGCAAAAAAAAAAAAAATGTTTTTTTTATCAGACAAGACTTTAACTGTCCACAGATTTCACGTGTTTTGCAGTAAAAATGCGATTAAAAGAGTTACAGCAAAAATTATTAAATGAATAATGAAGAATAGGCTCCAATTTTACCTCAGAAATAAATCAAATATGCAACATCTTATGTTCGCATCAGATATGAAGAAAACAAATTGAGTAACATTAATAAAAACAGAAAAGGTAGGAAGGTAAAAAGAAGAAGAAAATCAGAGAAGTAAAAGGAACAAGTATGTCCGAGTGCTGAAACTGCCTGCCTCTCTTCTCTTTGCCATGTCAGAAACAATACTATGAGTTGTTTCTACCAGCTTATTTTATTCCTACCGAACTATTTGTGATGAATAAATGAGAATACACTTCATCAACAGGTTTTACTCTTCCATAAAAATAATAAGTGTAGCAAATCGTGTCAATAGGCCATAAACAAGTTATGTTAACTTAAGAGTATAACAACAAATGGATCAACACAAGCTCGACTTGTTTATTAATTTTGTTAGAAATCTAGCCCAGACCCAACCTGTGTATTATACGGGTTACACCACACGACTCATGTAAGTCGATTAATAATTAGGTTATGTTTGGGTTGACACAAATACACGACCTATTTTTAACTTGTATAGATTTTACTCTATTTAACCTGTATAATCTATGTAACCCATCTAATACTAATTTAATTTAAATTATGACTTGCGATGATATATCTATCCAACATAATTTAAATTGTACACTAGTTCATTTCCATCATTGGATCCCATGTGTTGACAAAATAATGATCTTGATAATTAAAATTAAAGGGTGAAATTAACTTAGATAAGTTAAACATGTCTACCAGGTTGTGTCTAAGTTGACGGATCATGTTACATGAATTAATTCATTTAATAAAGGGATCAATTGTGGGTCCATCTCAAATTAGTAGGTCAACTTAAGACACGACTTGTTTATTAATCATGTTTAATGGATCAACCCCATTTTGACCTGAACCCATTATATTGAACCCAAATCCGCTTACTCTGTGTCAAGTTCGAGTTATGTTCATGGGTTGTATCCAAAATTACTACCCCTAATAAACAAACTAGTGGGCTACTCCTATCACTTTCCTATTTGAATCTAAGATGTAAACAACAATTATTTAATTGAAAATAGAACTTCTCTCGATCTACTGTATGTGATCCAACAATCAGTGCTTTGTATTTATAATTCTGTTTTCTGAAGCGTAAGATGTTTAAAATTTTTAAGAACAATGTAAGCAACATACAAGGAAAGGAAATGCTTATCCTGGATGGTTTTCTTTTGCAGGAGAAAGCTGTGGATGACTTGCCGATGCCTCCACTATTTCACTTTCTCACTTTGTTGGCCTTTAAGATATTCTCGTCTGAAAAGGTTAAGACAAAAATTTGTTTGGTGTAGAGTGATATGCATGATGAACAGCATTTACAAATTCTAATGAAAGTATTAACTGCAAATATTCATGTTTCTAGAGCAAAACTTTACATATTTAAACATGGAATTTAGGCTGATGCACTAGTAGCTGCAATATTTTAACAGATGATAAGTTTTCCAAATACTATAGTTTTGAATAAGGTCTGCTGAACCGGTATCGAGACCTGTACTGAAGCATTACTGTGTGGTATGATATGGGTCGGTATGTTATAGCATGGTATGCATCCCATATTAAGACAAGGTGCCATTCTTTTTCACTCTTTATTACCTGCTAAGTGGTACAGGTTAGTGCTGGACGGCTTGGGTCGGTACTGGTCTGCCCAGTTTGATTCATACCAAATCGAAACTGATTCTTTGCTTGTATGGAAACAATTGTATTAGTGAATTTAAATCTATTATGATAATGGTGGCTTTTCTAATCTTCTGCTGGCAGCTCATATATCAAATCACTGTCTTTTCTTTTAGTACTTTGCATTTCTAACCAATTATCTCCTTTTTTATTTTATAGAAATATTAAATTTGTTCCTTTGTGCTATGACTAAATGGACAAATACAAATTAACTTTTAGTTTAGTCAGTGATGTAGAAATTGGACCTTCCTGAACCCTTCAAGTCTTTTCCCATGTCATTATCATCATCCATAGTTTGGCTTATTAAGTATTCAGCAGATAGCATCTTGTACTAGGTAACCGACAGGACAGAATCATGCTTTTGTTTAGAAAAACAGTTGGAGAGTTAATCAAAGAAAACTTAAACAAGAATAACCTCAGTGGAAGTGTATGGTCTTCGGAACTAGAATGCCGATTTTTGTCAGGTTAGAATCAGAATGATGTTGGTCTGAATCCAATCTGAAATCTGGAGAACCCAAATGGTAACTCAATGAATTGGAAAAGATCGATTAAACCTGATGAAGTTACGGATTGGATTACTGTTCCAAAAACCTGACCTGTTCTAACAGTCCATTATATATTTGGGAGAGGGAGGGAGTGATTTCTACTCCCTATCTTTTCAAATCTTGTGAAGTTTCACCGTTTTACCTAAACAAGCATTTGAATAAAATGCCAATATAGTGCTTATTAGTTAATATAAACTATAATTATATAAATAACCATGGGTTGTTTGACCCCAGCCCAAATCTGGTCCAATTGTTGAGTTGGGTTATTGGATTGGGTTGCACTTGGCTTATTAGATCAGAAATTTTGACCAGACCTCACAAATTGGGTTGAATTTGGAATGGATCTGCATCAGAATCAAATCCAGGCATGATTAAAATTCCTTGAAGCAGTTTTGTAATTGTTACTTGTGTTTTAGAGTTTCTTACATGTCTTACTAATGAATTTCCAATGATGCATAAAGGGGAGAGAATGATATATATTAGAAAACTATGTGTTCATAAAAATATAGGATATGGTATATAGTATTGGAACATGAATATTTATCATTTCAGATTGGAAAAATAGTATAAATTAATAAAATTTGTTTCTATAGCATATATCTAAGTTATTCACAAATGAAGTCATCTGTGTCTGAACTATTTAGGTGGTCCATATGACATATGAACCTGCAATATATCACAGTTGTTTTGAACAGAGATGCGACACTAATATCTATTAATCTGTTCATAGTCAAACAAATAGAATTTCAGACCTTTATTAGTTACTATGCACTTTTCTCCTTTTGTTTGGAGCTAATGTTCCTAGGTAGTGTAGACAACTTATAACACTGTATAACTTAGCAGAAACTAAAAATATGAGATGTTTCATATGTGAACTATGTACAATTAAGAATTCAATTAAAATTTTGGGGACTTCTTATGTTACATATGTATGTATGTATAACTCTTTGACATAGAGTTAATTTGCAAAAGCAAAAAGATAATCATGTTCGTTTTTTATAATGATGATATACCTATTGCCAGGAAATAAGTGAGATATAATTTGTTAACAATATAATCTTTTGACTTTCTCAATTTTTTAGAGAAAAGCTCAAACATCCTCTCTCTCTCTCTCTCTCTCTCTCACACACACACACACACACACACACACACACACACACACATATATATATATATATATATATAGAAAGCGAGAGTTGGACTTTGCTACACTTGCATATACCTAAGCCCTAGATCTACTCGCTCTTTTCATCCTTGGCTACACTCGTGTATAGCCAAGCCCTAGATCTAGTCGTCCTTTCCATCCTTGGCTACACTCACATGTAGCCAAGCCCCAAATCTAGTTTCCCTTTCCATCCTTAGATCCACATGAATTTCATAGTCACCCACCTTTAGGATCCGTAATCTGTATGAATTTAGAGGTGGAAATGATGATCAGATCTGGGCTTGACCACACACGAGTGTAGCCAAGTCCAACTCTATATATATGAGAGCTTGTGTGGACACATATTATATAAAATATACATTATAATATGTGGTGATTCAGTGAAATTAAGCTGAGTGATCATTTTTTAGGTCTTTGCATATCTAACCGGTTTTGTTTCTCATTTGAAAACTTATTATCAATTTTCTATTAGATTATGCTAAAGTGTGCATTTTATTATGCTTGAGAGCTAGTTTGACAGCTTAGATGAATGATTTTCTTGATCTGATGAAATTAAGTGTAATGTTAGCTTTAAATTACCCATTGTGTTGTTTAGTTATCAGATTGAACTATTGTTGCTTAGGTTGATGTTGCAATCATTGAAGTTGGTCTTGGAGGAAGATTTGACTCAACAAATGTGGTATTTATTTAGCTTTTTTTGTTGCCTTCATCATTAGTCAAAACAGTTGTCCTGCAACATTGCTCTATTATTTCTTTTCTGATATTAATATTAGCAAGGCTTGTCCCAGCAAGGTAATAGATCTATCATGTTGGACTCCAGCCCAAATTAAATGGGAGAAGGAATAGGTTGGAGAAGTGCAATTTAGATTTTCTAGGGTTGAGTGATGTCAATACTCAAATAGGGTTCTAACATTTTATATTCTATAAAGATCAGACTAGATTTCATTGACTAGGGTTAGTCAGTGTCCAATTCTATCCAATCCAGATCTGGTTGCTTAGATAAATCATAAATGAATTCACTTTTGGACCTAGGCTGAACTCTTCAGCTCATGTTTTTGTCATTCTTTCATTGAATTCAATTTGCTTGCAGCCCTCCGTATAACTCTGTTTTTTTTCTCCACCTACAGCATGAAGAACTTAATTGAATTGTAATTTTCAGGTTAAGGAACCTGTTGTTTGTGGCATAACTTCACTTGGGATGGATCATATGGAGATATTAGGTACATCCTTCCTTCCAAGTGGAGAACAATTTTTTTGCAACAAATTTACCTTTATTGCTTTGTCATTTCATAAATGAACTGAACTTTCTCCTGATGCCTCAGTATGGTTGTCATTGTGGGCCTAAAAAATTAAGTTTTCTGCTCTACCATGATCTTTTAGTTTATAATAAGGGTATTAATACTTTAAGCCAGCCTAATCAGACTTAAGGCCTGATCCAAGGCTTAGGCTTGAGTTTTAAGATTAAGAACTGCTAAATCTGCACCAGGACTTTGAAATATTTCAAGCTCTTAAATGCACACATGCATCTATATGTGTGTGCACATGTGGATAGAGTTATAATATGCATAGGGGAAAAAAGGAGTTCACACAATCTACCAAATTCAAAGATGGGGTTGCAAAATCGAAACTGAACCAGGACATTATCTACCAGGTGTAAAATATTTATATAAATAAACAAATATTTGCAGGGAGATCTGTTTTCATTCCCAAAATCAACATATGGAGTTATCCTATAAAAACTATAGATTTGGGACAACTTGATGAACTGGCAAAGTTCTCTCAAATAAAGGATTTCCTTTTATTGGCATATTACTTATTAGACATTGTAGGTCAGATCCAGTGACTTGGATTTCCATTTTACAAAACCCAACTTTGAATTTGACAAGTAAGAACTTGTTTTTCACCCTTGTGTGTATCATAACTGAAACCTTCCCTTACATATATACATGCATGTGTGCGTGCGCGTGAGCATGCAACTCCTTTTCTAGAACGAGTAGATTTCTACTCAAAATGCTTACAACACTCCATACCCCTCACTTGAGCAATGCCAAATGGGTGTAGTTCTTCATAGAAGCAGCCATGAATACCAAAATATTATGAGCTCTTCCATTGGAGGTGGCCTCATCTTGACTCATGGAGAACTGAACATGTAAAAGCTTTAAACGGTACCCATGTTATCCTAGCATCATCGATAAGAACTCCTTCGTCCATTGAAGAACCCTTCCATCAATGCTTGGAGGCCTATGATGCTTGTAAAAGTTCTAAATGACGCTCCATCTTTGTCAAACTATATTTTTTATCCTTCATTTAAGAAGAAATCCTAAACCTAAATCCATTTGAATATGCAATCACAAGAACTCTTGAGATCATGGTCCAAAATATAGCATGCCAACCTTGTATCAACCAAGAGTGGGTGCTGGTTGCATCATACCATGTGTTGTGTCAATATAGGATATCAATCTGTACCTTTGAGTTGACCAGTATTCTCTGATATTTTCTATTTTGTCCTTTAAAATTAGCCTTTTTGCATTTTTCTTAGGGATGGCCCAGGGCGGCCTCTACCGGTCTTCGTCCCCGTTAGAAAAAATGTTCCCATTCCCCGCTCCGTTAAGCCATTATAATTAACGGGACGGGAACGGGATACCTGGCCGGATAAACGGGTACCCACTGGATACCCGTTTGGCCGTTTACATTAAAAAATAATTTTTTTATTAATTTTATAATTTATTAAAAAATTAAAAAAATACTAATAGATTCGGCTGCGTGAAAGAAGAAGAGAAGAGACATGGAGAATGATTCAAACATGTTTTACTATATATATTTTTATTTATTTTAATTTTTATTTTTAATATATTAATATATATATTTAAAATTTAAATATATTATATTAAAGCTAACGGGACGGGGATGGGTAAATGGGGATGGGGCAAAGAATACCGTCCCCGGGCCATTTACCCGTTTAGCCGTTAACGAGTAATCCCGTTACCCGTTAAGCCGTTTAGACCGGGATTCCCCGACCCATTAAAAACGGTATTGGCTGGGTAAACGGCCAAACAGAAAAAATTGCATCTCTAATTTTTCTTATGCTTAATTTTTGTCTTAGTGTTATGTTTCCTCAAGAAATATGATGATAGTATCACTTTAAGTGACCTAGGCATGGCTTTGATGTGTCCGTAAGTTTTGGTGGTTAGCTTATTACATGCTCACACAACTTACAACTTAAAATATGATGAAAACTTGTGTATTAGAATTAACACTTGAAATGCAATCAGGTTACCAAAAATAATTGAACAAATGAACGTTATATTTGCAGTTTAATGAACCATGCTAGTTTATGTTGCCTAGAAAACATTGAATTAAAAGGTAATAGTTGAAATTAGTTTCTAGGATTAATTTTCTATGGTTCTTTGATTTAAGATCCATGCTTTAGGGCGAATTTGGTAATCAAAGACCAATTGATTTACGAACAACAAAATCCTCACATTTTTTTCAGTTAAAGACTAAATATCCTTGGATTTTTGAAACACTAAGAAGGGGATGGGGAGAGCAATTTACCAAGATTTCACTTTTCTAGCCAAAAAACTTGAGAAGTGGAAATTTCATCCTGAGAGCTTTTGCTTCTCCCTATGCTTGTTCCCACCTTGATATGATGAAGAACAAATATTTAAATACTTAAATACCCCATCCAAAGTGGTAGTATTGGGTATAGTGCTGAGTTGGGTTTTCTACACATCAAGTCAAGCTCAATACACATTGAGCCAGATTGGTCTGCCTTTGATTCACCTTACATTACTTTTCTAACAGATATGGTATCTGCTGGCCAATATAGGGCAAAACGGGCACTATTTTAGACTTTGGTTTTCCCCTATTCTCTCTGCTATCTTTATCCATATTCCTTCAAAGGTACATGCTGGGTTTGCAAAGTTATTGCAGAAAGTGAATCACAATTTCTTGTGCAGGATGCTAGTGTGAAGGCCAAGGGACAGAAGATGGCAAAATTTATGAAAGTAGTTCAATGTCAAAACCTTCTCCATTACCTTTGCCCAACAGAAAAGTTTTACCCTAATTGCATCCCCCCCCCAACCCCTAAAAAGATAAGAAGAAAAAAAGAAAGGAAAAAGAGAAAATACCCCACCTGATGACTAGAGAATGGGTGGGTAGAGAATTGTTAGAGGTGCATCACTCTCACTCTTCATAGTTGCCACTTGAAGAGAGCTTTCTATTATGATATTATCCATGTTCCTTGTATATAGTAGTAAAAGCAAAATTTGATTCTAAATTCTCTTACCATTCAAATGTGTTTAATGATAGTTCCTTTCATTTTTTCTTTTTGTTTTTCTACTTGGCTAGATTTGGGCTTGATAATGATACCTAGTGCTAGTGGAAGCTTTTGATAAAAACCTTGTCTGGTAGCATTTTTGGATGGCTCAAAAGTGTTTTCGATAGGATAAAAGACTTTTAAGCTTTTTTTTTGAATATTTAGTAAAAATTTTAAAAATACTTTTAAGGTAAAGCAAAAGTTGTTAGATGTTGGGAAAGCCCTATTTCGGAACTTTTCCAAAAGTTTTACTTGAGAAAGTTGTTTTCATTGGATGTAAAAGTCACAAATTCAAACTACAAAGAAGAATCACACTTAATACTCTAACATTGTAACAATATGATATGATTATAATATTATATATATTACAATATATTTTTAATATAATATCATAAATATTGTATGAAAATATTATTATTAGCTATAATATAATTATGTACTATGAAATAAGATAATATAATATTACATTATTATAATACTATATTATATTATATTAATATAATATTATTATATTATATTATGTATAATTTTGTAATATTACTATAATAATATATCATAACATTTTAATATTATATTGTACTATAATGATTATTATATTAAAACATTATTATCTTTTTACATTTTATTATAATGCTATTATATGATATATTTTAATATTATTATATAACATTGTTATAATAATTTATAAATTGAGAATAATTTGTAATAATGGTTTTGATAACATAAATCATTAGATAGTTGAAATGCTATGCAATGCTTTTTATTATTTTTAATTCTCAAAGTACTTTCTTAGTTTGATTATCATTAAGATGTTAAAATTTCATGGTACTTTAGAAATATAGTTACCAAACATCTAATAGCTTTCTATAGAAGTCTACTTTCAAAAGCTCTACTACCAAAAAGTTCTACCATCAAAAGTTGTATCGTTTATAGCTCCAACAAATGGGGCCTAAGTCTTTCGTTGTTGTTATGTAATTAGACCTTTAAGATTTCTTGTGCTGATTCTTTTTTATTCATCAACCACATCTGTTCTATTTTCAGAAAGTTACTATTATTTAGAGTTTAATGCGAATAAAAAGCTGAAAAGTTAATTTACATGCAGGAGATACCATTGCAAAAATTGCTTCTGAAAAGGCTGGGATCTTTAAGGTAAGTGCTTGTCAGCATACTGCCTAACACTGGCAAGAAGCTGGTATCTTATGATAGACTATCTATTACCTTTTTGTCTGTTTTGATTACCCAAATATGCAGTCTTCATTTCAAGAATTTTCTGAAAAACATTGCTGTCTTCCCTGCACATAAAGCCCCATGTTCCTGCCTTTACGGTCCCCCAACTTCCAGAGGCAATGTCTGTTCTTCAGGAGAGGGCATCCACATTGATGGTAATTCATTTCCCCCCGCAAGCATCATGTAGTTTAGTTACAAGACCATTCTTTCTTCTTTCGGAGATATTAATTACTGCAGAAGTCCTAATTTAAGGTGAAATAATGATTTAATTCATAAAAGATAGTACTTCCTAGGAGATCACAAGTCCATAATGTATTGTTATCAATACTTGGATCTTGTTATTCATGGAGTTTATTTTCTCAAGTTTAATCTTGTCATGGTTGGTTTCAGTTTGAAGTGAAAATAAGGCCATAACATGTCCTTTTTTCACTAAGTGCAGATTCCTCTGAAAGTAGCATCGCCCCTTGATTCAAAGATGCTGAATGGATTAAAGCTTGGCTTAGCTGGAGACCACCAGTTCACTAATGCTGGTCTTGCTGTTGCTCTTTGCAAATGTTGGCTTCAAAGAACTGGGCATTCAGAACTTGTCTCAAATGTAACTCGAACTCAGCAACCTGAGTCCTTATCCATCTTTTTGTGGACACTGTATATATTTATGACTAATATCCGTAATATAGAAAACTTATCTAGCCTCATCGGTGACAAATCTTTGAGATGTAAGAGACTGAAATCTAAGGTAAATTGGAAAACTTGCAACCATACATTGGTTGAAATAAAGAATATAATACAAAAGTTTAGAATGATCAATACCTTGCCTGTTAAATATGTTACCTGGAGCAAAACAGAGTGTGGAGCAAAACAGAATATTTTCTTCTTCGTTTGAAATTCGGAGTGCAGAAGTCTAAAGCTAGCTTCATCATTTGCTGCAGAAAAGACACTAGCTTAGTTATTTTGCATGCACATCTATAAACAGTTCTCATCCATCTCAGTTACCTGCAAAATATGATCTATTGAGTAATTAATGCAGAATGTTCGCAACATATATCAACTTAAAATCACTATCCTACTGCATGATCTGCTGAATGGAATTGAGTGTTATTAGATAAAGAAAATCACCCTCCAGGTTATCCTTGGTGAGGTGGTAATCAGTTTTGATTACTTATTTCCACTTCAATGATTCAGATACTTGAGATCTTCTTTGAATAATTAGCAGACATGCCTGAGATTCTTTCCTGACTCTTAATAACGTTTACCTGATAGATGGTTCTCTTCTTTTTTAATGTGATTATTTGCAGATATTATTTAACTTTCATTTGTTGAATAGCCAACAGAAGAAATTGGTACTAATATCATCAAACTGGTAGAAATTTATTTGACAGTTTCCAAAATATAGTCTCAGGATGTTACAGATTAGAATCCAGATATCATAGCAATAACTGCAACACTTAATGGCAGCATGGATGGTCATGGATCCCCTAGCAAGGGTTTGATTCTGCATGGCACTTTTGTAAAATACCAAAAGTTCTGAATTGACTAAAACTCTAGATTCACTAGGTCTTCCAAAGTTTTGATAGCATGATAGGATTACAAACTGAATGATTTCTTTCGATCTTGTCTAAGATGGCAAAAAAATATTGTACAAGTGGGAAATTACTTCATATTATTTTGCTGCTTTAGTATGATTAGTTATGGACGCCCAAGTGTTTTGTAATGATTTTCTAACTAATGGTCATATCAGGAACGCATAGAAGCAGGGTTGCCAGAAGCATTTCTAAGAGGCCTTTCCACTGCCAGTCTTCCTGGTCGAGCTCAAATCATTGCTGACAAGCCAGAGAAATCTGTCCAGAAGTCAGAATGGAATGGGAATTCTAGCAATTTGATATTTTACTTGGATGGTGCTCATAGTCCTGAAAGCATGGAAGTTTGTGCAAGATGGTTCTCCAATGCCATAAGAGATGACCAATATTCTATAAAAAATAACCTCATCAAAGAATCTCATGGGCACTATAATTCTCAGTATGATAATAGGCATTGTAATGGATCTAACAAAACATTTCAGAAGGTGTGAATTCATTTCAAAATCATTCAACCATACTCTTGCATGCTTCAAATATATTTCTGTATGTTTTGTCGAATTTATTTTATTTCATTCTATTTTGAAGGATGAATTTCTAATCTGCATTGTTCAACTTTTCATGTAGATTCTTTTGTTTAATTGCATGGAAATGAGGGACCCTCTGCTTCTGCTTCCTCGTCTTGTCAATACCTGTGCTTCGAGTGGTATCAACTCTTAGATAAATGATTGTACAATTCTGTTCCAATGTTTTTAATGAAGTTAAATACACACATGGAGGTTGATTTTGCTACATTCAAAAGGATCTCTACTTAGATTCAGTTGAGTTTTGATATAGATTATGAGGGTCCCATATTGTTGATCTGAGCTGATAAATGTGATTTGCTTTCTCTAGAAGTCATGTAATTGAAGACTCTTAGTTCATGCATCAAGACATGTAGCTGACCCTAGTAGTTTGGGATTCAGGCTTTGTTGTTGTTGTTATTGTTGTAGTTCATGCATCAAGAGGTCAAAATACTATTGATTATTTTGTGTTATTTGGACTATTCAATTTTCTGACCACTTGATGTATAGGCTATAAAGTCTCCAAATTGCATGATTTTTTATGTGTAAGAATGTTGCAAGTAGTAGGTCACATTCAATAGCTCACATCAACAAT
This sequence comes from Calamus simplicifolius, assembly GCA_900491605.1. Lineage (NCBI taxonomy): Eukaryota > Viridiplantae > Streptophyta > Magnoliopsida > Arecales > Arecaceae > Calamus > Calamus simplicifolius. The sequence goes on from UESW01004416.1 coordinate 111,816, forward strand.
GTGGCCCCGTTATCACTAGACTCACCATATCTAAATGGATGATCCACTCGAGTATAACGAAGTCAAGTGCTCTCTCTCTCTCTCTCTCTCTCTCTCTCTCTCCCTCTCTCTCCATGTGTATGTGTTGTATATATCGGACAGGATCAAATTACATTCCAATAGAGTTTCACCTTTTTCTGAATTAGATGACATGTTTTCATATTGATGATTTAAGCCGTTGGATATGATTTGTTACCTCTAAACTACTTCAAAAAATCATGTTCTTTGAAGACTCCTAGACTATGCATTGAGCGGTCAAAAATATTATTTAAATCATCTAATTTTTGACCACTTGATGCATGAATTATAGATTTCCAAATCATATGATTTTTGATATGCCAGCAACTTAAAGGTAATGAAACATATCCAATAGCTTGGATTATCGATGTGGAATCTCTATCGTCTTATTCAAAAAAGTATAACTCTCCTAGTGTAACTTGAACCTAACCCAATATAAACATGTCATGTCTCTTCTAAGTAATGAGATAGTCTGCACGTGGCATACCATATGCTTGTCATGGCAAATCTTCTTTCTCACAATATTTAGAAGTGACAAAGCTTGTATGTTGTTGGGACACATCACTGAAATATTTTGAGTATATCAGCTTGAACTAAGAACAATATATTGGTTATTTATGCCATGTCATTAGAATTTTTGTTTATGCATGCTCTGAAGTTGGATGTCGATCCAGAAAACAGAAGATTGTAAATGGGCTCTGTAGTGGTCTTTATCAACCCACCAATGTATACTTGATTTTATTCATTAGCTGGAAATGAGCAATAAAGGAATGCTGCATTGGACTATTCCATGTGTCCAACTAAGACACTTTAAGTTTTTCATTGTAATAAATAGCCATTCCTTAGCCAAAGTAGAAATATAATGAGATATATCTGCCATCTTAAATTCGTGGCACTTGATAGTTGAAACTGAGCCTTCTGCTCAGCCTTTGAGTAATCCAGAAAGAATGGAAGCCAGACATGACGTGGTTCTTTTTTTTCTGATTGAAAGTATGGCATGGTTCATCCCCTCCACCAACTAACTTGATCATTTTCATCATGATGTTTAGCCCTCTTAATCTTGATTTCACAACTCACAAGAGTTCCAAGGAATCAAATGCCATTAGAACAAGACAATACCACTGGTGTACCGTTCACATTGAAAGTCAGTACCAGTATCACACTCAGGATGCCAAACCTGAGTGGATCATACCAGTCTCTTCTGGTCAGTACCAACAGTCTGTACCAATACCATACCATTTTTCAATTTTTATTGATTTTAAGAGTCTTATAACATACTGACCATATCGATACTGGATCAATATCATACTATTCCAGGTCAAAACTGGTACAGGGTTTGCTACTGATTTTTAAAACCTTGGTTCTTTCCATCTTCGTCTCTTCTTAAGGCTTCGGAAAATTAAGTCATAGGACTACCCTCTTTTGATATAAACATATGGATGGAAAATATAAAGGGGAAGGTTTTTATAACTTGCACTTTGGAAATGTTGCAGAAACTTCTAAAGTATTTGATTCAATACTAGTGTGATGGTAATCTTTTATTACTATCACTTATTTTTGGAGAAAAGGGTGGCAAAACTTGGAAAGTCCCATACTTATCCACCCATCCATTATAAAAAATATTTATGAAACAAATAAGTCTTGCCCAATGAATCAAAATTACTAAAAAAGATTCATTTTGAACCAGATAAGATCATGTACCACTTATCTTTTAAAAGATTCACCAAATCTCTTTTTCTAGGACTTTGTCAAACCTTTGTTATGTGGAAAAGAACACAATTTAGAAGAGAATACATTACACTTTGACAGGTCTAAACATGTGAATTGATAAAATATAAATGTAAAGATTTACCAGCTTGCATCATCAGTAGTATTTATAGAAGAGAATACATTACACTTTGACTTATCTAAACATGTATACCAATAAAAATGTAAATGTAAAGATTTACCAGCTTTGATCATCAATATTTTTTTTTTTTGTTGGCTATTATTTGAAGAATGGCATCTTATTATTGGTATAACCCACAGAATGTGTTCCTATCATCTTCTAAATTCCCCAGTCTCCTGTTATCATGATGGAATAAGGTGTTCCATAACATACTAATTGCAGAAATAAGCATCTGTTGCCAGATTTTGTATATCTAGATTTCGATTTTTTTAAAGAAAATGCCTTTGAATAGTTTGATAATCTATAGTTGAGACTGCAACTAATTTTTTTATTCTGAATGGCATGGAAATAGAAAAATTGCATAACAAAGGTTCATCCAAACTCCAGAAATGTGCCTCTCTGGTTTATATTTGGTTGTTGTAATTTATACATGGACCTCCTTTTTTGTTCCTTCTGAAGCCATTTGTTGAATTTTGTGTCATCTCCTGCAGGTGTCCATTTCTCAACAGCTCTCTTTGTGCCCAGCTTGTCAAAATATCATAGGGTCGATTCTGGTGCTTCAATAGTGACATCTGACGCATCAACAGATGTGTCATGGCAGTCAACCCTCCAAAGAACTTGGGAGAAGCTAATGGATGCAAAAGGTGTTATATTTATCTGTGTTGATTTTATAGTTGAGGATACAGGCTGTTTAGCATTTTAAAGCACGTGTAAATTTAAAGAGTCAAATTTATGGCGGGCACAAGTACACAACCAATTATGTTGAAGCCCTTGGACCATTGAATCCCTGCCTATGTTCCCACTCAGCTGCTTTACCCTGAAACCATCCTATGGGTCACGATAATACTCAAAACACCTACCTACCTTTTGGTAACTCGAATCTTGTCTTTCTTTGTTGTTATACTTGGAGTTAAGCAGCTTTATTTCGTGATTAGTTGAAAATGAAGATAGAATCCATTTTCTATTTTCCATTTTCAGAATTAGTTTGCAGAGAACTGCTTATAATAGAGAGATGGGTTCAACTTGCTGCAATGGTCTGGGGCTTCTTATATGTTTGGGGCAGTCTTTTTATGCTCTATTTTCTTCAAATACAGTAATCTCCATATTGTTTGTCAAGACTTGCTGTACAAGTGAAACTGATCTTATCAGAAATAAAATTGTTATAAGCAATCAGAAAGTAAACCTTCACAATGCACCACATTCAAGTCACTTGCAAAACTCTTGTCTAACTGTATCATTATTTTTTCTTTTTTTTCCTCACTTTATGTCCTTTCAGATGTAACTAGTGGCAATGCCTGCAAGTTTCAGAACTTTGAAGATTCACCTTCCGAATTTCTTAATGGAGATTTTTTGGACAAGAGTGATCCTACAGAAAAACATTTTTCTCACAGTGCAGTTATTCCATCATTGCCACTGGCAATAAAATGGTTAAGAGACTGCGTGAAGGAAGACCGTTCTCTCCGATTCAGGTAAAACTATTCAAACCTATTCCTCAATGACAGACAATTAGGAGGTTGTGACTGTTGTTGAAGGGCAGGATTATTTTTCCTTCTTAAATCAGCAAAAATTTCGCATAAAAATTGTGGGATAATGATGATCTCCTTAAGTTTCAAAGAAGTGGTGGATGTATATATAAAACAAGGCAAACCTGAAAAGGTGTTAAAAAGAATGTGATTCAGTTAAAATATTTTTATATGGTAGAGGGTGAACCATAACTTGAGCTAGGGCACTCCTGTCCTCCGAAACTGCTGAATGACTGCCATAGATGGTTGGGGAAGTGACCACTGACTTGGTAGCATATGACATGCAGTGGTAACTGCATATACAGTTTGTTTGGTGCCATCACCCCATATATCATGGCTTTGGTTTCATTTGTATGGATGACGGGGGATGCAGGCTCTCCAACAAATCCACATTCATCATACTTTCTGATATGCAGCTAAAATTTTCTGAATAAATTGAATAGCTCTAATCTGAAATTTAGTCCTGATTCTAAGATGGTTTGTTATGTTGGACTCATGCAGGTTCTTGTGACGGGATCCTTGCATCTGGTAGGTGATATCATGAAACTTTTGAAAAAATGATTGAAGCAATTGAAGCTCTGGCATTTGCATTATTAATGTGCTCTCATGTCCGATGGATGGTGTTCCAGAGGATCCAGTGGAATCTTTCTTTAGCAGTATCTTTTCATGCCATGACTAATACACAAGTGGAAGTGCCGTGCTACTGACTACTTGATATTTTTTCCACATTTAATCATTATTTGTTATAATTGTTACTCTATTGTTTCATATAAACAAGTTTCTCTTATTCGTCCGGCACGCACGGTGGCACGAGTGCGCGGCCAATTCATGCGCCCGATGCGCGCTTTGTGCACTGCACATATGGTGGCATGAGTGCGTGGTCAATTCATGCGCCCGGTGCATACTTTGTGCACCGGCCTCCGGTGCACAAAGACTTTTCCTTCTTGCTATGGTTGATTAGCCTGTTTAGCTCAGCATTGCCCGTGTGCATGTTCATTCGTTGCATAGAGCTGCAGAGAACCTAAAGGCAACAGTTAGCCAACGCCTTGATGAAATTCAAACGGGAACAATGTCATCTGAAACAGAGAGGATGGGAAAGATTATCATGCCACCAATACAAATATCTTTTACTCTCTCTCTCTCTCTCTCGGGAGAGAGATCTTTATTCTCTTGCAGTATTAATTAGTTATGTTGTTGCATGGAGTACGTACTGTGTTTTTTCCCCAAGTTTAAAGTGAGTTTTATAGAACCAGATTTGTTCCAATGTTAACTCTTGTTTTAAATTTTGCTGGTTTTTAGTATTATTTATTGTACATAAGATTGGGTGGCCCTTGGCTTTGTTGTACAAATCCTCATCACACTTGGAGCATTATGGTTAATCAAACAAGCTTCAATATTCCATGTACTTGTTTCCTCCATAATTTCATGCTAATCCGCAGCAAAAGTCTATTTTTGTCCCAAGAACCAAAATGTATGGGAGCTTTATTTGAACTTGAGGAGCCCCCACGCCAAAGCAAAAAATGGCCGTTTACCCCTAAAAAAAAATAACCCTATCTACTAAATAGCCCCCCCCCCCCCCCCCCCCCCCCCCCCCCCCCCCCCCCCCCGAGCCTCCCGCTCCGGAAATAATTTATGAAGGTGCTACGGTCGCAAAGTTAGTGCCTGCGATCCGTTGTCAATTTTTTTTTTCATGATTCGTGCATTGTTCGGCTCTATGTGGCCGAACATAGCTTCGAACAGGTTAGCTATGTTTGGCCACATAGGGCCGAACAACATTAATATGTTCGGCCCCGGTAGGCCGAACATAATGTTTATTCCCTCTATTCTCTTTTTTTGATTAATTATGATTAGGGTTTAAAATTATTATTTGATCGTGCAGGACGATGCTTCGTCGAATGCAGCGTGATTGGCTCCGATTGTGTGATGGATTACACAAATGAATTTACAACTTACGAGATAAAATTTAATTGCATTTATTTTCGTATTATTTGACTGAGCAATGTTTAAAATTGTCTACCAACATAAAACTATTTATTTTATAGATATTCAAAAGTAGAGAAGAATGTGTAATTGGTGTCGGGAAGTCGGAAAGAGGAATGGATTTGTTGTTATTATTAAAAAATTTGATTCGGGCAGCAATGTTAAGAAATCAAGAGTTGTTTTTTTTTGCGAGAGGAGCGGTACTTGCAAAAGTAAACATATCAAGGAAAAGGGATCAAAGACCAGGGCCAGTGGCACTAAGAAGTGGATGTCCTTTTGCCTTAAGAGGGAAGAAATTGGACACTGTAGATGATTGGATGTTAACGGTCATTTGCGGTGTGCACAATCATCCAGCTGCAAAGCATCTCGAGGGGCACTCATATGCGGGACGATTATCTAAGCAGGAGACTACAATGCTAGTGGAGATGTCGAAGAGTTTGGTTCGGCCTAAGGACATTTTATCTACTTTGAAGCAAAGGGATGCCCTCAATGTTACGACAATTAAGACAATCTATAATGCAAGGCAAAGTGCAAGGCTGTAGAGATTGCTGGGAGATCTCAGATGCAACATCTTCTTGGTAAATTATCTGAGTGTAATTACATTGAGTGGCATAGGACTTGTATCAAGTCTGATGCTGTGCATGACTTGTTTTGGGCACACCCTGGCAGTATAGACTTGTTACGTGCATTTTCTCGTGTGTTGATAATGGATTGCACTTACAAGACGAATAGATATCGTCTTCCTCTCTTAGAGATTGTTGGGGTGACATCAACTGACCTGACATTTTCTATTGCTTTTGTGTATATGGACTCTGAGCGAGAAGATAACTATACATGGCATTAGAGAGATTGCGCAGTGCATGGACGATGATGTTAAAACTGATGGCAACTGCGGATTTAGAGCAATAGCTGACTTGCTGGGATTTGGAGAGGAGGATTGGCTCCGTATTATGAAGGATTTATTGAATGAGTTGCAATGTCATTCAGAGCACTATCGTGCTTTATTTGTGTCGAAGGAAGGTTTGAGGAGATTGAGCATGCATTATCATTTTTTGATAATGATCCACCTTTTGACCGGTGGATGACTATGCCGGATATGGGGCACGTTATAGCGTCCCGCTATAACGTTGTCCTATACCACCTCTCCTTGCAACAATGTCTTACATTCCTACCTTTATGATCGGTGCCTCTTCCTCCTTTATCCTGCAAAGATAGTGCAGTGGCGTTCGTTAATGGCAATCATTTTGTTGAGGTATTAATTGAACAACTCTTAATCATGCTTAAGTGACTAATAATTCATTGTGTTTACTAATTTATATATTTGCAGGTGTTTCTGTTGCTGGGTCATCCTGTTCCCCCAATAGCAAGCAATTGGCAGAAACATCATTTACCCTGTGCTTCCGGATGGGCTTCTTCATTTGAATCTAGGATTCACCAGTTCAGACGAACGTTCTCATCGGATGTCATTATTAGCGACACTATTGAGTTGTAGATGTCCTTTTATTGCAACAATCAATTTTGTATAATGTATGACATATTTATATTAATTCAAAAATTTTCATTCAAATTGAGTCGAAAGGAAGTAAATTTCCATTCAAATTTTAATATCTTTTACAAAAAGATGCACTATGTACTAAAAGATACAAAATACATAAGGTACATCAGGGATTCCCCACCACGCCGTCGTCGACGCCTGTACTGCTATGGCGATGCATGACTAGGGTCAGAAAAATCAAGTTGAACAGGCTGCACCGTAGAAATATGCTGACCCTGCAATACATGTGCCATCTACGATGGTGCAACATCTGGGGGCGATGGTGCAACAAGAACCTCAGGAACCTCAATAACCTTAGGCGCCTGGGTTCTACGTCTCCTGGCAGACGCTGTGGGTCTAACTCGTGAGGAGCCAGCATCCATATCTGAAACATTGCAATATTCATTAGTAAAATAAAAATATATCAAAATAATATATTTTATTAAAAATATATACTTTATAATAATATACTTTATAATAATATACTTTATAATAATATACTTGATTATAATTCTAATATACTTTATAATATATTATGATTATTGTAATTATTATTATAATATACTTTATTAAAATTATATGTTATAATTATGTCAAATAATATTTTTTATTGAAAATATTAATAATAAAAATATATGATTATGTTAATTATACTTTATAATATACTTGATTATAATTATAATTATAATAATTATAGTATAGTATATTATAATATAATATACTATAATAATAATAATTATTATTATTTACTATAATAATTCTATATATTATATTATTTTAATTATTTTATTTTATAAAAAATTATTTGATTCCGTTCGACCCATTTGGGCCGAACGAATTTCCCTCTGTTCGGCCCAGATCGGCCGAACAGAGGTTCTCTGTTCGGCCAACCAGGGCAGAACAGAGCTGGAAGGCTTGGCGAGGGAGGGATCTTAGGGGGACGAGGGCGTAGATCATGTGGCAGAGCCGTCGACGCATATAGATGCCGGGAGGGAGGGATCTTGGGATCTTGGCCAAAAAAAATAAAATATATCTTGGGATAGATCGAGGAAAGGAGGAGGAGGGAAGGAAGGAGGGAGGAGGAAGACTTACTTACTGTCGGAGAAAGCGATCTGCTGCCGAGGAAGCCGCCGCGGGGAGCCGTGAGCGAGAGAGGTGAGCACGAGCAATACGGGAAGGGTCGGACGCGGGGGTAGGGGGGCCAAATAGCAATCTTAGGGGGGCTGCTGGGAGGAGGGGTAGTTTAGGATTTTTATAAAAATAGGGGGGCTCCTCAGCAATATTGGAGGGCTAAAAAAAAAAATTGGGGGGTCCTCAGTAGAAAACGCGGGCCAAATAGCGCTCCCAAAATGTATGCATAAACGTAGCCACTTATTACAAAAGAGGGTCTTTTGGGCCTGATTTCCCTTGAGAATTTGGTGCTCTCATGTCCGATGGATGGTGTTCCAGAGGATCCAGTGGAATCTTTCTCTAGAAATATCTTTTCATGCCATGACTAATACACAAGTGGAAGTGCCATGCTACCGACTACTACATTTAATCATTATTTGTTATAATTGTTACTCTATTGTTTCATATAAACAAATTTCTCTTATTCGTTTGGCACGCACGGTGGTACGAGTGCATGACTAATCCATACGCTCGATGCACGCTTTGTGCACTGCACATATGGTAGTACGAGTGTGCGGTCAATTCATAGCTCGGTGCGCACTTTGTGTACCGAAGGCGTCGGTGCACAAAGACTTTTCCTTCTTGCTATGGTTGATTAGCCTGTTTAGCTCAGCATTGTCCGTGCGCATGTTCATTCGTTGCATAGAGCTGCAGAGAACCTAAAGGCAACAGTTAGCCAACGCCTTGATGAAATTCAAACGGGAACAATGTCATCTGAAACAGAGAGGATGGGAAAGATTATTATGCCACCAATACAAATATCTTTTACTCTCTCTCTCTCTCTCTCGGGGAGAGATCTTTATTCTCTTGCAGTATTAATTAGTTATGTTGTTGCATGGAGTACGTACTGTGTTTTTTCCCCAGTTTAAAGTGAGCTTTATAGAACCAGATTTGTTCCAATGTTAACTCTGTTTTAAATTTTGCTGATTTTTAGTATTATTTATTGTGCATAAGATTGGGTGGCCCTTGGCTTTGTTGTACAAATCCTCATCACACTTGGAGCATTATGGTTAATCAAACAAGCTTCAATATTCCATGTACTTGTTTCCTCCATAATTTCATGCTAATCCGCAGCAAAAGTCTATTTTGTCCCAAGAACCAAAATGTATGCACAAGCGTAACCACTTATGTACAACAGAGGGTCTTTTGGGCCTGATTTCCCTTGAGAAGTTGTGCCAGAACTTACGCCCTTGCAGTTTGTACGTAGTGGTTTGCTCTAAATCAAATTTGAAAAAGTCTTTGTACACCGTCTTCGATGCAGTAAGTCCTATATGGATTATATCACCTTTTTTTATTGGTCCATATAAATCCTACGTAGCTTGATATGATGGGGCAGAGATACCATCTTAAATTTTCACATGACATGTATTAATACTTGTTCAATTTTTTTTTTTAAATTTGTGTACCGACTGCATAGCACGTTTTCAAAATGAGTATCGTAATTTATAACTATGGTACAACTGGGATATCGTAATTTTTTTTTGACTTTCTGAATGGGTGTCTTAATTTTATAACTACGGTGTCGTAAGTTTACAACTGGGGTGTTATTTAAATTTTGACGTGATTCGTTCAGCTTTTTTTTAAATTTATGTATATTTATATTTTTGAGTGGGTGTCGTAATTTTATAACTACGGTGTCATAAATTTACAACTAGGATATCATAATTTTTTTGACTTTTTTAATGGGTATCTTAATTTTATTAAGTTTACAACTGGATGTCATCTTAAATTTTGATGTGACGTGCATTAATACTTGTTTAGCTTTTTTTTAATTTATGTACATACACATTTTCTGAATGGGTATCGTAATTTTATAAATACGGTATCATAAATTTACAACTGGGATATCGTTTTTATAAATACGGTGTCGTAAATTTACAACTGGAATATCGTAATTTTTTTGGCTTTCTGAATGGGTGTCGTAATTTTATAACTATGATGTCATAATTTTAAAACTGAAATATCGTAATTTTTTTCATTGGGATATCGTAAAGCTATCTTAACATTTTTTAATGGTGCCGTATGCATGTTGACCAATAAAAAGGGATATGCAGCCCATGTAGGACTTGCTACATCGGATGCGATCTACAAAGTCTTTTTCCTTTTCCATCGCATGCCTAGCAACATATCCTCTTGACAAGTTCCATACCATTGGCAAGCACTTCATGATTTTTCAATAAGCTTAATGTGATAAAAATTAAGCTAAAATATACTTTTTATCCTTAATCTTTCACTTAAAATATGTTTTGATTCTTAAACTTTTAAATTGCTGCAGCATGATCTTTTATATTTTAAAAATATTATATTTTTAACATAATATAAAATTAATTAAAATTAATAAAATAATTGATGCATTAATACTAACAGTGGTTGGTAGGATTATTCAATTTTATTTGACCCATATAATGGGGTGTTAGAAAAGTAACCCCCTTAAAACCTAAGGAACTAAATTAAAAGTTTGAAGAACAAAATAAATTTGGAAGAAAAGTTGGAGGCCCAAAAGTATAATTTTTGCCTTAAAAATTAGAAATGAGATCTTTGCATAAAGCCATGTGTATTTGCATGTGTTTTCCCTGCTAACATTACACCTTTTACCTTTTTTTTTTTTTTTTTTTGTCATGAATGCATGTGTGGTGGTGCACGTGCCAAAAGCTACTTTGAATAACCTGTGCCATGGTCTTCGCAACAGCAATCATATGCGGATATGCCTCTATTTTAAAATCAAACCACATGCGGAGTCGGTGAGCCAGCCCCAATGGGAAATCTATAAACCAATATAAAACTAGTAATATTTTAGAGGTCTTGGTCTTTTGGGGTCAAGCTATTCATATATCCTAATCAGCAGTGGCGTCCCTCCTCTCCTTTCTATAGTTTACCAAAAAGTTCTTGCCGACTTCAATATATTAGATATTTGAGTTCTCTGCTGTTTTTTTTTTTAAACTAGCTTGCTCAATGACTTTATAAACCCATTATCCCTTGGTTCCCTTCCTATTAAGCAATTCCTTGTTTCGTTTTCTTGAGCAGTTCACCAAAGTAGTTGGAAGATTCTTGTGAGAAAGCTTGGGCCATAATCATCTTAGAACACTTAGAAAGTGGTTTGAAAGTGATTCTCTACTGCCTAATCCCTCCAAGGCCAGGCCTATAAAATATGGCCTTGATTAAAGACTTGAGATTAGATGCCTTAAATTGCGGAATAAATTAGCAGGACCAATGATCTCGTGCCAAACCAAGGGGAAGTTCCAAAAAGCCGGGCCAAGCGCTCTTTGGTGCCCCCAAAGCTCCCCAACTTCGAGCCTTATAAAATTGTTGAGCTCCTTGTGCATTACTCAAATGCATTGAGGTTGGACAAAAAGTGAGAATTTAAGATCATCAGGCTGACAACTACTGATTTCACAACCACAGAGTAATGGCAACAAATCTCGCAAGTTGTACCGATCCTCTCTTTAGTACATGGCAAGAGAATTGTTCATTGACACATGATGAGACCCTCATAGCATCACTCTGTTATTTCGTAGTACATTGCACTTCTTATTGAGCTAGAAATTTCCATGAACTGCCCAACTGGTCTAGAGAATCAAACCATCAACAGAAATAATTTTTTGGATTAACCATTCAACAGATAAATAGACTTTAAAAAAAAATTTCTTGAGTAGGATTTGTTAACCATCTTGGCTATCCAATATGTATGATATCCCATTTGTGATCAGTGAACATAATTTGAACCCTTTGGTCCACCCCTGAATCAAATATTCTCCAAATTTTCAGGATCAAAAAGCACTTCTTAAATGGACTATGATAACCTGTGCTTTGATGCATCTAAAGTTCACCGCCACCTAAATTAGCAGTGGTGCTGGCATTCTCCTTTTCCAATCCTTTGAAGGAGCTCACAACTCACAAATGGATTAATAAATTCATGTTCTCTAGTATAATATTAATATAAGTTATTTACATTGGAGGTTGGTATAAAGTGCAACTTTGAAATGAACATAAAATATGAAGAGTATAATCTGCATCCATTCTAAACTTGATATTATATGAACAAAGACATACCCTTGAAGGCACGTTCTGTGTAGGGCGGCCTCCAAAGAAGTAGAGAATGTGGTCCTCTACCAAACTAGGAGACCTAACTCAAGAGTTCCTTTGAGATTACTGAAGCCTGAGGCCATTCAAAGTTCACATGGATGCTAAAAGTCCTAGTGGTGAATTCTTTTAGTTATCATAAAATGGAACCTTTGGGAGTTTGATGAAGAATGAAGTCATTACATTTGCTCTCTTCATGCAACACATTTTTATACAGAGAAATTGCAAGGAATATGGCAATTTCAATCCATACTTATCATAGCTCATCATGTTCGGAACAAGGATTTTCCATCTTTTATGAGGATGGAAGATAAAAATGAAAATTATTTGTATCCCTACTAACAGAGAGACGGAATAAAAATAAAAATAATTATTTCCTTATTTCGCTATCTCTCATGTGCTTATACTTAAGTATTATAATATCTTTACATATTTTCATGTCCATAAAATTATCTTCATAATTTATATTAAAAATTCATATATATATTAGGAAAGACGCGAAGTAGGGAAGGAGGATGAAACTGTAATGGTGATTTATCATTGCTCATAAGGTGAGAATAATAATAATAATAATAAATTTATTTATGGAGATAAAATAGGAATAGAATAGAAATAAAATTATTTATTTTTGATGGGATGGAGATAAAGATCTGAATCCTTCATGCTCCCACTTCCATTGCCATCCTAACAAAAATCAACCCTTAAGCTTTGTTCTCGGTCTAGTTAGATGCTATATATGATCCATTTGGCCTATAATGAATGGTTTGGCTACAAGAAACATAAATAAATTGCCATTTTATCAAGAGATACTATTTAACAGCTGATGGAAGGAGTTGGACGTTATTATGTTTGGTTGATGATGCTTTTGTTAAAACAATATAAGAGTAGACAGAGAACTTTGACTCTTTTATTGAAATGGTATTTGAGGTTGGAGGCTTGATTTAATTCACTTAACTGGAAGCCAAGTCTACAAGGTATCAGATTACACTATCTAGGATAAGATATCTTATTTATGTGCATATATCTTTAGTTTAATATCTAATATGGGATTATTTTTTAGAACCTAGAGTTTTGAATTAGTTTCCATTGATAATCAACACTCTGTTCTGAAAATCCTTGCATGGCTGATACTTGGTAGGAATAGGGGTGCAACTTGGGCCGGGTTCAACCCGAACCCGGCCCGCGGAACCCGATTTGCAGCAGTACTCAAACTCTAGTTTGCCTAACCCGAACCCGAAGGATCCGAGTTGAACCCAGACCGATTTGCAACTTGGGCCGGGTTAGGGTTGCAGTCAACCCGAACCCAAGAAAACCCGAACCCGCAAAGCCACAAGCAGCAGGCCCACTGGTGTTGTGGAAGTGATGATTTAGCCTTGTTTGTTAGGTTTAAAGCATGAAGAGCTGACAATAGTTTTGTGAAAGTGATGATTCTTGGTATGAACATTCCACCAGAACCTTCATTACCTTTTAAAATGAGCAATATATCTTTAACCATTGCATTTTATCATGTAATGTTGGTGGGCCAAACTAGTATCTTTATTTTTTTAAATTATCTTCTTTGAGACATTTGTAACTTCTAATATGAAGTTTGCCAAAATTTTATGAAAGCATATGAGAAGAGGTGATGAGCAGAAAACTAAAACATCTGGGAAAGGGGCGATGAGTGAAAAATCAGAAAGCTTTGGATGGCGAATGCAGCTTGCTACTTGGAAAAGATTTCTCATACCAGACTTATGTGGTCTTCTAACTGGCTCTTTATATCGTCTCAATATTTTCTACTTTCGAAGGATAAAGGTGACTTCATTAATGCATATAGTGGCTATTGAAATGTTATGCAACATTTGGATTACTTTGGATATGTTTTGGTTTAAGAATGCACTTTTTTTTGTTTAGTCTTATGTAAAAGATGTATATTTTTAAACAGTAATTTGAAATGTGAAGCTTGTTTGTTTCAAACTTTAGCTTGTTTGTACAATGCAAAGCTTATTTGTACAATGTTAAGCTTGTTTGTTTCAAATTGTCATATTTTTTTTTCTATCAACCCGAATTCTAACCCGAAACTCAACCTGAATCCGATTTTTAAAAATAAGGTTAGGATTGAGGTTTTACAAATAGGGTTAGGGTTAGGGTTAGGGTTGACATTTTACAAATAGGGTTAGGGTTAGGGTTCAAGGAAACCCGAGTTTCATGAGCCCGAGTTGCACCCCTAGGTAGGAAGCTACACACCAATGAATCAATTTTTTTTTTTTTGCACATCGATATGGGAATATTTTCAAAGCCTGACCATGGTCAAACCCTAGCTACTTTTTAAATAAAAATCCAAATGCTGGTCGGCACCCCCTCCCACTGAGCGCAAGGTAGGGTCATCATGCCATGCAAAGTAAAGCCGCATGCATCACAAAGCATGAGCTGGATGGCACATGGCCATCAGAAGACATGACCATGCGGTCCTCTCTAAATATTGTCGATTAGGATATCATCAGATTGCTTTGAAAGGTGTGCGAGACAAAACCACAAGCAGTTTAATCAAGCAATGGGTGCCATCACTCATGGTAAAGATAGCGTTCAAACTAATCTTTAGAACTATACTATATGTCTTATATTTCAGGCCAACAATAGAAGACTAACCATGATGATCACCATTACTCTTAAAAGAACTCTTCAAAGATTTCTAAATCCTAGGAGGAATAGATAGGTACCACAAACCTAATCAAATCAGAACTCTTCCATCTTTTAGTCAGACTCATCACGGGTCTCTTAAAGAATTTCCTAAAAAATCTTAGGAGGATTAGACTCCGCAGCCATAAATTTTTACAGGTTTTCTACAGCGGACTATTTCTCATCATCATCATCATCATCAGAAACTTTCACTGCTTCCATCATAGGATGCATCCTCTGTTTTTGTTTTCTTTCTTCACTAACCAGCATCTACGCACATAATCAAGGCTAACATCATCATCTTCATCAGGATTTCCCTTTTAGCCTAACTCGCTAATCACTACCTCTACGCACAACATAAGAATACGTACGTGGAACGCACTGGTAGCAAATCTGGGAGCCAAATAATTTGCAGCGCATTTTCCTTTTAGCCTAACTCCAACGAAGTCACTTCATGCTCATATATATATATATATATATATATATATATATATATATATATATATATATACATCGGATAGAAGTCACCTGCGGTAAGCCGAATAGGTTGGAGCCAATCAAAGCAAGAGCATTTCGGTCAATTCACAGGACGCACGAGTCCAGGCTAAAGCCGGAGGAGCGCGTGGGTCCCGACCAAAGCGAGCTTGTTTCCAAGTAGCCGTTGAACCGCCCCCCCCTCCGATTTAAATACAAAAAAAAAAAACTCCTCCTCGGCCACCGAAGAAGAAATCTAACGCTCGCTTGTTCTCCTTCAACCCATCTCCATACGATCCTTAGCTCAACAAGAACTGTAAGCCAATGGCCTATCCGGAGCCCACCATATCAACTCCATTGCTCGCAAAGTCCGCGAGCAGCAGCGACTCAGAAGGCAGCCGGCGTCAAACCAATCGCCGCCAAGAGAGGTCCGATGCCGCATTCCGAGCACGCTCGATAGCGGTTGGCAGCACAAATCGTTAGCTGTTCTCTTGGGCCACATTGGTTCCGTCTCCTGCCTGGCCCTCTGCGGCGAGTTCGTGCTCAGCGCCTCCCATGGCAACGACATCATCGTATGGCAGCAGCCCGACCTCCGCCGGTTCGCCAAGTTCGGCCATGGAGACGGCGCTGCGAAGGCCATCGTAACGATCGGGAACCGAGTCTTCTCCGCCCACCAGGACAGAAGGATCAGAGTATGGAAGGTGTCGCGGAGCTCCGAGAACGTCTTCCGGCTTACCGCCACCCTGCCGACGACGAAGGACTACTTGGGCAAGTTCATGAAGCAGAGCAACTACGTTCAAACCCGGCGGCACCACCGGCGGCTATGGATCGAACACGCCGATAGCATCTCGTGTCTCGCAGTCTGCGGCGGTCTCCTCTACTCGGGGTCTTGGGATAAGACCTTGAAGGTGTGGAGGGTGGCGGACTTCAAGTGCTTGGACTCGATAAGAGCTCATGATGATGCCATCAATGGCCTTGCTGCGCACCAGGGTCTGGTTTACTCCGCGTCGGCCGATGGAAAGATCAAGGCCTGGGAGAGGGCGAAGAGCACGCATTGCTTAAAGGGAGTGTTGGAAGGACGCAAGGATGTGTCGTGGAATGCGGTGATCATCTGTGAGGATGGAAGGTTGGTGTACGGCGGCGCGTCGGATGGGCGGGTGATGGGATGGGAGAGGGATGTTGGGAGTGAGAATTGGAGATTGGTTTGCGATGTGAGGGCTCATGAGATGGCCGTGCTGTGCTTGTGCTCCACGGGGGAGTTTGTGTGCAGTGGTTCAGCTGACAAGAGTATTGGGGTGTGGAGGAGGGGGAGTGGGGGTGGGCTTGGGAGGGTGGGGGTGATGAGAGGGCATGAGGGGCCGGTGAAGTGCTTGCAGGCCTCTTGCTATAGCGTGGGAGAGGGGTTTATGCTCTATAGTGGGGGGCTTGATAGGAGTTTGAGGGTATGGTGGGTGCCCAAGGAATATAGTGAGAAGAAGAAGGGGAGTTTGATGTTAGCTTCATAGATTTAACAGAGGGTGTTTTGGTGTGCTGCCTTGTTCTGGTTATTTGAGAGGATCAAGGCACTTTGTTGATTTGGAGTTTGGTTTTCTCAGAATTAAAGGTTTGGTATAGGAGACTTAAAGGATATTTATAGTTTGTGATAATTAAGAAAATGGCAGACAGTTCTCAATTTTCAGGAAAGAAGACTCTTTGCAGTGTTTCCTTTTTTTTGTTGGGGGGCCAATACTGAGATTTATTAATGGCTTTTGGAGAGCTACAAAAGAGTGATTCAGGCCACTACAGAAACATAGTTATATGATTGTTGAGTTTATAACTTGTACAATTGATCTCATCTTATATATTATTTTGGAACATGTTTTGTGAGGGTTTTGATCCTAAAATTTATGTGGTTCATGTTGCAGTCCCAACTAAGAAAATCCTCAGCAAACCTAATGTAATGTTTGTTGTGCAATTCCTCCTTGTCAGAAAAATTTATGGTGTGTACTTCTCATGGATGGATGGAAGACAGTCAAATTCTTGATCCTTCAGAAGTCCCTTCTATAACAATGGGTGTTGACTTAGGGATTTTCCTATCAATTTCAAAAAAGAAAATTCCCTTTCAAATGCTGTGTACATTTTCAGGAAAAACCATTGACTAAAAGTTGGAATGTAGCCCTAACGCAAGCCTTTTTATCTTCATGCAACCCTCCCTTAGTTTCCCTTTTTGCTGTCCTTGACAGAGTTAACTTTGATTAAGTTACAGTCAAAGACAGAGTTAACTTTCATAAAGTGAAAAAAAGGAGTTTCCATGATTTCAAAGTTGATAATATGATTAGCTCACACCCCCCATGTTTTTTTCTCATATTGTGGATCCATTTGTAAAGAAGGGAACTTTCCAGCCAGTTTAATGCAATTATGTGCTTCCATGGGGAAGGTGATGAAATTTCAATCCTTGGGAAGTACTTCGTAAGTTTGATTTCTTCGATGTCGGAGTTTTAAGCATTTTATATCAATTTAATATTTTCCTTGGATGTTATACATAATCTTAGGAAAAATCCATTGGCCTAGAAGTGACTCATAAGATATACTGTTCAAAAGGGGGCCTGGACAGCTCAATCAAGCACAATTTCCTCTGGGTAGTCACTACAATTTTATTGAAGGAATGAAGCTAATCATATTGACATACTGGAATACAAAGAGGACGAGGTATATATTTTATTTATCATTCAAGAAGTTTCAAAATTGTGAGAGGGCCAACACTACTTTGCCCTCCAAGTGGAAAGGTAATCAAAAGCAACACAAAAGTAGGGACGCAAGCACAATATACCAAGGCAAATTCAAAAGGAACAAGGTGGAGGAGAAAAAAAATCCAGTGTCATTTAGCCCATGGATTCAGTCTAGATCAAATGCCGAAGGCATGACCAAATCAGCCAGATAATTAGCGAAGCTAAGCTGGATTGACTGATTGTGATTGTTAAGCTTCTAGAATTAATGGCTACTAAGCCACTGGCAGCTAGTCTATGGTTTGTCATCATTGTAAAGCACTCATTCCGCATGACCAGCAGAACAGCAGATTTAAATATCACCATATCAAAACCTACTCCCCTACCGTAGTCTATATTACATTTTGTCGTCCCTGAAGAATTTTGAAAGAGAAAAATCTCTTCATCTTTGTATCGATTTTTTTTTTTTCTTCCAAAAGGGATTGAACTGATTGTATAGAGCCAAACTTGAAGTCATTCATGGTCTTTTTTTCTTATTATTATTTTTAATTCTCCCAATAAACTAGTGGATCATCAATATTATGCTTACTTCCAGTAGTTTTGAAACTTCAGCAAACTTCTATAACCTCAAAACTTATAATCATTCAAGCTGCTCTATAACCTCTTGGATGAACTTCAATGAGAAAACTCTATAAGATTGAAGGTACTAAAAAAATTCGATTCAGTATAAACCGATCTGATTCAAATCAAGTAAAATCATCCTGTACTATCTGATATTAACCCATACTATCTAATTTTTAGAGGTATTATGATTAAAAAAATATAAGTTAGGATCATGTCTCGATACGAAATACATATCATATCATATCGATTTATATCACACCAAACTAGTAATATATTAATATAGTATTTAATACTGATTTTATAAACCTTTCTTTATGTTATAGTTCTACTGAATAAGTAAAAAAGAAAAAAGAATGAAACTGTTAAGTAATGGATGACACAATGTGCCATATCCATCACCTTTCGTACAAATGCGATAAACATATTAAGAAATCCAACCAAAATTCAATAGGTGGATTACATTAAGGTCAAATTTCCACACACGCAGCAAACACAAGGTAAGCCTTATAGGAAATCCACTTAAAACAAAGCCTTAGTTGCAAACTTATTCACAAATAACTGTTGCCCTAAGATGGCTAGTGTATCCAAGATATATACTCAACTCAATTTATTTAAGCCTTTTTTCCAACCACATAGGATCGGTTACATAAATCTGCTTCCTGCACTCTACTCTATTTAGACCAAATCGACATTCAAACTCCGTCAAGACCGGTCCCAAGCCCAGGTAAAGGAAGAGAGTTGCGTTAGGTAGCTGACAACCAAATAAAACTTTATTAGATTCCTTAAAACATGAATCTACTATCCAAAACATATTATATATATATATATATATATATATATAAAACAAGAAGGGGCCTACCCCACCGATTTATTAGAAAGTAAAAAGAATGTAGAGACGGTCAAGTATTTTGCCATAAATTCAAGCCCTACTTCTGTTAAGCATTAGACTTGGTTTCGCCCGGATACCAATTGGATGGCTCTGGCCTCCTCTATCACAAATTTAATAAAGAAAAAGAAAGGCTTGAGAAAATCTCATACCATCCTTACTCAGTTCTAACCTGACCTTATTTATATTCAATGAACTAATCAATCAACTTAGGACAATTTCCTTATCAGAACTGGGACTGTTGTTTAAAAACTCATTCAAATACGCATAGAAACCTGAGAAGTAACTCTGCCTGCCACATGGAGCCTAAACAAATCGTGTCATCATAGTAATTTAGGATGGAACAAGTAGGAATATGAAGAAAGAATGTAACGAGAAAGGACAGGAGGAAATTCATGAAGGGAAGGCCACATGTAAGAATCAAGAAATGAAAAAAAAAAAAGAGGAATAAGAAAAGGGAAATGAGAAGGGAACGATTATTAATGTTCCAATGGCATGACTGATAACTTAGTTGTGCTCAACCTCAGGATTGAAACGCATATCATTAAGCAGCCTTGTTCAGGATAACCTGAATATATTGCTTGTCCAACCTGGTATCTACAGTGTGCAAAACATGCATCCAACTTTCCAGTTATAACTCATGAAAGGCAATTTCATATCCATAAGGCATCACATTTCCATTTTATTGGCTGCCTTCAAAAAGAGAGTATAGTATCAGCTCATTCATATCGTGCATGAATCAAGTTTTGATTTTCGGTAGAAAGCAACGTCCCTGCTGAGCAGACTTTTCCACCTTCGACAACTGCAAGGCAGCAGGTCTTTTATGCCTTTTCAAGCTATTCTTGATTGTTATAAAATAACAGTGTCGCATGAAAAATTTGTAAAATAACAAAATTTCCAGCAGTTATATTAGTTTGTTCAGCAGGGGAGGAAAAAAACAAGCACTGATAGATCAAGGCATGATCTACTAACAGGCCAACAGTTTCCACTGATTAAATTTAGAAAATTTAAAACAGAACCAGCTTCCGACAAGCATGTCGATTAATTTTCTACATGTAAATTTGTAAAACGTAATTAAATCCAAATAACCTACATGCTTTCTCAAAATATTAGATCATAAGGTTTCAAATTAGAAAATAAGAGGCCTCATCCAGCTTTAGCTTTTTCCAATAAATACCAATCCTCATTTTCAGGATTTCGTTCGCCCAGACAGGTTTTTTGACACCCTCCTCAGCCCTAGATTTTTTCAACAACGTTTTGGCCACGAGGTACCCAAGAAATCAACTGCTAGTTGTGGCAAAACTACTGTTCTGGCAAAGCCAGTTGCCTTAGGTTGTACTTGGAAAGCTCTTTGTACCTTTCAACGACCCCAACCAAGCAAATAGTCTGCATAAACATTGCATTGTATTATCATGAACTCAGGAGAAAAAAACATATACAAATAATTATATGATTGTCAAGTATTGAGTTTCAATTTAATCTGTTCTAAATATGAAAGCAAATAATTAAAACCACCTTGCCATGCAGTGGATCATGACTCATCTACTGATGTTTACACCTGACAAATATGAAACAAGAAGGAGAAGCAGCGACAGTCTTATACAGGGTTTAAGAACTAAGAAACCCACCTTGCAGTATCACATATTCTTTATGGTATGCAAATATTTGTGCTTAATATATAGGTTCCAATACACATAAACACTTTAGGAATAAGGGAATGTGCATGAGGCAGTCTATGAATTGGAAATTTTGGGTCTTACCAGATGTTATCAGAAAAATGATGAAAAAATTGACATGGTTCCATGACAAAAGAAATAGACACTGCAGCAATGTTCTATATAACCTATGTATTTGCAGGAAAATGCTAATGCAAAAGGAGAAGGGCATAGGTAGCTGAAGTCTGTTGATATTATCTCCAACATTTACACACACTGTAATTCAACATTCTATGAGCATGAAATTCCCGATTGCCAGCGACAGATGAATTAAAAATTTGCATGTTCACAAGTAACAAGTCATTAAAACCTCCACTATTTTACATTAGACTAAAGCCGAGCTATATATTCTCTTAATGTTTATTTCCATAATTCCATTCCTTTCTATTCTAGCAGGAAATTGCAGGTTATATTTTTATATTGCAGGAATGATCAAATGATTATTCTAGCTTCTAAGGAGCTTTAACTCAGTGATGGAAGTGCAGCACAAATTTAAGCTAGCAAAAACCAATTATTTATGATTCAAGAAGTAAGGGCATTCCCTTCATCTAAAGTCAATATTGTTAGCAAAATTGGAATGCAATATTTTAGCAAAAAAAATGTTAATTTCATTAATTGATATACTTAGAAGGGTGAACAAACTCCTCGACATCCATGACAAAATATTTCTAATTTTATGGGAGGATATTAGCTGGGTATATACTTAGGCAACCCCACACTTTAAACTAATAAAGATTCTTTCAACCTATAGTCAAGCTTCCATATTATATAATATGTACATTCAAAATGTGGCAACCTTGATTTCATTACACGAAAGGAATGACAAATCAAATAGTCCTTTGTTGATTTTTACTCTTCATGACTACACTTTGGTAAGAGACAAACAAAAGGAATTCAAAAAGATACAAATGTGGAGTGCAAGTACAGTAAAAACACCTTCATAGTGCTCCTCTAGTTACACACCTCTCATGATTCTCTCCCCACTTAAAATGTTTTACAAAATGAAACTATGTTTTACGGAAGGAAACAAGCACATCAACCAAAAGTGCAAGTCTATTTGATAATCCACATCAATAAAAAAACTCATGGTCAGAAAACACCTAAATTTTTCCTAGGGTGCTTTTGTAGCTTCACGTTTTTGATAGACACATCATCGGCTTACTCATTTAAGCCTCACACTTTACCTAAACCAAGTCAATAGTACAGAATTGCCTCCATATCCAAAAGCATATTAACGAAATAACCCCTATCCAAGAATACAGCTTTCTGATTGTGCCAACTTTTATCAACAATGAGTAAATTGTAACTCCACTGAAACAATTTGAAATTTCAAAGAACGAAGTTCCTTTAGGTAATTAGAATTGAGAATAAATTAAGTATAGACAGTTAAGGAGGGTTATTCTGGAGTACAAACTCATAGGAAATTGCCATTGTTTCTAATTAAACAACAGAATCTGTTTTTTTTTTTTTTACAACATCAAGAAAAGCAAAGAAATAAGATATTCAGGCATAATTGAAAGCAATGTCTTTTTTACCTTGACAATCTGGACTATGATGGTCTTATCTGGTTTGCTAAGATCCACCTTATGTGGTTGGGGAACTGACTTTGCTACTGCATTTATAACGGTCATCCTCTCCATACCTGTATTAGCACGTGCTTCATACAATACAGCAAACTGCATGCATGAAAGGAATAAACTAAATGTTCCCTAAAGATAACGGCTTCAAAGATAAAATCAACAGTAAAAATTCCAAAACCCTATATTTGCAACATAAGGAAAACTAGAAAAGAACTTAAAAAAAAAAAAAAAAACCTGCAGCCTATTGACTGCTTAATGGCATCAGAAGCGGAGCAGAAACTGAGCATTTATATTTGCATTGATTAAACTTGAAAGTTCAAATAAATTAATCAGAAATAATGTGATCCAACAAATAAATTCCCTCTTAATCCTCTCTTTACATTAGCAATTTGCCAATTATTGTTGTGACACCAAGCCTACTACTACTAAATGCAAGAAGCAATATCTCTGTGACCAGATGTGTTTTTGAAGTTCTGAATTAAAGACACTGACAACATTTTATAATAGCATCTTGGCACTAGAATAAGCCGTGAAAAAAGGTTGTGAGCCACACAAAACAGAGAAGTGCTACTCTGATATCTTAGAAATAACTCACCCAAAGCAAAATGTAAGATTTTAAAAAGAATAGACTCCTAGCTGTTTAGGTGATCTTTAGGGAAAAAGTGTCATCTTGCTTCAAAATTGATCAGATGATTGGCAAAGATATCCATACAAAAATGAAGGTGAAGAGTTAGCTCTTCTCCTTGGTTCCAAGGTACAAGAATGATAATTACAGCATACCTTGCATGGAGTTGAAGCTTCACTTGGAAAATGTTGTTCCATAAGTGGTTTAATTGCTTTTTTTATTTCCTCTTCTGATGCATAACATGCCAACTCAACTGGTAAAACTCTTAATATAAACCTGTGTGAAAAATTGAACTCAGAAATCATGAGTTAGAAATCTCTCTCGAAGTCGGGAACACATAAAACAAAAATAAAAGCTTTCTTCTTATTTGAATATGGAAAAGAGGGGGACAGATTTGAACCTTGACATATGTTTCCTTGTTGAAGCAGCTGAACTCATCATGTGATGTACTATGTCTGCAGGACCAGGGTCTCCAGCTTGTTTATGCATTTGAATGAAACCAACACCATGACAACCTGACTCGAGACTCACAAAATGCCTCTGTTTGATGGTATAAAAGGCCTCGGATCAATTATCATTATTAAACTGTTAAAAATTTAGAGTGGATAAAAAACAAATAAAAGAAAGAAGAAGTGCTTTGTGAACACCCAGCATGAATCACATAACTGGTGCTAAATAGGAAGGTAAACTAATTTTGCTGAAAAATTTATATGTGAAGAAGACAAACCCATTAAATAGCTAGGACACTAGTAGCTTTAAAGGTTAGAGATGAAAAGCAAGAGGTGATCGAGCAGGGTTCATCTAAATTGTTACCTGATTATCAAATTACCACTATCATTAGCTTTTAAGTTGACACCAAGGAAAATTCCCCATGAGACAACAGATGAAACAGTTTTATTTTTCGGCCTTTCATCAAGCAATTTCAGTGTATAATGAAGAACCTGTACTATGAAAATTAGTTGGAAAGCAATAGCAAATTCTAGATCAAATTACCCTCCATAATCAGATACTTGAGCAACAACCAGTGTCCTTTTTTTTAATTTTAAAAAAAAATCTTGGGAGATCTAGAAGCCCAATCAGTTAATCATCAAAAAAATCATTCTACATGAAATGGAAGATAAGAAAATGGTAGCTCAAATTTCCCACAATAGTCCTAGAATATTAGCTTCCCATAATATCTGCAAAGTGTACAGCACCTCTAATATGTTAACATGCTGAAGTAAATACATGCTACCATATAGGTTTTAATGTTGTTTTTCAGGTTATTTGTGTTTTTAATTCTAAATATAGTAATGTGGTGACAATTCTACAATATACATACTTAGAAACTGTCCAAAGAAAATGTTTAACAACAACCAACAAAATATATAGGATAACTTATCACTCTAGATTGCTATACACTAGTATAACTTATCAGCAAAATAAATAAAATTTTTATTTTACAGGGTAAAATGTCAAAACACTAGTATAACATGGTTAAAATCGGCTCATGCTTTCACAATGAAAATGAACTAAGTAGCATATTAAAGTACCAATTGTTTTTCTAGTTGCAGAATTGTGTATCCTTTGCATTTGAGATAATTATAAAATAAAAATGATCTAATGGCAAGGGGAAAACCCTAAAATTGGAAAAAAGAAATAATATCATAATTATGATCATTGCTTTTCTCAACAGTGCAATGCAAAGTTGCACTACACCATCTTAAGATGACCATGGAAAAACAGCATCGACAAAACTATAAGAAGCATTGTTTGTGAATATTTCCATCAGACATTGAAGGAAACTTCTTTTATGAATGGACGGTTCAAATGTATTAATTATTTCAAAGGATGTCCATTTGATAAATACATAATTTAGAGTAGGTACGTAAGTATAAGACATACCATTCAATAAAGTTTATTCATATGTACATTAAAGAAAAGGCATATTGTGAAGGTGTGGTCTGTAATCAGTAAACATATGAATTAATCAAAGATGATATATTATTTTGGTGGCAACTATAAGTTTTCCCCCTCAAAGTTCCTAAACCAATCTTTTTGTTAGTGGATTTATAGGAGTGAAGCAGCAGCCAGTCTGCATTATCCAAGCAAGTGTCGGGGCAACTTTTCACAGACAGCAAGTAGAGTTCTAGACTTAACTGCTCCCAAACCAGCTAATAATTGGCCATATTGCAGATGCTTCAGAAAGTTTTCAAGGAGCTCCATTTCAAATTTTAGAAGAAGATACAGATCTGGATATGAACTATGTTAATCTGATGGCCATGAAATCTGTATTAGTCTGAATAATAAGAAGGATGATGTCAAATGAAGATGGTCAACCTTTAGTATTTTCTTAGTCAATTCTTTTCAAAAGATTCTTAATTTTGGCGGAATCATCAAAGTTGTGTTTCACAGTATATGAAGATCTGCTGCTCCTGAGAAAGTAAAAATCTTTCCCTTGGCAGGCCACCTAGGTGAGGTTGCCGACTGCTGCTAATCTAACAAAAAAAGGAATGGGCCTCACCGAAATGTTTGTCCTCTATGCAGAACAGGCCAAGAGAATGGCCTTGATTTATTCATGAATTGCAAATTTTCTAGAGTCAATGACCATTTCCTCAAAAAACACAGCAAGGGTTAGATGTAGGTCAGAAACACTTGCATCTTGCAGGAATGAATTCAGAAAGAAAAGGGTTAGAAGAAGCTGTAAGCTGGTTGAAGACCCATACTCATGGCTACTTGGTGGAGAATCAGCGAAGAGAGGAATAAGAAAGATTTTCAAGGCTCTGAGGCTAATGTGCGTTAAAATAAAAGAAGTAGAATTTTTCTGGTTAAGCCATGGCCTTTTTGCTTCACCTAAGTTGGAGCAATATATTAGTTACTTTAGATCACTTTATTTGCAGTAATTTTGATGATATTTAGTTTTGTAATCTTTCATGTTCTGCTCACCTGTACCTTGTCTTTTTATCTCATGAAACGAATTGATGACCAACCACCATCTCAGAGAGAGAGAGAGATAAGGGAGATCTGACACAAATAGTGCAACCGCATGAAGCAAAACATAAACAGGGGCTGCCATTTGGCCAATTATTGGAAGAGAAGAGGACAAGTGTAAAAAGACCACAAAAATTCTAGCATTCAGCAACCATACAGAGTCCATGCATTTGCTATGTCTGCAGCCATATGGCTAACTCTATAGGCCAACTGGGAGACAGAAAATCTCAGCAATGTAATGATTAATGACGATATCCAACAATTCAAGTGATGAACAAAATCATTAAATTATTCTGGCAACAATCAAATTCACAAACAACAATTTGCAAAACTTGAGGACATTGCAGTTGGATAGGATCCAAAAAGCTGCAATGATCTTCTATAAAGGGGAAAGTACCTACAACAGAGACAAGCCTTTACAGTATAAATTCTATGCAGTATATATACCACACATATATGTACAGGAGTATCTCAAATAAAGGATAACACGTCCATGACAATGATGCTACAGCCTATAGCGTCATTCAATGACCATGCAAAGCCTTGGACACCAGCTCTTGAACAAGCACACTGCACCGTAAGTGTCAAGATCTAGTGAAATATTGTTAAACAAAAAAAAAAAACTGGAAAACTTGGAAGACTGCAGTAATTAAGTTCCACTGGTTCCACTACGTCCATGTCCAAGAAATTTATCAAAGTGATATTTAACATAAACATTATGTTCAATGCTGGGAATTTAGAAACAGTCCAAAAGTTATCTTTGTAATAACTAATATGGCAGATCTATGAAATGCACAAGTAGTTGGCTCTTTATATTTAAAGAAAGACCAGCAGGTGGAGGAAAACATATTCTCCATCAAACTCGAGCCAACTACCATACTTGTGAATCTTACAGCATCAAAAGGCATGCAGCAACAAAATAAGTACCGAAGCAAAGATAAAGACATAAGCAACAATAGTGGTAACAAGAATGACAAATAATTCAAGATATGCTTTAAATGATTATTACGCATGATGCTTTAAATAAAATTTGCCTATGATAATCAGCAAACAACATAAAATAACAAGAAAAGCCAAAAGAAATCAACATAATTAACAATCATATTACTGGGGCAGAGTAAAGAAATAACTAAAGTAGGCCATCACAATTTCCATTTGTTCTTCTTAAGTAATAATATAGCTAATTAGTTCATGGCATTACAATTCTAAATTTTCCAATAATGAAACCAACCTTGTTTCTATCTCCCAACTCTCGGAGTTCATCATCAATTAACTCATCAATTGGTTTATCATTAGATTTATCAGATTCAGCATGTTCACATTTAGATGCATCTGTTTCTAGGCGCTGTTTCTTTGATGGGAATTCCTCATTTTCTTCTACATGTTTCTCAGTATCCAGTTCCTCCTTGCAAGGAGCCACATCTTCTTGCTGCTCCTTTGATGGTGTGTCGGCACTTTCTGCTGCATTTTTCTCGGTAACTGACTCCTCCCGATGAGGAGCAGCCTCATCTTCATCACTGGAAGAATCAGAATCCTTAAATTTAATTATTTTATTCAATGGTTTGTTGGGAACAGTCTCACATTTTGCACTTGAATTCTTCCCATTCACAAGCTCTTCGTAGAACTGCACATCAAATAAAAAGGAGCGACTTACACAAAAATACAAAAATTTATTTCTCATGACCATTTTGTGTGTTTACTAAATACAGCTCATAAGAAATGAAACAAAGAGGAACAAATAAAACGAGTGAAGAAAAGAAGAATAATCCACTCATAAATGAAAATTTTCATTATAAAGTTAGTAAGAATGCAAAGAATGTTCTCTAGGGATGGTAATGGCAGGAATTGTAGTGAAGCAAGTCAGCTTGGGTTCCAAATGATGGAACTGGGGGTGATTTAAATTTATAAAGCATGCAACATTAGATTTACTAGTAATAGCAAGTATTTGTCTGGAGCTTCAGTTTAAAGGGATAGATGCTCACATTAGTGCTAAAAATTATCTTGATGTAGCATGGTGTAATAGCCATTTCCCAATATGAGCTAAATCCCACTTGGGATTCACAAACACGACCTTTAGAGTTCCAAATTTGTTGATGCAGCCATCTTATCTCGACAAACAGACAAGATGAAGGCATCCTATATGAAATGATTCCTAAGATGGGATAGGAAAAGTTAAATGAAAATGCTCAAAGCTTTTGAATAAACTTACACATATTTATAATTACTGACTAAACCAAATAGGAACAAATAAAGGTTGTGTTTATCCACAAAGGACCTGTCTGCATACTGCTGACCTGGTGCTTTTGACTTCCTTAAACAAGTTCCTGGCCGTGTCCACCAAAAAAGGGCCTAGCTACAAATCCTACAAATTACTGATTTTTTTTTTTGAATATTCTGTTTTACTAAATTTTCCAATGTTTTTTTGAATAGTCATTTTATTTAGGCCCTGTTTGGTTCGTGATCCAGAATACTGTTTTCGAAAACATGATTGTATCCAAAAATTTAAGTTGTATTATGTTGATTTTTAATATTTGAGAATACGTTTAGTTAGTATTTTGAAAACTGTTTTTGAACTTAAAAACAGTAAAAACTAAAATCCGCGAGTTTTGAGTATTTTGAAAAATGAAAGATAAAAATCTGGATAACATCTGAAATGAATTTGAAGTTCGACGTTTTCTAGATTCATTCAGATTTTTAGGATCGTTTCAAAAAAGTGTTTTCGAAAATGATCTAGCCAAATGCGTTTTTTTATGCTATGGGTTAGATTTTTTGTTTTCGAAAACAAAAAATTCAACCCAAATCAGCTACCAAACGGGCCCTTAATTTTTCCAAACACTCCAACTGCTTGTCTATTTTTACACATTAATTCATGGATTTTCTGTGAATGTCCATGGATTTCTGGAGAGTATCTAAATTCTTGCTTTCATGCACATGCTTTCAAAATTTTCTGATAACGCCTCTCACCTTGAATTTTCTAATATCTGACATGTTTTAAGAAACCTCCAAAATTCAAGAAGCATGCTATTTTTGCCCATGTAAATTCATTCAATTTCCTATGTGTGACTGTGAAGAAGCAGACCTAATTAAGTCAATAAGAACTCAAAATGTACCAGATTACCAGTGCAGCCTAGAACGATAGTATTTAAGCATCAATATATGGTAAATGTCAATTTTGTAGAACAATCCACACATCATAGGTGACAAGCCACAAGTGTATCTGGATTGTAGATTTATTATAATCACACATGTGGAACGATGGCCTGATAAAAAGCAAATGGAGAGCATGAATCAAAAATACCACCTCAAATAAGAGGGACTAGGCCTGCTCTTTCGGTTATGAATAGAAGGAGAATGAGTGACTAGCCGCAATGAATAATTCTCCTTGTGGTAGATTGTACACGGTCAGTAGCCAAGATCCTATTACTTTCTCCAAACTAGATTTCCCTCCAGCCCCTACTAAGTAGCGGGCAAAGTTCCAAATTCTAATTGTAAAGCTCAATTCAGGCCAGTGTTCCACAGTCCATCTTGCATTAATATAGTTCCAAAGCATTATTACATAATGGGTAAGTTAAAACATTGTCAGTCATGGAGCTCTTGTAAAGCAGAAGATTAGTATGTCAACAATTAAGAGGAACGTTTAAACCACTTAAGCAAGCTTAAGAAGTGTGAAAGAAAATTATTTTTGAGAAGTAGATGGGTTACAAATTGACTCTTTTTTCCAGAATACGGAAGAGATCAGAACTGGAGGAATATATTATTCAAGACAGAAAAAACTAGAATTAGATTTTTTAAAGGTAAACAGAAATAAGATTATCCATAAGGAAATGATGATATGTGGGCAAAGTAGTGACCATGGTAGATTACATACATCAAAAGATAAAACCCACAAAGCTAATGCATAAAAATTTTCGGAACTGAAGTCGAAATAGGAATACGAACCATTCCAGAAAGGAGTGCAAGATCAAACAGATAGAAGACAAAGGTTGGATGTTGAGCTTATGCAAACAAAAACGACAAAAGATGACAGCTTTAGCCAAAAGCAGATCATCTCATTGGCACCAGTAACCAATAAGGGTTCCGGCGCCCACACCCAATCCCAAAAAAATACAATAAGAAGAAAGATTGAGACTTGCAGCCTATCCCGAGCAACTTTAGAAAGAACAAAGGGGAAGAAACTAAGTACGGAGGACATACGGTCTCGAGAAGATTGAGAGCTTCGTTGGTGGCCTGGCGCTCCCTTCCGCCGTCGCAGGTAAGGAAGAAGCCCTGCACTCCGGGACGCAATGGATACAACCCCTTCTTCACAGGTTTCTATCACGGCATCCAACAAAAACCAACAGAAGTAACACTGAATCAGTTCAAACAGATAGAAAAAAAAAAAACTCTAATTTCTAACATCGAATGGAGAGACGGATCAGAAAAGAGCTCTACCCCGGGGGGAGATATCTCCTCTTCTTGCCCTTGTTGCTGGAGACGGAGTTGGGTTTGCTCCCGGAGGCCATCGATGGTGATCGGAGGACGTAGAGAGAGAGAGAGAGGGGGGAGAGGTCCCCGAGTTCGATGCTGCTAGGGCTGCAGAAGGTGCGACTCAGGTCCGTTGTTTCGATCAAGTTTGGGCATGGTTGACGCCAAGATTTGAGCACGTTAGCGTCGGCTTTAATTTGATAAATTAGGGTATGGTGGTCAAGATTATTCTTTTCGTTAGTGTAACAACGAAATAGGTTAGATTTCGAGTCGCGATCTAGGATTCATGCCCTAGACGTATCTCCCCATCTTTGGGCAATGATTGATGAGCTAGGAACAACAGTTTGTTTGGTTTCAGGATACAGTGGCAAGTTATTTGACGAAGGGATTGGCCAGAGAAATATGAAACGAAACAAGACTCTGTTAGACTCTTAATCTTGTACGATGAAAAGATGAGAATGATTTGACTCGATATGATGGTTTTAAAAATACTTTTAAATATAAACTTAATAATAATCAAACTTGACGTTAATAAATAAGGTTTGAATCTAAAATATGCCATGCAAAATCAATTAACATACTAACTTCAATTGAAGAATCATTCCATACTGAACCAAATCGGATAATTTAGCAAGATATAAAGTGATTTAATATAGATTGGGATGAGTACGAAGTGGGTACAGGGCAGTTTGCTCTCTGTACTAAATTGAATCATCAAATTGTATTGGTTTTAAAGTAATTTGGTATGATTCATATCAAAGCATTTGGTGGTCTTCCCTGACAATAAATTGATTTGGTAGGTCTCATGTGTATATTCTAATTCTTTTTTAAGTATGACACCATGGTAGTTCACGGAAATAGAGAGGGAAAAAAAAAAAAGGCATAATTTTCAAGCCATATTATCCAACTTTGGTTGATGGATTGCTTAAGTTAGCTGAGTTCCATGCTTCCAACATAGGAACGCGGATCAAGCATAAATTCGAGAGCAATGCCATGACAATCATTCAAGGCCAATGGAACCAATTGGCTAGATCCAAACTGAATGCCATTTGACTATTTCAAAAAAAAGATCATCGCAACAATGCATGCACTGAATCCTGATACTCTAATGGCATCAATCCTATGACTTGCACCAATCTTCTCGTACTACTAGTTTTAGACCTGTTGTTTGGGGTACCCCTGCCCTGATTTGATTCAATTCAATTCCAAGGAGGTAGTAGAAATTGGCCCAAATTAGCGCAACCATTTAAAAAAAACATCTATAAAACTGCTTTTAGGCTAGTTATGCTATATGAAACAGAGTGTTGAGCAATATTAAAAAATGTGAATAAATTAAATAAATTAAGTGTAATAGAAAAGCGTAATTAAACAATATTGAAACATATGTGAATAAATTAAGTGTAATAAAAATGTGTAAGTTAAGATGGATATGTGTAAAACTTTAAAAGATGGAATTAGAAATAAATATATAAGAGAAATGATAAGAGTAGCCCCAATTAAAGATAAAATAAAGAAAACGATTACGATGGTTTGAACATATACAACATAAATGGTTAGAAAAGTAATCTTTTAATAATTCATTGTAACGATAAAGTAAAGTAAACATAAACTAATATAAAAAAATAAAAAAATGTCCACTTGGCCTTGAATAGAGGAAGAGGAAGCATTCATAGCCATGTAGTTGAATAGATGAGTTGACAACCGTATCCTAACTCGACTCAATTTGCAGCGCCGCTCAGAAAGCACAAATACTAGGAGGCACTTGGTTAAATTTCTCGGTTTATAAGCCGCATCGAGGGATAACGAAGAAGATGTTGAAGGATTGCATTTGATAGAAGAATAGCTATTCATGATAAGTGTATATAGAGTTTATCCAAAAATAGATAAAAAATAATCAACTTTTTAATAACAGTTTTACTCTCAAGGGATAAGTTAAAAAAAAAAAATAAGGAATAAGTTCAAAAATAAACATAAATTATCTTTCTAGTTAACTTTTTTTTTTTTTTTTTGACTATTCTTCGTAGTTATAGCTTTTAAAATATAATAAATATCCCTTACCAGCATTGTTACCTGTCAGTTCACTTAAACAAGATTATCTATCATTTCTCTAAAATAAATGATGGATATAAAAATTATTGTATTATCAGTGATTTAGGGCGGAAAAAAAAAAAAAAAGTGCAAAGGATGCGTCATCCAGCGAGATTGAATGGCTAATGACTAATGCATTCCTTTTATTCCCGGTAGAATCAAATAATAATAATAACAATAAGAATAACAATAAGAATAAGAAGAAGAATAACAACAACCGGCTCCCCAAGAGATACCGGCCAACGCCATCAAGAAAGCGACAAGAGGCCAGGAGATGCTGCACAACACCAACTTTACATTATATGAAACTTTTTTTTTTTTTTTTTGCCTTTCACATTTGCACAGTATGATACAATTAACATTAATAGGAAGCTTTATCTATTTGATGAATACGCCGCTGCAAGGAGAGCAGCACCTATTCCTGCTCCGTCTTCTGAAACCCTGATGATGACATTTTGGGCGATCTCCTCACCTAAGATCTCGGCGACGGCTTCGTTAAGATACTCTCTGAACATCGAGTAATTAGCATATAAACCCCCTTCAATTGCAACGACCGTTCTCCTCGGTCTGCCTTTAGTTCTTCCACTTGCAACCCCACCACTCCCATCTCGTGCTATTTTCTTCAATGTTCCAACGATACCTGCAGCGGCTAATCGGGCAGCTCTTCTAGCAACAACATCGCATACTTTTACTACAAGCCTTCGTGCCTTTAGTGAGACATCAGGCATCTGAAATAACATTCATCAGTGAAAAAAAAGCAGAAAATTATGCGCTGTGCATGCAAACAAACACAACATGAGCATTAACTGATAAAAAAAAAAATACCTGCAAATTTTCATTCAGTATCCTTCCTACTTCTCTCAAGTCAGGAGAATCATCCTCGTGCATGGCAGCCATCAAGGGTGTCCTAGATTGTTAACATGAGAACTTGAGAAGGATATATAATTTGTTGAGACTGGATGAGAAATACACTA
Source organism: Calamus simplicifolius (assembly GCA_900491605.1). NCBI lineage: Eukaryota > Viridiplantae > Streptophyta > Magnoliopsida > Arecales > Arecaceae > Calamus > Calamus simplicifolius. The sequence continues at coordinate 145,811 of UESW01004416.1, forward strand.
AAAAACAATCTTGTTAATGTTTATAACTTGATCGCATCATGCTGATAAATTTATTAATTACTATTTTAAATCATCAGTAAAATCCAGATACCAGAAAAAAGGAATTCACTTCTCAAAAGCTTTTGTTGGATAGACCACAGAAACATAAGCAAACTTCATTTATGTCCAATACAAATACCACCAGTCATAAAGAGGTCTAGCATTGCACTTGCGCTCCAAGACCAATGCACATTTGATTGGGCATAAACTAAAGACAGGTTGCCCCATGGACCATTGTTATTGCATCCACATTTTGTATTTGTACAGCAGTTTTAAGACTGTAGAACATACTTAAATACAAAGAACACCATGCTGCCCATTGATCCAATGTAGTGAAGAACATTTTTGATTATTACAACACACAAATCCTGTGGACCTAAACTAGTGTACCATCTCAGATTCCTTGGCAATGCAGATGCACATTTCTGAAAAGAAACATGTACAAATTGTCTCTATAGTCCATATAGTGTGAGGTTCTGAGGTTACACTGCATTATTTTACCCGGTAAAATTTTACCTGGTAAAATGCCCAATTGTAGGGATAATCTTCCCTCAAGGGAACTCTGGTGCCTAAAGGATCAAATGAATTATTAATACCAAGCAATAGCTGTTATTCCCTCCATGAGGAAAAGCCAAGTAAACAATTAGCCTACGGACCTATGGAAGATAGAGTTTATCTGCACTCAGATTTGTTTGCAAAAACAAAACCCAACATGTAGACCTTACTCCCCAAGTTTCATATGGATTGGTACGCTACATCTACCTAACAACATGTAGTAGACTGACACATATTGGCCTTGAAATTAGTAAGTTCTGCTCCATGCCAAGTGCAGCTACAATGTGGTATATATTGAACAATATCACACAAGGCTCAACTCTATTCTACACAATAGCAATCAAATCATACAAATATAAAAAGGAGAACTATAATCAGAAAATGATGTTGGACAAATATTGCACCAACAAAATATGAAAAATTACAACTCTCAAAATGTGTGGGGAGTGAAAACAATCAGGGTTCATCTGTATAGGGTTTATACAAGCAAGTTACAACTTGTCTGCAGATTAATGATAAGAGGTCCTGCACCTCTCATAGCCAGGGACAAAGAAGTTGATCAAGACATCAATCTGAGAAACCTAACCTACTTTTGTAAAACTCAGCAAAGAATCATCAATCTTGCATGTGTCAATTCTCTGTTCCAGGCAACCAAATCACAACAAATCTGGTTTTGTTATGATGAACCAAAAGCATGAGCACATTTTGAGTTACACCCATGCATATATTGAGAAAAGTCCTACCAGTTTATTACACACTTTTAACCATAGTTTTAAATTTTCATTTCTCTACCCAATTGCTTCAAGTAAGCAGAGTTGACTACTAATGAAAATTCACCTTAAAGGTCATCTTGACTTGACAGCTCACCACTGGAAATTCTTATGGCTTTGTAAATAGCTTCTCTGCCCACAGTCCACCGACACAGTAAATACTGTAAATACTGTGTGATATGAATGGGTACTTCAAACTTTCTTTCGACCACCAGACATTCTAGTTAGTTATGAAGCATAAGATTGTCCTCAAAACAGGCTTTCTTCTCCCTGTGCCTTTCTCCCACCCAAATCTTAGCATAATTGTGAAGTGCAGTCTCTCTGCAACCAAGGACCTATACCTTGAATGGTCAAGCCTCACCATTCCAACTATTCTTTCATAAAGTTTGGTTACACCTTTTCTTTCTCAAGGTTTGAGAGCTCAGTTTCAGAACTCATATTTGCGTTGCCTTTAGCCAAAATATTTTCCATTTTCCAAGTTATCCATTTATGTTTGAAGCCAAAAAATGATATACTCGAAATGATTTATAAAGTGTAATCAAATAAATCATCAAAAACATGAGAATTAAGAAGAATATGTTTCAAATAAATCATCAAAAACATGAGAATTAAGAAGAATATGTTTGAGTTTAGAAAAACATTAATTTTGTTGCTATACATTACAGATGCTTCTTCAATTTAACCACAAATAGTTCCATAAAATAACATTATAAACGTGTCAAAGCACAAAAATAACATTCAAACAAACAGAAACTCATTGTCAACAATCTAAAAACAGGGATTACAGAAACTTACCTGTTATAAGCCATAATTGTACAAATATAATTCTAGTACTAATTTGTATATCTAATAATCTTTGACTGATTTTACCCAAAATCGGCAGCAACACAACTTAAAGAAACTATTTACTATTTCTACAGAACTCAAAATAACCTTACTCTGTTTTTCTTCCTGAAGTGGTCTTCCATGTTAAGAACAAAATGTTATAATCCTTCTATGCAACAAAGACATCTTTGATCACAAATTCTGATTACATGTACAAATTCGCCCCAACCCCCAACCTCTTCTGGCCTTCATGCATCATTATTACCATGCGCATGACATGCCTGTGCCCACAATTAGAAGAAAAAGGGCGGGAAGAGGGAAGGACCACAAATGTTTTTATCTCCTTTAAGGTATGCTTAGCATTGTCCTGAAAGCATCACTGTCGCATCATTACCATGCACAAACCATGCATCCACCACTCTCATACTAGCAAATGACACACATTATTGCGTTGTACAAAATCTTGTACCTCAAGTTTCAAATTCAAACCAGGAATCATAAGTAACAATTCTAGAGCTGATTGACAAAGAAATAGAACTTATAGCATGAACCACACAGATGGCAAGAACAATAGCATGCTAGACAAAAGCATTCATCTCCATTACTGCCATGACTTCAGAACTTCATATCTAATAACAATTAAAAAGTCATTCCTTTATTATGATTTTGGACCAATCATTGAGACAAAAATCTTAAAGTACATTTAATACCCATTCATACTGGAATTATCAGCTATGCACAGCAGGTCTCAAGTATCAAAAGAAGTTGGCCTTTGCAATCACTAGGGAAAGCATAAAGTGAAGATGAGAAACAAGGCCTAACTATTCAACCTAGATAAATAATTGTTGGCTGTATTGTGGTGCCGGCCCCGAGTGGCTGGTGCCATAAATAATGGCAATCCAAAGCGCCAGTGAATGCTTATGGAGAGCTTGGATGGCTTGAATTTAGGCTCAGTTTAATAAAAAAGAAAACAGTTAAAAAGTATGGTAGCTGAAGCCAAAATTGCTCTATCAAATACTAAGGATTCAAGGTCATGTACCAGATTGAGAGAATGTCTTGTATATGCATTACATACAGTATATCTAGGCATCATACAGCCGCTTAGACTTGACATCCTTGCACGTGACGAACATAACTCGATACCTATGTTACAGGCTTCAAAAGAAGATGGTGTAAGGGTCCTTAAATGGAAAACTACAGTACCATATAAACAAAAATATGCACTAAAGTCGGAGCATGTAAGCAAAGAGTAGTGCTGAAGATATCAGAAAGAAAGCGAAAGTAATTATAGAAATGATCAGGTGGGGTCTCTTAACAATGGCAAGCTGAAATAGTTTGATGAATTTCAAAAAAAAAAAATAGTGGTAAGCATGCATTTATGGCTTCCAACAATGCTGGCAAATTATTTTTTCTTTGAATGATTATATAAAATCTTTAGCACAAAAGACAGAAGATATATGCAAAAGAGCAATACAATTAGCTAAAAGTGTCAATCATAGATAAGTAACAAGTTGCAGGCATCATCTTGCACAAAAAGAATTCAATGGCAAGTAACATTATACACCATTCACATACCTTAAGATAAAGCGGATGGACAAATTATAAGCACCATCTCCAAATATATCTGACTCCTGTGCCATCCTAAAAAGCACCCTTCTTGCAATGTCACCCAGATACATTCCTGAAATCATTTTTTCAAAAACCTGCAGCGAGGAAGGTGTGTCATAATATTTCTTAGATGAAAAGTGTAACTGCATAAAAATAAAAATAAAAAATTAGCAGGATCTTGCCTGATCACTGAGGTTCGGGCTCTCATCATCTAGAGCAATATCATACGAAGTTCTAGGTAAATGTGATGACCAGAAATTTCCCCATTCCATGTTCACAACCTAATCAGCATAACAAAGTGATGGAAACATAAGCAGATATAGGCATGCATTCTTCCGATGCAGTAATTTTATCTTAGGTTACAAACAAAAGATACCATGCCTCCTGAATCTGTAAGCAGGCCTTGACACTTGATGATTGCATCACTGCGTTCCACATAGCATGCATTGGTGCCCGTTCCAATAATCACTGCAGCAACAGTGTCCTCGTCATAATAGTGACCAAGAGCTAATGTGCCCACAGTATCATTCACCTGCTTACACAGACATAAAGCTTATAAAACTAATAACCTTAGCCACATATTGCATTACCATTCTTAACTTTAGCCACATATTGCATTACTATTCTTAACTTACTGCTTATTGCACTTAATCTGAACAGAGTCAGATGACATTACTAATGCAGGTAGAAGGATGGCCAGAAATGTCTGAATTAATACTCCACATGAAATCTTAGTAATTAACAGGCAACAATATCAGAGTATCGAAGGAATCTCCCACCAAACTTAGTAATTCTAATTTTCATCAATCTGAAGTCCCTAGGTTTGGCAGCATATGAAGACTTGGCACTCAAGTCACCTGCTGGCATGGTATATCAAGTTAAAACAACAGTGTTGATGCCACACCCCTTTTAGGAAGACCTAAGGTTAATAGATACCATCTCCAATTTTTCCTTACCATAAATAAAAACACCAAATTGTGTTTGAATTGTTCCTGTCTAAATTAAGATATTGACTTCTCCCTGACCTCTGGGACATTATCTCTTTTGCTATCAAAGACTACGTGTAGATCTCCAGCGTGAAGCCCAAGAGGAACAAAAAGGTTCAGTTTATGACTTCCGCAATGCCATCCTTGTCTGGGGAATACTCCCTCTTCCATTATCTTATGATACAAGGATCTTCTGTTGATCAGCTTAAACTACAGTCAAACTCCTCATCCATCTGGATATTACCTAAATTTTCGAATTCAACCAGGTACCGACTTGCTGCTGTTCTGAGAAGGGGACCAATTGATGTGCAAGGTTACATCCCTTCATTTTGCACCCTCTGGATCTTCAATTAGTTAAACGAGCCACCTTAAAGTAGGCAGCATATTACAGTAATCAAACAACTCTTACAAACAGAGACACCATTGGAAAGGTCATGTACACGGAGATCATGAATATTTTTCATATATCCTCAGGGGCTGTTTGAAGTGAGAGGAGTCAAAATTCTATGGTCTGGTAATTCTTTATTTCTAGGAATAAAAGATTCCTATAAATCAAAGATTAACACCCCTCCAATTGTTAATCTTATATTTCCAAAATTAAGTACAAATAAGATTCCTAAGAATAATTTGACATATTCCAAACACAAAAATTTCAGATGTCGACCAATTTACGTAGGAATTTGCATGGTAATGTTCACTCCAAACAGCCCCTTACAGTCAAAGCAATAGGCCACTCACAGAGAGGTACTGACTGTGCACGCATCAGATTCAGGATCCAGCTAACAGCTCAAAAGCTCTATTGCCTGTTATTGTCTAATTCAAAAGGCAAGACATCCAGAGGAACTACCAACCCATAATTTCTTTCCCAGAAAGATCACAAAAAAGTTCTCAATCGAAAGTTATCACGAGCAGAGTCAGAAGCATAAAATGAAATTCAGATCACATATATTATTGTCAACAAATGGACTATTCTAATATATCATAGATTGTGCATTATGGAAGAGATCCAGATATAAGTGACTATCATTTTTTTTTTTTTTTGCCTCCTATAGCCTAACAAGCATCTCAGCACCTTTGGAAAGAGGTACTACTACACCATCACAAACAGATCTGATGTAAAGGACGAAGCACACAAACTTCTATTCTCAATAAATTAGGCAAACCAGATCTGCATCTTTGAACCTCAGAAAATTCCAGCTATAACAGAGACCTAATCTCTGAGAGGATGAGATAGAAGAATATGTGCAATGAGATCATTGGAAGAAACTAGAACTTCTAATCTGAAGAAAATGGGATAAACAGGTGCTGCACCCCCACCCTCTCTCCACTCTGCCAACAAGCCTCGTTCCACAAGCTTCTCTTTGACAGTAAAATTGGAATCCTATCTTGCTATGAAGTAAAATTGGAGTCCTACCTCACTATCAACAATTTCCTCCATACTCAGAATCTTTGAACTTTGACCACCAATCATTATCAGTTGTATTGAATCTTCTCATCCTAGTGATCCTGATTGCTTGCTTTCTCCAGCAACCATGTGTTCAAATTCCTTGAGAAGTGGCTTCAACTTGCCTGTGTTTCAAGACAATGTCCATGGTTTCTTAAGGCCCCAGATTCTAAAAGTTCTAAGAGATAATGTGGATGCTAAGGTGTAATTTCTGGTCAATGCTGTCATAAGCTATCCATGCAGTCCTTATGTTTCACAACCTTGCTTGAAACGGATGTGTAAAACTTTCACTACATCCCTGAAGTTAAGAGATTAAGAATCAACCCATGAATAAGGAAGAAAATGTCGAGGCTTTTCCTAACCAAGGTTTTAAATCCAATGAGGTGAAGCGATCATGGGACCGAACATGCCACCATCTCGATACTTGTGATAGAGGTTGTCCCAAAACATACCGATTTGAGCACTAGGATGATGGCAGGATGGCTGCGTCTTAACACTAGAGACGGCAACCCATTTCAGCATCTAACAAAATGTCCCACTAGGATCCAAAACCATATTCCTAATTACATACTGTAAAAGCAAATTTATATAACAGCACCCAGTTTTCCAGCCCTCCTCTGATGCATGCAAGTGTCATGTCCCTCTTTCGCTCCTTATGACGACATTTCCTCCCTTTTGAGAATGCATATGCTCACTATCACCTCATGTAAACGTTCATCTCTCCCTTGCCATCATAGAATCCAAAAGACTAATAAACCACAATGAATCCAATTAGATGAATTTATTTTATCATCTCTTGAAAAATGTAACTAGGACATGAAAGGTCTTGGTACAATGGGAAGGTTATACTATTGCAACTTGAGTGTTATAGGTTTGAAATACAAAGACAGCCTCTCCACATACAGGAGTAAGGTTGTGTGCATCTAACCCATTCCAAACCCATAATAGTGTGAGCCTCCTACGCTATGTTGCCCTTTAAGGGCTTCAAAGCACATTTTTAACTTCAGAACCTGAAATATCTAGCCTAAGTTGTTTCTTACATATCAAACAAATTACCAGTCATAAAAATAGAATATTGATTGTTACATGAAAAATAGAAGTAGAAACATAAAAATGTCAAATACCAAGAAGCCCCCGCCTACTGAAGAATAATTGCAGTTAAAGAACACTTGCAATTAAACTCCATGTTAACTAGCAGGTGTAGTACAAATTAACAGAAAAATAATTTAGAAGCCCAACAACTCAGTTGATACCAGTAGCACCATGATGCAAATATAAAGATAACCAAAACAAAGACATATCACACCCATACCAGCCTAGCAATTGCTTTAATATAAAAGAACATCTTTAAACAGCTAACGTTCCAAAACAATATGTTCTTTGAGGTTTAAAAAGTAGTTGGCTATTCCATGGAAAGCATCTGATTGTATATAAATTTATAAAGCTCAAAATACTTACATGGTTTTATGCATTTATTTACAGTAAATGTGAATATATGTAACAACTGTACATGTGTTTTCGAGCAGGTGCATGCATTTGCCCTTTTTGCAAACAAGGAAAGATTGAAGCAATCACTTTAGCAATGTTGAAGACAATTCCCACAATATAGTGTAACTTTAAGCTAGAACAACCAGAGGACTCTCAAATCATACCAATGCAGCCACCCGCATATTTAGTCCTGCCTTGGTCATCGCTTCCTCTAAACATTGGGCTACATCTTTTCCAACCTATATTGCAAAACATGGAATTAGTTATATATATATATATATATATGAATTTAAATTACAACCAATGAACCAGGCCAAGATGACATGTTAGAAACTGTACCTAAGCACATATACAGAAGATGTACTTAAGCATGCACATAAGTTCCTGAAACTATATATAAAACATATAAATTACAATCCTATCACAAGCAATTTTAAATGATATAACTAAACAAAACAACTAATAAATTTAAAAGAATTGCTATAATATAAAATGTAATTACCAAACAACCATTAAAACAAGCAGTTGCGCACAAGTGATTGGTGAAATATCTTTAAAAGAGGCAAATGGAAACTAGCAATATCACATGACAACGTAAAGATTTCAAGTTTCACCAATAAAAATATCAAAATAGTCGGAAACAAGGTTTTATATATCATAAGACAGGTGTGTCCTAGTTACTCCATGGAATAGAATACTCCGTTGTCCTCTCCAATCCTGAGGGGGCATTACCCCTGCTTCTTTTGATCGCTCTCTACTCGCCTCTTCCTTTGCCGACCTCTCTATTGACCTTGACCTCGCTGGAACCTCCATGTCAAGATCCCGAGCCACACCCTTCTGCCAAAAGTCGGGTCACATATCTCTGTCGCCCAACGGCCCCACGACCGTCTCGAGACACCGCGGAACTTCTTCCAATCGGTGGCCTTCGGCATCCTACCGGCCACTTCGAATATCATTTATAGTATAATTTTTTAAAATATTATCATTTAAAAATTTTTTAAAATCAAATATATAATAATATATAAATTTTTAATAAATTTAATTTAGAAGTATTTTAAAATTTTGATGTTATATGACTAGTAATCTATTTGTCATACTAATCAATATTATTGTAGCATTACCTATGTATACCAAACACAGCAATCAACATTACTGGTAATCTATCCTGGTTCAGGATTGCCACAAACGCAACATAATAGTTGTCTTGTTAGAGCATCCTAACCTTGTCTCACTCCCTTCTTTCCTTCATTTCTTTCTCACTTTATCTTTTCTTTTTTTCTTTCTTTCTTTCCTTTCTTTTTTCCTTTTTTTCTTTCTTTCTTTTTTTTTCCTTTTCCTTTTCTTTCCCCTTCCCCTTCATTCCTTTCTTTCCTTCTTTACTTCTTTCCCTTCCTTATTTCCTTTTCTTCTCTCCTTTTTCATTTTCTTTCCTTCCTTTCTTTCCTTTTCCCTTCTTTCTCTACATGGATGGGTTTTGATGATCCAACCCCCATCCCGGTCCCATTTTTCATCTCATCTTATCGGGACTATGATTCTAAAGAAGTGTCAACATGCATCAAAAATACCAAATGTAGCCCTAATGTAAAATTTCTAATTAAGGTTCTTATAATGAAATATGTTTGCAAACATGGTGGAACTTCTTGTAACTTGCTGTAAGTTCTCACTAAAGCAAACGGATGAGCTCTATAATAGAACCATGCTTGCCAGAATGTGTGAAATAAAATGGTTCTAAATGCAGATGGGACAGAAGGAGGTCTAAAATTAACACATGCATGTGTCTGTTTGTCTGTTTATATAATTGTGTGAAAATCATTAAAAAAAAAAGCTTATTACCCACATTAGATGACTTCAATTTATTTGGTACTTCATATGAAAATTAATTGCACGTCTTAATGCAGCGTAGCTTATTTTGCTTAAAGAAGCTTCAGTTCAATAACTAATATATCAATTAAATTTACTATGAAATATTAGTTTGAAATATTCTATTTTGAGGAAAATTATATTCACAGCTTGAAGAAATTGCCCAACATCAACACCTTTAGGTTCATATATTGTAGTACAATTAATCAATAAAAAAGAAAGAGCATATCTACACCAAAAAATAAAAGAAAAGAGCATCTCTAAGTTCACTCCATGAGTGAGATCGGTATTTTTTAAATGTAGCAAAACTGTCTGATAGAATAAAAGAAAAGAAAATAAAAGCCATGAACACACTATATGAACTGTTACAAAACATATATGATCAAGAAAATACAACATAGACCTATAGCTCAAGCAACTATTTAACCAGCAAAAATTTGAAATTTAAATAAGTAAATGTTTCAAGAAACAACTTACAGCATCTTCAACTGAGAATCCTTTAGTCCACTTGATAAGAATGCCTGAAGATACAGATATCTGTCGGACTGGAAAAGAAAATGTAAATCCCAGCTCCTTTTTCTCATCAGGTTTTTGCTCAGGATCATCTTCTTGTTCGATGAATTGTTTTAGAGTCATTGCAATAAAATCAAATAGATCCTGCATGAAAGACAGTGAAATTAACTAGGATGTAAAAATATAACATAACAATTAAAAAAAATGGAAGGCCCAAAAGTTGCAAAACTAGGTCCAAATTACCTCACTGGTACCGCACATTAGCTCCTCGGGAATTGGTTGGCGTTTAACGTCATGACTCAAGATCAATGACCCTTCTCCCCCAAGCCGAACCCGCAATACTCTAAAATTAGTTCCTCCAAGATGAAGAGCATAGTAAGTGCCCATCTCATTCCTGTTTTTTTCAACAAAAAAAAAAAAGTTCAACTGCAAGAACAACAAGATCTTTTTTATCAGTATAAAAGTAATCTTGTGAGAAGAAAAGAAAAGCCATTATTTGAAAAAATAAAAAAGAAATAGCAGCATCTCAAATAATACAAGAAAGAACCCATATTCAATACAAATGCATGAAAATTAGATTGCTGGCAAATGTTCATCTAGTGAACCCAAACAATCAACTCCATGGTATGACATACCAAGCATACCATACCATACCAATACTAAACCAAGATTCAATACTAGTGCATAATGAATCTAAGTATGTTAAACTGACCTACATACTAGGCATACCAAGGTACAATGTGGTACCAGTACGAGATCCAAGACCAAGTCAAAGAACCTTGATCAACTCCTTCCTCCCTCTCACAAGACCTCTATGGATAAATAAAGAATCCATATTCAACACCATTGCATAAAAATTGGGTTGTTTGCAAGTAATACATCTAATGACCCCAAAAAATCAACTACCCCCTCCCCACCTCCCACAAAAGCTCTATAACTAAAGAGTCAAACATCCTTCCACAATTTGCTCACTTTTCTTTCAGAGGAACACTACAAAATATCAAAAAGATGCATGTCTGTAGAGTCATCCAAGATCAATCCGACTAAATCTTCAGCCATTAAAAAAACTGAAAACAGAAAGGTCAAAGTACAAAAATAAAACAACAGTTATAATTTATTTTCTAACAAAAAATGAATTCAGAAAGTCAAGGTCTTATATGAATATACTAGGTCAGGTACTCTATTATAGAATGTAAAATTTATCCACATTGAACAAAGTGATACATCTGTGCGATATAAGAAGAAATAGCAATTGTGCTAATCTAATACACATAATGCTCCATAAATGGCAACATTTTACTTAAGTTTTTATTAAATTATAGGCAACGATACCTTCAACATGTTAAGCAAAGAGACTAATTAACATGGTTTAGACTTCTTCTTGACCATAATAGCATGTAACATGATGATATGAAAAAGACAAGACCAGGATACTGATTTCTTTCCCTCTGAATGTAAAGACAGCATTCACCTTATTACCTTCAATGTTATACAAAAGTCAAATTTGGAAACCTAGACATTGCATTAGTGCTGGGTCAGAAACCTCAGCTTTAGCCTTAAAATAGTACAAACATGTTGGTATGCATGGCTTTCACATTATATAAGCACTAAACGACATAGCACAAATACCAATCCAAGTTGTAACAATAATTTATATATATACAAGCAGACTTGGTATTTGGGATCAATTATCCAGCAAGAAGGTGAAATAGATGAAGATGTGAATCATAGAGTTAAAGCAGGATGGATTAAGTGGAGGAGTGCTTCGGAAGTATTGTATGATATGCGTATCCCATTAAAATTGAAAAAAAAATTCTATAAAACTGCTATTAGGCTAGCTATGATATATGGAAGAGAGTGTTGGACAATATTGAAACAACATGTGAATAAATTAAGTGTAACAGATATGCGTATGTTAAATGAATATGTGATAAAACTTTAAAAGATAGAATTAGAAATAAACATATAAGACAAATGATAGGAATAACCCCAATTGAAGATAAAATGAGAGAAAATCAATTATGGTAGTTTGGACATTTACAACATAGACCTTTAGATGCTCCAGTTAGAAAGAGTGATCTTTTAACAATTCATGGTAAGGATAGAGGTAGAAGTAGACCTAAACTAACATGGACATAAATAATTAAAAAAGATACAACTATTTGTAATTTAAATGTCGACTTGGTCCTGAATAGAGCAGAGTAGAGAAAGCAGATTCATGTAGCCGACCCCATATAGTTGGAAAAAGGCTTAGATGAGTTGAGTATATAAGCAGACTTGGCTACATTCGAATGAAGCCAGACCTAAATCTGATCACCTCTCCTATTCTTAGATCCACACAATTCACGAATTCCAACAATGAAAAAAGTGAAAAACATAGGATAGCTTTGGGATCCGTGTAGATCTAAGAATGAGAAAGATGAACGAATCCTATATTTGACTACATTTGAATGTAGCCAAGTCTACCTTATTTATATATATATATATATATATATATTGAAGTAAATGAGGCTATAAAAAAATAAAAGTAGAAAAAAGTTTGGGATTTGATAAGATTCCTAATAAAAGTTTGAAAATGTTTAGATGATGCTGGAGTAAAATGAGTGATAAATTTATAATAGGATTGTAGAAACTAAAAAATGTCTAATGAATGGAGAAAGCATTACATTATCAATTTATAAGAATAAAGAAGATATTCAAAACTGCACTAATTATCGTGGTATCAAACTCATGGATCATACTATAAAACTTTGAAAGAGAGTAATTAAATATAAGTTGAAATATGCTACAAAAAAAATCAGAAAATCAATTTGATTTTATAACAGAAAGGTTGACCATAGAAGATATTTTTGTCTTTAAAAGGTTAATGGAGATATAGAACACAAGAAACAAGATCTTCATATAATTTTTATTGACTTAGAGAAAGCATATGACAGGGTCCATAGAAAAATCTTATGATGAATGTTAGAAAAGAAAGGAATACTTATTAGGTATATTAATATAATAAAATATGTATGATGGGGCAGTTACTAGTATAAGAACTATTAGTGGTAATACTATCAAATTTTTTATTATAGTAGGCTTACATCAGAGATATGCTTCTAATCTCTGCTCCTAGTCTCTATCTTTTTGCTTTAGTTATTGATGGGCTTACTAGATAGATTCAAGATGATATTTCATGATACTTGTTATTTGCAGATGATATCTACTAGTAGATAAAACTAAAGCTTAAGTTAATCGTAAATTAAAACTACGACGAAAGACATTAGAATTTAGGATAAAGGTAGAATGTATGAAATGCAATTTTAGTACAATAAAAATAAATAAATGTAGAGTACAAACTGGGGTTTATGAAGTTACTAAATATGATCATTTTTGGTATTTAGAATCGATTGTTCATTAGGAAGGAGAGATTGAGGATAATGTTGTCCATAGGATAAAAGCTTGTTGGATAAAATGGAGAAGCATAATTCGAATATTATGCCTGCTAAGTTATAAAAAAAGTTTTATAAGACAGCCATAAGACCATCTATGCCTTATTATATGAATGTTGGATGGCTAGAAAAATACAGATACATAAGATGAATATAGCAAAAATGAGAATGTTAATATGGATGTGTGGTAATATAAGAAAAAATAGAATAAGAAATGAAACCATTCGTAAAAAGATAGAGGTAGCTCCAATCGAGAATAATTACGAAAAGAATGACTTAAATGGTTTATATATATAGTGCAAAAGAGTGACTTGATATAGGAAAAAAATGTAAAGGTAGACCGAAAATCGTATGGAAGGAAAGAATAAAGAAAGACTTAAAATTTTTGAATCTTACAAAAAAAAAAAAAATATGAGCTGAATGGAGAAAAAGAATTGCTATAATCGACCCCAACTAGTTTGGGATTAACACTTTGTTGCTGTTGTTGTATATATGTAAGTATGTGCGTGTGTGTGTGTGTGTGTATATATCATGGATCCAAAAGATGAAAAAAGATAGGGCGGCTTTAGGATCCATATAAATCAAAGGATGGAAAGGTGATTGGACCTTAAACTTAGCGGCATTTGAATGTAACCAAATCCAACTCTATATATATATATATATATATATCTCCACATGTTGAACATCTTCAAATACTAAATTATATTCTGTCAACCTAATGGCACGAACAAGTGCCAATTATTTGCCAGCAACACTTCACAAAACAAATGGCCTTGAATAAAACCTGAAAGGCATGTTGGTGAGTAAGGAAACAGGGCAAATGGATCAATGTTGAAATAAAGAAGGAAGATGATAAGATCTATCTATATATATATATATATATATATATATATATATATATAAGGATGTTCATATAAATCCATAAGGCACAAACTTTGAGTTAATGAGTCAAATTCAAATACATATATTTTCATACAACGCTGATTTTAAAAAAGCTTGCACCTCTTGAAAATTATAGCATACATGTAACCTAAGTATGAATGTTTGATTTTTTTTAATTAAAAAAAAAGGAAAATACAAGACAATCTATCTTACGAAAAACACTCCTTTTCACACCCTTTGTTGTCATCCCTATTCATATCACCATGATTGCAACATCCACCAGTGCATTTCTAACCATCCATGCTGGCTGAAAATATTGTCAACTACATACCAGTAACCATGAGTAAACCTCTTTGCAAACAGCTTAATATGATGAAGACCATGAACACAATAACCCAAATTACCTAGAATACATGCAGTTAGACAACGACTGGCATTTCAAAAATTTACCCCATTGAACATATTTTTAGAGTTGTGGGGCTTTTCTAAAGAAAAGAGTCAGGCCCTTTGACTGACCATATTGCAAACATAGAATGACAAGTCAGCAAGAAAAATATAGGTTTATTAATGAGCAGACAGAGAAAGCCAACATGAATCACTCCACGCCAAAACCATGATGAATAAAAATATAAAATAGTTTATACATTAAGCTACAATAGTCCTAAATTAAGACAACAATTAGGACCAGTGAAACCAGTAAAGTAATTTTGAAAGTGATAACACATACAGCAAAAGCAAGCCACCTGAAATATTTTAAACAATAACATTCACAAATGCACTGCATCTAACTTTAGAAAAACGCTATTCATCATCATTATGTTTGCCATCCAACATGGAGCCTCCTAATTCGCCCAACTCACATAAGTCGCACCAATCCCCTCCTGCCATATTGAGGGGTGAACAGAGGATCGCTGCATAGCATCACTCTTTAAGCTTTGTCGCTTCCCGAAATATCAAACAAACAGTCTATTGCTAATTGCTTCAAAGTTCAGCAAAACAACGTCAACACTAATAGAGACAAGCAGCCAGAATGTAATGTAACAGATCATGGAACCCATACACCTCGACCCCACGTCCAAACACATAAAAATCTATGAGAACACCTTTTTCGAATTTTAGATATATAATGAACGACGCCCAACTAAGACTCATCATATCTGTCTGCATTCCAAGATCACTGCGATACGAAAGAGAAATAACAAAGAACTCCGAATCAGTCCCCAACCACATAAAGCTACAAGGATTGTGGTATCCCGCTACATATGCAAGCAAGAACCACTTAAAACCCAGTTGAAATCAGAACCACGAACCAAAACCATGAACCCGATGCATACTTCAAGATCTTTCTTCATAAAAAAAAGGAAAGAAGAGATCCAGAAAATATTTATTAAAAAAAAAAGGAAGGGATACCCATCGGGAAGGTTATCGATGAAGGAGAGGAGCATCTTAAGCTTGCTTCCCCCGTCAGACACGAGGCCGGCATGCATCTCCACCGCCATGGCATCCACCACCTGCCTTAGCCTCCCGATCGACGTGGCGCACCCTTCCTCGAACTCCCGCAGCACCTCCACCGCCCGCCACCACTTCCGCCGGCTCCGCGCCCGCCGCCCCACCAGCACCACCGCGATCGCGCAGGTCACCACAGCACACCCCACTGCCACCCCAAACCCCACCCTGCCCATCCCCCAACCAGCACCGCCACCGCAACTCTGTCCCCCCCTCCACCCGATCACTCCATCACCCGGAACCCACCGCCAACTCCCCCCTCCCGCTCTCCCTTCCCCACGAAGAAAACCGGAAGAAACGCACGAGGTCCAGCGGCGGAGAAGACACGCGGCGCTGTTCGGCGATGGCGAGGTGTTCGACGAAGTGTCAAGGTGAATGGAACAGAGCAAGGAAGATAGAGCAGAGAGGAGAGAACTGAAGACGGAAGAAATAAGCGTGTGGGAACTGGGAAGGGGGCGTTATTTTTTTTTTTTTTTTACTTTTTATTAATTTAATTAAGGTTTTTCCTTCAGTAGCGTTTTGCAGCGTTGGCGTGGGTTCGGAAACAAATTTAATGACGGATTTGCCCCTTAAATGGGGAATTAATGGCGGATGGGGACTCGGCGTTTGACCTGTGTCGGTTGAGCCGAAAGCGACGGCCGCGCTTTTTAGCGGCGGGCGTTTTGGCATCAGCGGTGGGGATGTCTGCCCCTAGAGATTGGCGTTATTTACGGTTATACCAAGTCATTTATTGCTTCACTGTCATCGTACAAGCCTTTTGACTGGATTTCAGATTGCATGATTTTCTTTTTTCTTTTTTTTTTAACAAAACTGCATTCATCTAATTGTTGGTATCAGATTAATCAAATAAAATCAATACTTTGATGATATAATTTGCAATGCTTATAAAATTTTATATTTATATTACACACCTTGATTGGCTCTAAATATTTAAGTATTATGATTTTATGCATCACTTTAATCCCTAACAAAATTAAAAAAAAAAACTGTGTGCAATTTTGTCCACGTAAATCAATCAGCAAATTTCTAATAATATTACTTTATTTTAACAATAGTAACCAAATAAAATAATTTTGTAACTTTTGAAAGTCAAAGTGGCACATTCTTTTTAAGTTAGTGAATCAAAAATATTATTTTATTTTATTTTATATTTTTTTTTTGATTTTTTTTTGTTACACACGGGCGATCACACCAGTTTAGGATGAATCAAGCTCGAATACAAAATTTAGGTAAGAACCATAAGACAATAATCTCCCGACCTCCATAACCAAGGACCAGAATGGTGGGCAACCCGAGCAGCAACCCAATCAGCCGCTGAGTTTGCTTTCTGGTAAACATGCCGAATCTGGACACTATAAGCCTGATGCAGCATAGCCCTGATGTCGCATAACAAATGATTGATCGGCATAAGGTCGCCTGCGTCCTACCGGAGCCAGCGGACAACAGTAATAGAATCTCCCTCAACAATAAGGTTGTGAATGCCCATACTGCAGATAGCATAGGATATGCTAACCCACACAGCATATAACTCAGCAAGTGGCACATAAAGGTCTAGAGAACTAAATCCACTAGCCATAAGCAATGAACCATCCGAGCCACGGATCACAAAAGCCGAACCAGCCAATCGACTTTGAATACTGCCATCAAAGTTGATTTTGACAAACCCTAGTTGAGGGTTCCCAAGAAACAAAGATCATACGTCGATTCGCTGCAGAGGCAACAGGGGATCCCCAGATACTAGGGCTATCAGAATCATGGCCTGACTGGTGGAGCATGTACTCAGAAGAGAGGGACAGAGCTGTCCTAACAATCCTATAGGGAGGGTCAACCACATCTGCAAAAATATGCCGATTCCGAGACAGCCAAACTTGATAAGCAATGTAAGCACAAGTAGAACGGAACCGGGTGCCCATACCCGTATCCTGCCGAATCCAGAACAAGAAGGAACTACGAGATGGAATACTGCTATCATCCCAGAAGTGGTATCCTGCTATCTGCCAGACTAATCTCACTCTACTGCAAGTGAAGATAGCATGATCAACAATATCCTCCTCAAGCCCATAAATAGGGCACGTTGGCTGGATCGCCATGCCCCTACCCGAGAGCAGGGAGCAAGTAGGAAGGCAATCCCAAGCCATCTTCCAAATAAATAGCCGGACTTTCGGGTGAATGGGAAGCTTCCAAATCCAAGACCTATCCAACATCCGCCTTATCTGAGGCCTGTACTCCTGCATAAGATCCCTTATCGGAGCATGGGTCATAGAGGATCTCTTCCATAGTCTGACGTCTGAGGCGTGATCCGAAGTAAGAGGAATGAAGAGAATATGGCGGGAGTAGTGACATGGGAGGTATGCCAGGCAGTGTGATATTGAGCAATTAAATCAGAGACTCTTGTACCCGTAGTAATATCAGTGCTGACAAAGGTAGGCCATTGGGACAAAGCAAGATCAGCCAGCCATGTATCTCTAAGCACATCAACAGAAGCTCTTTCACCAATCATCCATAATATATGAGAAAGCATAGCCTGAGCATGACGACACACCTCTTTCCAGAAGAAAGAATAGCCTTGAGTAGACTAAGGAGGTGTGTGTGGGACCCAATCTCCATAATTTGCACTTATGAACGAGCTCCAAAGACAATCAAGGTCAAGCAAGAATCTCGTCGCGACTGCTATTTTCTCATCATCTTACAT
This sequence comes from Calamus simplicifolius, assembly GCA_900491605.1. Lineage (NCBI taxonomy): Eukaryota > Viridiplantae > Streptophyta > Magnoliopsida > Arecales > Arecaceae > Calamus > Calamus simplicifolius. The sequence goes on from UESW01004416.1 coordinate 164,413, forward strand.
GGCATAACTATAATCGAGTTAAGATACATAGCATAAATTAATAATTGTTAAATAATAATAATTAAGATAATTATCACTATACTAAATTTAGATAATATGCACATTATTATGACCTTAAAATAATAATAACATACTTTTTTATTTTATTGCCTTGTCATAACAATTTATTGAGATTATAGTTATCCAATTCTAGATTTTTGACATGTACCATCCTATCCTTAAACTCATGATCTTAAATTATTAAGCATAAATACAACCATACACAATATAGTTTAAAAAATTACTTAGTGATGTTCTCTTCTTTCACCTAACAAAATAGAAAATCAATATAAAATCATCATATAACTCAGCAAAGAATGACTTTTACTTTTATAAAATAATACTAAATAGATATTCAAAAAGGATCCATCACAAATCAACATTATTATTGTTATTATTATTATTATTTAGGTAACACTATGAATAATAGGCTTAACAATCTTCTAGTTATTTGAAATTAGAGCTATTTATTGGAAATCTCAATGAACATTCAATCATATATCCAAATCAAAACTCAGCCAAAAGACAAAATTACAACAAGAGAAAGAAAGTAAGGAGGTAAGTTGGTTGGAGGGCAAAGGATGGAAAAGGACAGTAGTGGGGAGTGGCAGGGCATTCTCAACAGGGATTAGGAGCACGGCTACAGCTCGAGAGAGGAACGGCGACGGGAGCTGCGTATCCTCCGCCGTACAAGCCAGCTGGCCTCAGCTAAGACCCGCTGAGCCCCACGCATAGCCGTACGATCTGATGTTAGCTTCCAACAAAAACATTTTGATAATTTTATAAAACAAGCAACGCGGGGAGAGAGAGAGAGATCGAACGGAGACCGCTCGCGGGAGAACGATTCCTGGCGTGGCGGCGTGCCCTCGGGGTCGCTGAGAGCGAGGACTTGCCGTGCCCGGGGCTCGCGTCCAGTCCATTCCAGCCTGGGTCCAAAACATCGGCCCCTTTGTTTTAATAAACAAATATACGGTTGCATCAAATTTTGTAGGTTAAATTATAGAATTAATCTATGTACTCGAAGGATTATATATTTTTAATTTTTTAATTTTAAAAAATTATAAAAATAAATTTAAACTTTTTATTTGGTATTATTTTGATCTTATCATTAATTAAAAAAAAGAATCATTTATTTTATCCTATATGATAGCATTTATAGCGGTACGGGACATTCAAATAATAAAAATAGATCTAAAATTCATAGCTAATTCGTTAACCCATTATTTAATTTAAAAAAATAAAAAATAAAAAAAATAATTTTTTTATCCTGATTTGCTTTAGGGAGAGTGAGGGTTAAGGCAAATCAGAGCAAAAAGATTATTTTCATTTTTTAATATTTTAAATTATTAAATAATAGATTAAATAACGAGTTAAGGGTTAATTATAAATTTATAAATTTATTTTTTTCTACTTGAATGCCATATGTACCGCTATGCATTCTATCACATAAAATAAAATAAACGACGTCTTCTCTATTTAATAGTAGGGATCAAAGTGATATAAAACAGAAAGTTTAGGATTTTTTGTTGAGGGGCAAATCGTCGTTGCAATAATAATCATGCAAGGGGTTAGGATCAAACCTAACTCCTCTTGTTATGCGATACCTGCTAGGGATGGGTCAGCCTCAGTGGATCGGGGCGCCTTAACCCCTCAGCGAGCCAAGGATTCCCAAGGCGCGGATCCCCATCTCTCGATCTCAGCCGAGCTATCCTTGTCTCTCGGCCCCAGCCGAGCTATCCTGCTCTCGGCCTCAGCCGAGCTATCCCCATCTCTCGATCTCAGCCGAGCTATCCTATCTGTCGGTCTCAGCCGAGCTATCCCCATCTCTCGATCTCAGGCGAGCTAATCCTTATCTCTCGGTCTCAGCCGAGCTTTCCCTGCTTCTCGGCCTTAGCCGAGCTATCCTTGTCTCTTCGGCCTCAGCCGAGCTATCCTTGTCTCTCGGCCCAGCCGAACTATTCCTATCTCTCGATCCTGGCCGAGCTATCTGTTATGCCTCGGCCAAACTCAGGCGCTCAAGCACCTTCGCGGAATTCGGTGGGGAGAGTTCAAATTCGTAAGATTCCAAACAGAAATCACGCCCGATAGTGGCTTAGGACCCGCGAGAGTGGCCTAGAGCCATGGAGCCTACAACTGCCAAGTCTCGAGGCATCAACCGCTCTCCCAGCCATCGATCTTCTAACCAACAAGTTACGAATCTTACTGACCTCATAACAAACTGGATTCGAATCCTAACGACTTTCGGACCCACGACGCCCCCAAGGAATCAGGTGATCCTCTATAAGTAGGGCCATCTCCCGGCTCCTCAAGTATGCGCACTGGCTTACTGGCCTACCCTCCTTCTACTTATGTTCACCCTCTTTCCGCCATTAACGCTATGCTCAGAGCTCTCGAAAGGCCGCCCCTGGAGAGACTTTTCAGCGAGAGCCTTCTCCTCTCGTTTTTTGATTGCCGATCCCCGCTGACTTGAACGTCGGAGGGTCTTCCGCAGAGGGCCACCCCCAACGCCTCTCGCGTGAGGACTGTTTTGCAGGTCCGCCTAGGAGGGAGCCCGATCGCGCCCGATCGAAGGACGGATTTCAGCAGCAACATTTTTATAACTTTTTGAAGTTCAAGAATCAAAGTAACATAACCTCTTAAGTACACAGGGTTAATTCTATAGTTTAACCTATTTTATATGTCAGGTAGTTATATGTTAAACTAGTATTTTTTTATTAAAATTTTATGCTGAGGCCTCGACATAAAACATGGTTGTCTTGAATAATATCGTCAAATTTATTTTATATAGCAACTTAAAGTAATTATTATAATAATTTTTGTTGACGGTAAGAAGCAAGTTTTCATATTTCAATAGAACTTTTCATAGGATATTGAAGTAGTTGATATGTTAAGTATCAGTATAGAATCATCCATCTTTATCCTAGCATTTCAATTTGTGATGTGTTTTAAGATATAAGATAATGGTACATTGTGTTTTATAAAAAAATTGAAACAATTCTAACCCTAAGATTTAGAACTTTGTTAGGAAGTTTGGTGCAAGAGCTAGTGAATTATTATACATTACAATGCATTGATTGTAGGGGTGGCAATGAATTGAGTCGGATCATAAAAAGGTTGAGTTTAATGTAAGTTGACCATAAAAATCATTAACCTAAACCTAACCCATATATTAAATATGTCATAATTTCAAAATGAACAGATAATCCATTTTGATCTGTTTAACATGTTAACCATTAATAAAAAGATCAAATATCAACTTATTTGGATTGACTTGATCTAACTAGTTATTTAAATGTATTAAACATGTTAACAATATTAAACCCAAACCTGATCTACTTAATATACAAATATTGATGGATCAATCTTACCCATTACTAATAAGTCAGATACGAATTGGCTAAATGGCTTGGGTCCATTTTTATCATACCCATTGCTTGAAAATTGATTACTTGTATCTTGCGATCCTCCATGGAAGTTGAGATAATAACCCTTAATAATATTGCAAAATATGTAAAATAGACGAAAAAACCTCTTAGCAAATATTTTTCTTATAAAAAGGCTAATTCTTACCATATCTATACTTTGTAATAATAAAGTGGCTATATCTAAGGCTAGGCAAAAGCATTTCAATGAAGCCAAGAGGCATTTACACCTAAAATTAAAAACATTGAGGTACCTTTAAAAGTATGGTGCAATAATAATAGTATATATATATATATATATGGTCTACTAAGAATATAGCAGATCTATAAACTAAAGGATTTGTAATAGAGCAACTTAGAGAATTAATAAAAAAGGGACGGTAGCCTATCAATTGATTGTCCAAAAGAGATAATCCAACCTTACTTAATAGGATGTTAGGAGAAACACTTTATGATTTGGAGTAAATTGCTACTTAGTCTCATTCTAGTAAAAGTGCTTTTAAATTCGATAGTTGAAGGTTGAATAATAACCTTTAATGAGTTCGTAACTAATTATGTTCTTCCATTGCTTTACACCTTTAAAGGACTCAACTATATGAGAGTGGTTGTGAGCCCATAACTCATGTGCCTAGGCTATCTCTAAAACACTTATAAAGCCAATATATTAGCACAAGGCCAAAAAGTGCTAGCCCAAATGGACTCGATGATGATTAATGTTATATGTGTAACATATGAAATTTGCATTAAAATGTCTCAAAAGTTAGTTCATTAGAAACTTTGCAAATGGAACATGTCAACACTAAGTAAAGGTTGAAACCTATAAAGTACCTTTTCCTATTGCATAGAAGTTTTAATTTAGATATAATTTTATGTGTTATATGACCAAAATTTTGAATTTTATAGGGGTTTCCTAAGTAATCCAAAATTTTAGTCTACATTGGTTAGTTAATAAAGCATAAACCTATTTAAATATAAATTCTAAGACCAAATAGTGTAAACTTTTAGGATTCTCAATGGATAAAGATTAATTTTTATATCTCTCTATTCTTTATACTCTCTTTTAAAATATATGGCTAAAATGGGAAAAATGCAACACATCTAATCAAATCAATTTGATAAAGAGATGCATCTTAATACATTTGATTAGATGAATTAAAACCAAGGGATGCAACTCTTAGTGATTGGATGGATGATGTGGATGATAATATATCCACTTAAAAGGATGCCTAGATGTTATAGGTGGATGCATGGTTGCATCCACTTAAAAGGATGCCTAAGCATCTATATATATCCTTTCAAATCTATAATTAGATATATTATGCATCTTATTGTTCATAAATAAGACAACATGAAGCAGAGAAGAGAATAATGGAGTGAAGTTAAGCGAATTCAAAATTGAGTGAACTTAAGTATACCATTAAGCATTTGAAGAGATAATTAAATATACATAAAGAGAATTTTTTAAGTGAACTCAAGTGCATTTGAGATTGAGTGAACTGAAGCGCATTCATTAAACATACGAGGGAAGGATTAAATCTATATAAAGCAAGAATTTTTATTTAATTATTTTACTAATTTTCATTGCATATGCATTTGACTGCTTTAGGTCATTCTTATTTAGTATATAGTGATTGTATTATGCCATCTATAAAGTGAATGCAATAGTACTTCAAATAGTCCATCATTTTTGGTAGTACAAAAAAGCTATCAATAATAAGCAATAATATGTTGGAGATTAAAGAAGACTCCTCTATGATAATAATATGGCACAAAGATTAGTGGATAATAAATCTCCTAGAGTAGCTACCCTGGCTGCGCGCAATAGATCTCTATGCATCCTTAGCTAGCTAAACTAACTAGGATATGATTTATATCCTCATCTTGGCCACACAAATTACAGTCTGCTTGTTGAGGCATGAGGAGAACTATGAAGTTAACATAAATATATAAAATTGAAAGATCATTAAATTAAAAGAAAACAATAATATATTAATAAATATAATAAAAATAATAAATAAAGATTAATTGTTGAATCCTCATAAAATGCATCACATGTGATGCATGCTTTCATTTAATATCAATTTTCATTGCACATCAAAGTCAAAGAATTCAGCACCATAACACAAAAAAAACTTACATTATAAATAAAACCTGCAAAATTATTTAGTTTCACAATAAAGTAATTATCCTACGTGAAAGCAAAAATATAGAAAAAAATATATCACTTCTTTTAAAAAGATAAAAATATACTTTTGATAATCAAACTTTGGTTTAAAATTCATTTTGATCCTCAAACTTTTAGTTGTTACAACTTGATTCCTTGTATTTTAAAACTATTGCATTTCGAATTAACGTATTGGTCACTTAAAATTAATAGGATAATTGCTTCGTGACACTTTAATTATTTTATCAATTTTAATTAATTTATCTAACAGAATGTTAGGAGTAATTTGAGAGGTTAACAATTGAAAGTTTGAGGAACTAAATAATAAATTTTGAATCAAGGTTTGGGGATGATGATGATAATAATAAGAAAAAAAAAACTATATATGGCCTTTTCAAAGCTAGGAGGGCATCATTGAAGTGCGCATAGATGTTTCTATGCCGTATGAGGACCATAACGAGGTTGTTGCTGATGATGATGATTGGGAGTGCGGGATGGACTTCAATAGAATTGGATCAGCGAGGGCTGCCCAATTTGAAGGGAAAATTCTATTCGGCCAACCAGGACCAAATATGTTGACTCAGTTCGGTCCTATGTGGCCGAACAGATTTGACCTGTTCAATCACACAGGGCCGAACAACTCACGAACCGAGAAAAAAAATCGAAGACGGAGATATAAACCAACCTTTGCGACCATAGAACCTTCCCAAATTGCTAGTTGCTTGTCTATTACTCGATTATAGATTGAAATCTCTTCAATCAAGCTTCAAATGGTCGGATCCAAGGATGTTTTGATCCGGAGTGAAGGAGGGGCAGGCGAGGCAGGAAGGGAGCTATTTTTACCTTGAGAGGGCTACTGAGCATGCAGGGTTATTTTGGTCTAAATATTTTTAGGACCAAATATGTTTTTTTTTTTTTAATTTTGGGAGGCTTACAGAGGAAAAGTCACGGGTCAAATAGAATTTCCCAATTTGAAGCCATGCGCGGAGATCATACGGCCACGATCGCAAGGCGAGAGCGGGGTCCATGATAAGGCGGCGGCGGTGGACCCGCACGGAATTTGTCTGTACGCATGCGGTGCTGGCCCGAGGGCAAGTACAAGTGTAAATGAGTAGTGGGACTATTCTTTGCGCTATTGAAGTGGAGGGGACCAAAATAAAAAGGGCGTTGAATGGTATGGGGATGGTTAAGCCACCAACCAATTGACGGCCAAGGTGTTCCCATGGAATGTGGAAGAAGATTTACCATAGGCAATGGTGGGGGCTCTTGCATTTAAGTTGGAGGGAGGAAGGTGTGACCTGAGAGCCAGCATTGCCTTGGCTAGTCCACCTTCTCTTCAAGCATGTTTCATCTCTTATGGTTATTGGACTCATGGCATTTATGCTAGGAGAGAAAAAAAGAAAAAAAAAAAAAATAGTAATAATAAAAAAATAAAAAAAAGTTAATGATTTACAATGACAACAATATCCTTATTATAAATGCTTAAATACTTTTTATCAATAGTCTAATATTTTTTTTGAAAGGGTCAATATCGGAATAAAAAAAATAAAAGTGCATCCTTGAGTTTTCTCTTCGAAATCTCACCAAATTTTGAAGAAAAAATTTAGATGGGGGACATCATTTTTTTTAACCATTTTTTCTTTTCTTTAGTTTTTTCTTTCCATCCAAATAAAATAAATTTTATTTTTTCTTCTATTTTTTCTTCTAATTTTTTTCTTCTAACTTTTTTTCTTTATCCAAACAAGATAAATTTTGAAGATGAGTTATTTTTGCAGGCTAGCAACCATAATGGATTTTTATTTTGGCTATAAATACTGCCCAAACTTTAATGCGATAAGATATATGCAATAGGTAACGTCTTTGCTTTATGCCACTAAGAAATTGACCCCATAAATATGCAAGGCTATTTTATCTGTCAATAAAATTACCATAAATATTCCATTAAATGAAACCTTGGATTCCTAACATAAAGGAAGGTACAACCAGTACATTTTGTATATATATATATATATATTCTTGCCTCTAGTTTTTTATCTCGAATCTTTTATCAAATGACTTCTGAAACCCTGAATCTAGTAAATAGATAGATAACAATGGAGGCAGTGGATTTGCCAGTTTGCCCCCACTGTTATGACTGATATTCACGGTATGATTGGAGATAAGAGTTCTATTAATGTTATTCACGGATAGCAGATCTTTCTCTAGCTCGATGGCCGACTCCTTAGCTGATGTTGGATCATCTGTCAGGACTCTCCGGCCTGGCACATCCCCACGATGTCCCGGTTCTTTGGAGTCGAGCTTGCGCACTCCTCCAGGTCACAATAGTTAAACTCACAACTGTGGGCTTGGATGATGTGGCATCTGGCGTTTGCCCAAAAAAGCTTTTCTTGTGGAAGCTGAGTTTGGGTTTGTGGTCTCTCTATCAGGTCCGATATGGGGTTTCAAAACTAAATTTTCTAAGAAAATGGATAAGTTTTCTATTTTTTTTTCCTTTGTGTATAACCAAATATATACATTTATTTCACCATAAAAGTATTATTTAATGCTTTGACTATTATACAATTTTTAAAATATAATTTAAATACAGTTAAAATTATGATGCCATATTGTGTATGTACATTTGCAAGGTACACAAACATAGAGGTTTATATGGAACCATTTTTTTTTTTATTAACTTTGAAATTTTATCTAACTAGCGTAGCTTTCTCTAGTCATCTAAGCGTGAACAATTTAAAGCAATGCATCTTTTGTGTTTCTCTATTTACTTTACTAATCTTTTATCTAGATTCTTGTTATCACAAATGGTGTTAGAGAAATAGAAATCTTCTTACCTTGATTTATTATCATGTTTCAATTATCCATTGGATAAATGTCATCCAACCATGCACTAGAGCGGTGCTTTCTTTGCAAATGAGCTGGTTAACCATGGAAATCCCTTCAATTTATTCCCTAAAAAATATAGGAATAGCTGGTTATCCCTCCAAATAAGAGTAAAAAAAAGTTATCCCATGGATTTACCTTTTTGCATTTGATATGATCAATGGGATAGCCAAGGGATATTCCTAGGGATAGCCAGGGGACAAACTCTATCACGTACATTTATCCATGGATAATATTTTTTCTATCAAACACTACCTAAGTATGTACGTACACACCTACATACTTTCGTTTCTTGGCATCATTTGTCAACTTGATTTTCTTATGAAGGTACTAACCACTTGACAAGTAATCCATGTTACCAAATCCACCAGCCCACATGATAAATTAGCATTACCCTATCAACCAACTCGAACCTTGATCCAATGTGACATTAGGAAGGTGAGAGAGAATATGAGAGGTGAATCACACTTGGACGGAGAAGTTTACTATTTAATTATTTAGCCTCAGTTTTATCTAGTAATTAGTCCTAGATATGTTGTTGTCTTGTTACTAATGGCACGCAGCATTGTTTGAGAACTCAATTTACTTTTAGTTATGAGCTTAATCAGTAGGCAAGTAATCCAAGTTTAATATTACCCTATGAACAACTCAAATTGGTAGATAAGTATCTTATAGTTTAAGTATTATCAAATTAAACTTCCATGGTTTAAAATGTTATGGTTAACTTTCATATACTTTAACTTTTATTAAATTACATGCATATTGTTTGGCAGTTACTAATAACTACCGTATGCTTTAAAATGCTATCAAATTATATCAGTATAGTTTAAAATATTGCACTTAAGTATTCATGTATTTTAAATTTAATCAAGCTTTTACTTAAATGTAATTCGATAGCGTTTTAAATACACTATTGTTAAGTATAATTGTTAAACCACATGATTATAATTTAATAAAACTTAAAGCACATGCATAATATTTAGCTATAACATTTGAAACTATAGTAGTTTAATTTGATAATATTTAAACCATGGGATACCGATCTATATTTTTTCCTTAGGCTTATATTGTATAAGCACTAGATTTCTTGTTATAACATGCCTCCGGTGTCTTATGTAGAAATTATGCAGTGAAGCCCACCTTTCTTCTCAAATAGGTAGCACTTGATAGCACAAATAGACTCTGAGGGTCTAAAGCATTCATTGTTTGTGGAAGACCTTTCCATGGTGATCCAAATGTGAAAGTTTTGAGAAGAAACGCAGAGGTGGGGACTGCTGTTTTCCATGACACAATTAGTGATACTCAGATGCAACTCTAAAAGGAATTATGTATATTTGCTAGTCTATTTGGACTCTCAACATACATCCCTAACCTTTATACAGTTACGTTCCATGTCCCGTTGCTTTGCTTTGAAGGCGTTTGTCATAAAGAATTAAAGATGAGTGTGCTGTTGCAACTAGCAAGCATCCAAATGGGCTGCAAGAAGCAGGATGGTAGCTTGGTTTTTGCCACCATGAACTCTGATAGTCACATTAGCTTTCCTTTATGGAAAAGGCTTTGTACATTGGTGTAGCAAATTCTACGTGTGCTACACCGTTCCTTATTGATCCACATACGCATCATTAAAAAATGTTAAGACGGCCTTAATTAAGAAACCCATTCATAAAGCAAAAAAATTACGACACCCAGTTGTAAACTTACGACGCCATACTTATAAAATTACGATACCCTTTAGAAAACATATCTGTAAATATTCTAAAAAAACTGAACGAGTATTAATGCACGTCAAAATTAAGATACTCATTAAAAAAGAAAAAAAACTTACGATACCCTAGTTTAAATTTACTGTAGTTATAAAACTAAGACAGAAAGTAAAAAAACTTACACCACCTATCTGTACACAAATTCAACGGGTATTAATTACGTCAAAATTAAGAAAAAAAAACTTATCCTAATTTTAAACTTACGAACTTATAAAATTAAGACACCCATTAAAAAGCAAAAAAAACTTACGACATCATAGTTTTAAACTTACGCTTAAGACAAAAGTGTCCTAGTTTTAAACTTAGGCTAAAAGTGTCTGTACATAAATTCCAACAAAAGCTGAACGGCGTCAGACAACTTTTTTTTTAGAATTTATATACAGATTTTTAGAATTTATATACAGATACCTTTTCTGAGATGTGTGTCGTAAGTTTAAAACTAGAAAGTCGTAATTTTTTTCACTTTCTAAACGGATGTCTTAATTTTATAACTACGGTGTCGTAAGTTTAAAACTACGGTGTTGTAATTTTTTTTTCTTTATGAACGGGTGTATTAACTTTATAACTACGATGTTGTAAGTTTAAAACTGGAGTGTCGTAAATTTTTTTTTCTCGGAATGTCATAAAGGTGTCTTAACATTTTTTAATGGGCATCGATCAATAAGAAAGACTTGCTACACCGGAGACGGTGTACAAAGACTTTTCCTTTATTAAGAAAATCCTAAAAAATATTTAAAATCAAGAAGTTCAAATAATTATCTTCTAGCTAACTCATCTTTTTATATGAATTTCTAAATTATGACAAATGATATCAGTATGAAACCAACCGATAATCCATGTGGACTAAGGAACATTGCAAATGGGTTCCATATTTTTGTGATTAGTTTTGGATATGGATCCTCAATGGCTTGAATGGAAAGAGTATACGAGAATTCATGTCGATAAGTGTTTGGTCATGTATGAGTTATTAGGGATGATAATTTTTTTTTCGTTTGACCATTTATCCGATTGGTACCACTTTTAACGGATCGAAGAATTTTCAATCTAAATGGCTTAACAGGTAACGAAAATTTCTCGTTAACGACTAAATGGGTAAACAGCTCGGGAATGGTATTTTTTATTTATCCATCCCCATTTCCATTAGCTTTATAATATATTTAAATTATATATATATATATATATATATATATATATATATATATAAAAATTTAAAATTTAAAATAAAAAAAATATATAGTAAAATATATTTGAATTTATTCTTTTTGACTCTTGCTCTTCTTTCTTTCACACAGCCTCTTGCTTCTTTCAAGATTGGTCTCCATCTTATACTAAAAAAATATTTTTTTAACTTTTAATAAATTATAAATTTAATAAAATAATTTTATTTTTAATGTAAACGGGCAAATGAATACCCAGTAGGTATCCATTTATCTGGTTGGGAATCTTCATTCCTGCTCTGTTAACTATAACGGCTTATCAGGATGGGAATGGAAACATTTTTCCTAATGGGAACGAGGACTGGTATAGATTGCTCTGGGCATTGCCATCCCTATGGGTTATATACTAAAAAAAATTTAAGTATTTATATAGGATGAAGAAGTCTAAATAATACTTTCTAATTAATTTTTTCGATGGTGATGAACTTGAATTGTGACATAACTCATGCGGGAAGTAGTTATTAATTTCAATATTCATTAAAATTACAAACATGAGTGTTTCGGCATGGATTTCGGTTCTTTTCAGCCATTGGATCAAAATTTGCATATTTTTGTAAGCTTATTTTAGTTGTTCTAACGCCTAAATGCATCAAAGCAATTTCAAATGAGCCAAACTATTCTCTTTCTCTTTGAGCCAAAGGTAGGATATAACTCCACCCACCAAACTTTTCATCCTTTCACCATCCAAACATCACCTTCGTGTGGGTGTGTGTTTAGGCGTAAACATGATGCACATGTTAATAGGTTGGAATTATAGGAAAGATGGGAGTCTCTATCTTCTAGACTATTGTGAATAAATTCTCCACCTGCCTTCCACCTGCTCTCCAAACGCATCCCCCTTATTCCTGCATGGTATCACGCAAATTGGCACCTTTTGAGGCATGACAAAATAAACAAAACATATAAGATGGATTTCATGATCAAAAGCAGCGTATAAACTTGGAGCCCACATAAAAATTCTAATGCATTTAAGAACATTCGGGAAGACCCAATCACTTGATTGCAAGGCTAATTAATTGGTGTCGAATTTACGCAATTCATTGGATTTCATGACGAATGAGTACTACTACTTTATTAACCAACCCATATCCCATTGCAATACCAATAAGGGGGAGGTGAATCTTACTTTAATGAAGACTTGGGTGCATCTTCTTGCAAGTCAATCCATTTTGCCTTCAATTTTATATTACAAGATTTCACAAGATGATCTATTCTATTATATCTGTTCTATTATATTTCGCATGCAACATTTTGCCGCTTGATTCTTGAGCAATTTTAATGAATATTTTATGAAAGATATTGCTGCAGGTAAAGAAAGATTAATGGAAAAAGAAAAGAGAAATAATAAATAAATGCTTACATATAAAGATTTAATATGCTTCGATTTATTAACCTATGCTTGTATCAGCGGAATGATGTAAATTTTATTTTGTAGGAACAATGAAGATTATAAAAAATCTTCTTTTATATATTCTCTCTTCCTCTTTTAATTATCAAATCTATGTACATCCAATAGAATTTCTTTTTAGTCTTTTAACATAGCAAGATTACATATAAGACAAAACCTTGTGGCCTCTCTTTATCTCTCTCCTACTTTTGTATGGCTATACTTAGATGAAAGTTTAAGTAGCAGTGAAAAAGTGAGAAAGGAATAGAGAGTAACTAGATGATTTACATTCGATGAGTAGCACCTAAGTTCAATCTTTATATATACTTAGATATATAGGTGTCAAACGGGTCGATCTAGCCCATTGTATGAGCCAGTCTACTACAATTCTTATGATGGGCCACACCGGCATGACCTGCCACACTAGAGGGATTGGCTCAACATGGCCCATAGGCCTAGCTTAAGATGGGCTATGCTTGGCTTACGTACCAATCCATCTATTTTTTTAAAATTATTTAAATAAAATAAATTATATACATATTTTTGTTTGTAGGTGGATAAGTGTTTTATCGCCGTAGTTACATTATCTCATTGTTCTTTTATTCGGTCATCTTGTTTATCTTTCAGTCATTCAAAGAAAAGTCTTCAATCTTCATCTTCATCTTTTATTCGACACAACATGAGCTAGATGATCAATTTTCTTGAAAGTGTCATAACCGTAATCTTTTCTACAAACTTTACAAGTTATATAAAGTATCTTACTAGTAATTTCCTTTAAGGTTAAAGTGTAGTCAGATTCTAAAGGTCTTGAGTCTAGCCTTGGATGGCTTGAACAAGTAATAGAATGACACAAATGGTAGCAGTAGGCTCAGAAATGTCATACTCTATCATGTTGACATTGTACTCAAAATCTTAGCTATAGGGGTAGGTAAGAAATACTAGCATAAAACATTATCTATTATAAAGGATAGGGAGTAACGATAGAGACTAGAGAAAGATTAGAACGACTAACTAGAAAGTAGGAAGAGATTAAGATAAATTAGGAGGATTACAAAGGCTTGTACGAAAACTAACTGTATATCACATTTGGGAAGAAGTACTTTTAAGAAATAGACAGAAATATCCATCAAACTAGTCAATTTTAACCTTTTTAGATGGTATTTTGGGAAATACTTGCCAGGCATAGCATGTTGGCTCGTGAGCTGATACGTGCCATTTGTGCCAAGAAAAAAACATGCCGCGGGTTGTGCCCATGGTTGTCAGACTCGGTTCAAACATTGATCCGGTCAACGGCTCAAGTCATCGGTTAAATCATTGATTTAATTATTTTAATATAAAAAATATATTTATATTAATAAAAATTATTTTTAATAAAATAAATATATGAATACTAATTTTTATAATCTTTTTTTTCCAAATTTTTTTATCTTATTTAATCTCTAAATTTTGTTTACTTTCAATCTGCGTACCCATTTAGTCTGATTTAATTTTTTCTAAAAAAATAAAAAAAATTTTATTCTAGTTTCCTTTATTTTCATCATTTTCTCTTTATGTCTCTGCTTTTTTGTCTTATTTCCATAAAATTTTCATATTTTCATATTTTTTCATTTTCTTTATTCTTCTCTCATCAATGCTCTTCTTTGCATGATCTCCTTTTCTTTCTTCATAAAACTTACGTGCATCCCAATGGATAAAAGGTTGTCATAAACTCTTAGGAATTTAAAATTGCAAAGGCCAAAAAAATTTGAAACATCATTGATAAATTCGTAACCCGGTTCAGGCCGGTGTTGACCCAATTATTGATTTTGATGATTAATACAACTATTTGAGTATAACATTTGAAGTTACTAATGATTTTGATTAAGTTTTTCAGTTTATGATTTGATTCATTAATCAAAATCATTAGACAAATCAAGTTCTAGTTCGAATCTAATGTCAAGGTAAGATTGCAGACATTAGAGTCGACACATGGAATCGCAGAGTCGACTCCGGAATTCGGCACAGACTTAGAGTCGACACCTGGACTGTTAGAGCCGACTCCAACAGAAAAGACAGAACGATGGTTTTTCTGGTCACGACTTAGAGTCGACTCCTGGACTGTTAGAGTCGACTCCAGAAGATTTTCGTGTCGACCCCAGAAAAGTCAGAGACGACTCCAGATCGAGCGGATTGGGGATTTTCGATTTAGAGCCGACTCCAGAAAAGTTAGAGTCGACTCCAGATTGTCAGAACGACTCCAGAACTGTCAGAACGTCTCTAAACTTTACTTTTATCTTTTTAATCCCAACGGCTATTACCATATTTGGTTCTAATCCTTCTTACACTTGTTTCTAACGGATAGTTTTCAGCTATTTATGGATTAAGAAGATCTATAAGAAGGGGTTTTCTGTTGTATCCGAAAAAAGAAGAGAGAAAGAATAGAGAAAAACCTTTGAAATCCATCAGAAAATCAAAAGAGAAAAGAGGAAAGATTCGAAAGGAAAGATTATACTGATTCCCCAAAAGAAGAGAGAGATTTCAAGCTTTCTTGTTCATTTTGAAGAAATCTCAAGAAGAAGCAAGCCCTAGCTTTCTGATCTTCGGAGCTTCAAGAGCATTCTAAAGGAAGATCCACTCAAGAGAAGAGAAGAAGCAAGCCACCAAGATCTGCAAATCAGGCTTTGATTCCTATCTCTTTATTTTGTTCTATTATTGTATATTTGCTCATTGGAGGAGCTTTTAAATTGTAAAAATGTTATTGTTTGCTGGGTCAATCGGAGGATTGATTCCGTTGAGGCTGTTAGCCTTGTGCAAGCAGTTTGCTTGTGTTGTAAGGTTGTGTGCTGGTGAGCCTTGAAAACCAGCTGGGTTCGTTGTGCACCCGGAAAACAACAAGTTTGAGTTGTGAGCTTGCAAAACAACTCTGCTGTAATCAGATTGATTATAGTGTGGACCCAAGAGGTACTTGGGAGTGGATGTAGGTGTAGGTACACCGAACCACTATAAAACTTCTTGTGTTTGCAGTGATTGTTTCCTTGTCTCTTACTCTCTATCTTGCATACTCTGTTTTAATTCGTATACATCTAAGTTTTCACTTCCGCTGGGGATTATTTTTAAAAGGAGTTTAATTTTTGAAAAACCCAATTCACCCCCCTCTTGGGTTGCTATCTGGACCAACAATTGGTATCAGAGCTAGTGCTCATTTGATTTGATCTAACGATCAAGAGTCAAAGATCCACATGGCAACTCAAGCTGGTTCATCTTTTTCGAAGGCCAATCTACAATAGACCACCCTTGTTTAATGGTTTAAACTATGGTTATTGGAAGGCTAGAATGAAAATTTTCATTCAAGCACTTGACTATGATCTATGGAGCATTATAGTCAATGGACCACACACACCCACTGCTAGAATTAATGGCATGGAGATTCCTAAACCGGAAACGGAATGGGATGAACATGATAAAAAATTGGCACAACTTAATGCCAAGGCTATGAATGTTTTGTACTGCTCATTAGATGCAAATGAATTCAATCGTATATCTATTTGCATTTCTGCTAAGGAAATCTGGGATAGACTTGAGGTTACCCATGAGGGAACAAATCAAGTCAAGGAATCCAAGATTAACATGCTAGTTCATAAGTATGAATTGTTTAAAATGGATGCATGTGAATCTATTTCTGATATGTTTACAAGATTTACTGATATAGTTAATGGTTTAAAAAGTCTTGGTAAATCTTATGATAATTCTGATCTTGTGAGGAAGGTTTTGCGTTCCTTGCCTAGGACTTGGGAAGCTAAAGTGACTGCAATACAAGAGGCAAAGGATCTAAGTACCCTACCCCTGGAAGAATTATTGGGATCCTTGATGACTCATGAGCTTCAAGTTAAGCAACATGTTGATGATGATGAGTCAAAGAAGAAGAGGACTATGGCTCTTAAGATTTCTGAATATATGGAAGAGCCTCATGAATCTGAAGATGAAAGTGATGATGAGGACATGGCACTCATCACAAGGAAGTTTAAAAGATTCATGAAGAAAAAGAAGTTTGAAAAGAAAAAGCCCTTTGCTAGAAAAGATGAGGACAAGGGCAAAGAAAAAGAAGTTATCTGTTTGAATGCAAGAAGCCGGGACACTTTAAATCTGAATGCCCACAACTAAAGAAAGGCACCCGGAGATTCAAAAAGAAGGCAATGATGGCCACATGGAGTGATTCGGAAAGCTCAAGTTCCGAAGAGGAAGAGAAGAGTGAAATGGCCAATCTATGCTTCATGGCGACAATGATGAGGTAAGTCCAAGTTTTCTTGATGATTTTACTTTCGATGAGTTGCATAGTGCTTTTTATGAATTGATGGATGATTTTGCAAAATTAAGTTCAAAGAACAAAGATCTGAAAAATCAAATGCAAAATCTATCTTTAGAAAATGAAAAGCATGTTGTAGAAAAAGAACTTTTGATGAAAGAAAATGAAAGCTTGAAAAATGAAGTTGATAGACTTAAACCTATAGTTGATAAATTTACTTTGAGCTCTATCAAACTTAATATGATTTTGGACAATCAAAAAGCTATTTTTGATAAAGCTGGATTAGGATATAATCCACTTAAAAAGCAAAAATCCTTGAAAAATATTTTTATACATGCTGAAAAATCATCAAATATTACTTGTTTTAAATGTGGAAACAAAGGACATAAATCTTATATGTGTAAAACTCCACATGATAAAAGAAAGATGATTTGGGTTCCCAAAGGAACAATATTTATTGCATCTAACCATGAAGGACCCAAGAAGGCTTGGGTACCTAAAGTTAAGATATGAATATTTTGCAGGAGTGTCTTGCAGCCATCAGACTGAAAAGAAAGTGGTACCTTGATAGTGGTTGCTCAAGACACATGACGGGTGACAAAGATCAATTCATCACCCTTGAATCAAAAAGAGGTGGAGTAGTTACTTTTGGTGATAATGGTCAAGGCCATATCATGGGTATTGGTAAGATTCAAATTACTCCATCTACTCATATTGATAATGTTTATATGTTGATGGACTTAAGCATAATTTGATAAGTATTAGCCAACTGTGTGATAAAGGTTTCAAAGTTTCCTTTGAAGCTTCTATTTGCACTGTTACTAATCCCATTGATAACAGCATTATTCTTGTTGGTAAACGTTATGGCAATGTGTACTTAATTGATTTGAGTAATTTATCTCCAAGTAATCATTGCTTAGTTGCTAATAATGCTAAGATGAATGAGATTGGTTGGCTATGGCACCGTAGATTAGGTCATGCAAGCACACACCTAATTTCTAAACTATTGAAAATGGATTTAGTTAAAGGTATTCCTAGTTTAAATTTTGAAAATAATCAAATCTGTGATGCATGTCAATTTGGAAAACAAACAAGAACTTCTTTCAAATCTAAGAATGTTGTTTCAACTACTAGGCCACTAGAGCTACTACACATGGACCTTTTTGGACCTACTAGAACCACAAGTCTAGGAGGAAAGAAATATGGTCTTGTGATAGTAGATGATTACTCTAGATTCACTTGGGTAATGTTTTTGGCTCACAAAGATGAGACTTTCTCAATATTCCTGAAATTCGTTAAGAAAGTCACAAATGAGAAAAATACTACCATAGTGTCTATTAGAAGTGATCATGGAACTGAATTTGAAAATCACTTATTTGAAAAATTCTGTTTTGAAAAAGGCATACATCATAATTTTTCAGCACCTAGGACACCACAACAAAATGGAGTTGTAGAAAGAAAGAATAGGACTTTAGAAGACATGGCCCGTACCATGCTATGTGAAAGCCAACTTCCAAAATATTTTTGGGCGGAAGCTATAAACACAGCATGTTACATCCTAAATAGAGCCCTAATTAGACCTATCCTTAAGAAAACTCCCTATGAACTATGGCATAATAGGAAACCAAATTTAGGTTATTTTCATGCATTTGGTTGTAAATGCTTTATTCATAACAATGGTAAGGACAATCTTGGAAAGTTTGATGCAAAGTCTGATGAAGGCATTTTCCTAGGATATTCTACATCTAGCAAGGCATATAGAGTATTTAATAAGAGAAGCTTAGTTGTAGAAGAATCCATTCATATAGTGTTTGATGAGTCTTTAGCATCAAGTTCGAGTAAATTTGATGATGAGGAAGATACATCTTTGATTGAAAGAGGTATTGAAAAATTAAATGTATCTTCAGATCAAGAACCTGAAGCTAAGGATGATGACTCACCTAAGGATGATGGTATTGATACTGCTCATAATGATAAAGATCTACCTAGAGATTGGAGATATGCTTATGGTCATCCTAAGGACCTAATCATAGGTGATCCATCTCAAGGTGTAAGGACTAGATCATCAATAATCATCTTGCATTTGTATCTCATATAGAACCCAAAACTATAGAGGAAGCTGAGAAAGATAGTTATTGGATGTTAGCAATGCAGGAAGAGTTAAACCAATTCACTAGGAACCAAGTTTGGACTCTAGTAGACAGACCTAGAAACCACCTATAATAGGATCTAAATGGGTTTTTAGAAATAAATTGGATGAAAATGGCTTGGTGATTAGAAATAAGGCTAGATTAGTTGCAAAGGGATATAATCAGAAGAAGGTATAGATTTTGATGAAACCTTTGCACCTGTTGCTAGATTAGAAGCCATTAGACTACTACTTGCATTTGCATGTCATATGAATTCAACTTATTTCAAATGGATGTTAAAAGTGCATTTTTAAATGGTTTTATAAATGAGGAAGTTTATGTTGAACAACCTCCTGGTTTTGAAGATCATGAATTTCCAAACCACGTCTTCAAATTACACAAAGCACTTTATGGTTTAAAGCAAGCACCTAGAGCTTGGTATGATAGATTAAGTAAATTCTTAATTGAAAATAATTTTTCTAGAGGAAATGTTGATAAAACTTTATTTTTAAAAAGAAAAGAAAAGGATTTTTAATTGTTCAAATTTATGTTGATGACATTGTATTTGGTGCTACTAACAATCTCCTTTGTCAAGAATTTGCTAAGTTAATGCAGGAGAATTCGAGATGAGCATGATGGGAGAACTCAACTTCTTCCTTGGACTTCAAATCAAACAAGAGAAAGCGGGGATTTTCATTAACCAAACAAAGTACACAAAGGAAATACTCAAGAAGTTTGGTATGGAATCTGCTAAACCCCTTGGTACGCCAATGAGTCCCTCATGCAAGCTGGACAAGGATGAAGAAGGTAAGAAAGTAGATCAGAAGCATTACCGAGGTATGATCGGATCACTTCTTTACTTAACTGCAAGTAGGCCAGATATTATGTTTTCTGTTTGCCTATGTGCAAGATATCAATCTAATCCTAAAGAATCACATTTAATTACTGTTAAAAGAATCTTTAGATACTTAAATGGAACAAAAAATGTAGGATTATGGTATTCTAGAGACTCAACTTTGAAATTGATTGCTTATTCTGATTCTGATTATGCTGGTTGTAAATTAGATAGGAAGAGTACAAGTGGTGCATGCCAACTTCTAGGAAGTAACTTAATTTCTTGGTTTAGCAAGAAGCAAAATTCGGTTGCATTATCCACTGCTGAGGCAGAGTATGTTGCAGCTGGAAGTTGCTGTGCTCAAATCCTTTGGATTAAGCGACAACTTGAAGATTATGGTATCACACTCGATAAAATTCCTATTAGATGTGATAACACTAGTGCCATCAATCTAACGAAGAATCCAATCCAACACTCTAGAACTAAACACATAGAAATTAGACATCACTTTATCAGAGAACATGTTTCCAACAATGATGTTTGTCTTGAATATGTGAATACTAATGAACAATTAGCTGATATTTTTACCAAACCATTAAGTGAAGAAAGATTTTGTTATCTTAGAGGAGAATTAGGAGTTTGTGATCCTTTAGAATGATTTTCTGAAACTCTTAAGGACAACAACTATCTAGACTTCATCAATTTCTTGAAAATCCTCTATGTCCAATAAGGAAATTTATCTAGAAATTTGATTCATTGTTTCCCCAATTGATTAAGGAACACTTATCTAGAGTTTGATGATTAATTTGATTAGTTTCAGATCTTTGAAATTTAAATTTTTCACTGAAACTATTGTGGAGTCGACACCTTCAGTTTGTGGAGTCGACACCTTTATTTTTGATGTTCTGTCTGGGCAATTAGAGCCGACTCTGCTTCTGCAGAGCCGACTCTAATTCGGGCGCTGACAGATTTTTTGGTTCGGAGCCGACACCTCGCTTTGCGGGAGTCGACTCTAAGTGAACCTAGGTCAAAAATAAAAGGCGGAGTCGACACCTAAACGAACCCTATCGTCTCCAATCCTCTCTAGAGCCGTTCCAAACCTATTCCAACCCCTCTAAACTCTTCAAATCCCTTGATTACTCATTCCAATCGAATCCCATGGCTCCTAAAAGGCGTGCGATTATTGGAGGTTCGGCCGTTCCCATGAGAAAAAGGACGATTCGGAGGCAAGCGACATCATCTTCATCATCTGCCACTCAAGAAGCTTCTCCACCTTCTCCATCTTCTCCACGCATCGACCAATTAGCGGGTAAGGCCATCACTTCCGGAAGAAAAGTTGATTTCGACTTCTTTGCTTCGGAAGGTTTTACTATTGGCTGTCAATTGAAGGAAATGGGTTGGGAGAAAGTTTGTTCTTTGGATGTTCCTACCTACCCTGCCCTTGTAAGAGAGTTCTACAATGATTTAAGTAGAGGAGAGGGAGGTTTAGTAAGTTTTGTTAGAGGAACAAGAGTTGTAATTACTGCCAAGACCCTTGAAATTTATTAGAAATGCCCACTATTGGAATAAATGAGTATCAGCATGATGATCGTAGTGGAGCCCTATCTAGGATGTTGGGGAGAGAAGTATCTGAGTTTGAGGAGATTTTGGCAAATCAACTGAATTTGGAACTCAGACTTCTTCACAACATCTGCGGGAGGATATCATTTCCAAAGATAGGCAGATTTGAGTATGTCTCGGAGCGAGACATCTTGTTGATGGATTGCATCATCACCGGGCAGCCAGTAAACTTAGCTGGGATGATGATAGGCTACATGGCGGAGGCAGCAACCAAGAAGAGATCTACATTGCCTTATGGTATGATTCTGACTTTGGTATTCAGAAGCCAAGGTGTTTGGCTTTCGGATCCCGGTTCAATCGGCCGGTCTAGTCCGATTTTAACAACTATGGTCGTACCATGCTGGCATAGCTCTGCACGACCCATGGGCCTCAGAGAGGCTGGCTAGCTTGCTATATGGACTGTACCAGATCTAGCCCATCTCATATCGGGCTTAGGTTATTTGATCAATTTGATACACTAATTTCTAAAGAGAAATGAAATAGAAAAAGTCTTTGCACACCACCTCCGGTGTAGGATAGCTTGTACCGGGCGCGATGATTCGCCCGTGCATGAGCTTGCATCAGAGGCTGCAGGCCCATGCGTGGATAAATCATCATGTTCGATACAGATCATCCTGCATTAAAGCGGTGTACAAAGATTTTTTCAATGAAATAAAATATATTGTATAAATTAAAATTTATGTAATAAATATATGAGAAAACATATCTTAATTGAACTTTATTAAAGTTAGGACAAACTCTAACAAGGGAAAAGGTTAGCGTCTCAATAGGTTGGAGTTGGTATTTCTTGATGCCCTCCATCTTTTTGGTGCATGTGATAATACTCGCTCCCACTGGATATATTCGGGTATCAAATGAAATCTCGACTGATGCACTCCGGATCTCACATGTAGGCATCTTTTTCTTTATGGCTTAGTTAAACTTTCTTTCGCATCATAGCAAGAGCAAAGCTTCAAACAGGCATCTAGTTTTGTGCCCTCAAACTCACATTTTATTTTCATTTCCTTTTTGTTTTCACCGTATCTTGCATGAGTGGACAACCACGAGACACTCAAAGAGTGCACTCCCTGGTGAGTCGCATGGTTACGTAACATCCCTTGCATCAGAAAAGGTGAAGCATCCTTGGCCCCCTCCCAAAAAGAACAAAAAAAAAAAAAAAAAAAAACTGGAAATTATAGTATGATCATTGGATCCAACACTGAAAATATAGATTATTATCATTGGATCATGCTTTTTTTAATTTTTTTCAATCTTCAGTTGCTTTTTTAGTTTAAGCCTATATTCTTTATCAAGCATGTTTCATAGGCTTATCTTTGTAAATTTATAGCCATAAGATAGAAAAATAGAAATAATTGAACAAATATTTTATAAATGGTACCAAGAAAGTCCACGTTATGTGATAAAATAAGCTTACGCCAAGTATACGTGTGCATCAAGAACATGTGGGGCTCCCACGATAAGACAATTTGGCGTGGTTCGCTCCACGTGTGACAGCCGTCGCCTTCGCACTCGAATGGGTTGGGCACGGGCTGATCATAAAAATCTAGAAGAGGGATTGGTTGCAGAGCCGCTGGCACCTTTGGAAAGGCACCATTGGATATTCCTCTCTCTCTCTCTCTCTCTCTCTCTCTCAATGATCTGCAGAATTTCTATCTACGTCCAAACAAAAATTGCTCTAACACTCACATATTAAAATAAATAAATAAATAAATTTTTAAACTATTCTTTATATTTTTCTTTGTACTCCTATGAAACAAATCCCTTTCAACACCTTCTCCTCCCCCCCTCTACCTTCCTCCTCCGGCACTGGCTCCCCTCCCCTTCCTGACTCCACTCGCTCCGGCTCTCCCTTCCTCATTCTTCTCCGTTCGATCTATCAGAACCGAATGAAAGCTATCTGATGGGTTGAACAGAGAGTCTCTGATTTTTCAACAGAACGGAACAAAAGGGTAAAAGAAGCCGGAGGGCCGGGGGGTCGGCACCAATGCCGAGAAGGGAGGAATGTGAAGAAGGAAAGAGGCTTCAGCTTCTTCTGAGAGGAGGTGGCGTCGTCGACGTCGTCAATGTCATTGAATGCTGGGACCTTGGCGGCGGCAAGGGGAGGTCGGGGTTTTTCGATCGAGAAGGACGTCGTTCTATGTGGCTTTGCCATCTTTCTTTTCTACGACTGGTAGCGATGGTGAAGGCGATGAGGATGACAATCTAGAAAAGAAGGCAGGAAGGCCGACGGTCAATGGAGAGTCGATGCCAACAGAGAAAGGAAGTACGTGCCGATCGAAGGAAGGGAGCCGATGCTGAAGGCGAGGAGAAGGAGCCAGTGTCGAGGGGAGGGAGGGTGGAGAGAAAATACGAAGGATAGTTTAAATTTTTTTTTTAAAAAAAAATTGGTGTCGAGAATAATTTTCTATTAGTGTAGATAGAAACTCCTAATTATCTGCTAGATTGCAGCACTAGAATAGTGAGTTGGAACCAAAGAAGTACCACTTGGTTTCTTTTGACAAGCCTTACGTGGACGGTTGGAGTAGCCTTCAGCACCAATCAAATCTTATGGGACCTCCACGGCACCAAATGTGGTACCAATCCCTTGTTTTACTGGCCATCAACAATTAAGATGGGAAGTGGGTTGCATCGGCTCAGACCACACTCTTATCCAAGCTTAATCTTTTTTCCTTGTTTTTCATTAAAAAAAAAAGTTTTGGACCATATCGAAATCTAACCCAATTTTAGCCCATATAATTATTTAAAAGGAGGGAGACCACTATAATTTTCCAAGATAAATATTTGGAGACAGGCCATCCAAGATTGGAACCAAAAAATCTGATTACTATCGTATCGCAGTCATTGGAACAAGCTTCAGTTCAATTGCAAAGGTTGCGCCTCTTCAAGTTAATAACCACATATTTCAGGAACCATGGCCAAACTTACAACTGCCACATACAAGAAAAGGATATTGGAGTAAGAGACCTGGAGGTGCAAAGAGCCGAGCAAAAGTGGCAGACTTTTCGAGCTCGACCCAGTGTTACCCGAGCTTGGGTCAGCTCAAAACCCAAGTGGAGCTTGACTTCAGTTATTCGGAACTCAGCTCACATAAGCTCTGAACCATGCTTTCACCAAAATCCGATCTTTCCCATGATTTGTAAATTGTCTCACTTCATTTGTTCATCAACCAAGCTCTCTAACGTGTTTGCGCTCAGCTCATTTCCTAACCGACCCAAGCCTGAGCAGCTTGGATCATTCATTGGCAGCACCAGAGACCACGAAAAAGCAAAAGCACAGAGTGACAGATATGGTTGATGATTGGCTTCACAGGACAAAAAGACATCTCTTATATATATATTAGCATACGAAATAAGCTCTTAGATGTGTTACAAAAGGTGCATTTTCCCACCCTTTATAAGTAAGAGGAGAATCCAGCTTAATTAGCTATACAAACATTCTCAACATCCGTTTCTTTAATTCGACAAATTCAACAACTGTATTAACATGTATATCAGCAAAATAATATATAAGGATGAACAGCAGCAAGACCATAAGAGAATATGTCGTCCTCCTATACTTGTCTGTAAAAGAGAACATATGCCTGATCATGCAGGACTTTCTTTGTACTCACAGCCGTGACGGATGAATCATCAAACCGGAGCCAGTGACCATCAGACCACCTCGCATCAGCAGTATAATGGCCATTAGAGGGTTCTCGGCCGTGGTGAGTGATGGTGGCCACCAGCTCATACTTCCGGCCCTGCATTAAAAAAAAAAAAAAAAGGGAAATCATTTAAGTACAATTCCTTGACGTGGACTTTTCTCTCTTTCTTAATTTTTCTATTTCCTCCCAAATTTAAGTTCCATAGCAAAGAAGGATTCGAGTGGTCCGTTAGTAGAAGTCTGTGGTATAATATAAATTGCAATTATTTAAAAATTGTACAAAGGAAATGAGGACAACTAGAGGGTTTATGAGGCATGGATTTAATACCATAAGCATTGGACATAAGGAAAGAAGTTGAGAACAGCACAAACAGAAATACATGGAAGAAAATCTCACCTCAGATGATGGAGAGACAAGTAACTCGCGGCCAAGTACCAACTCAAGGGGGAAATGGACAGGCTTATGCAATTTTGTGCTTCCATTGCTTCCATAGCTAAACCTCATCAAATGAAGTATCATTATCTTGGGAAGTGTCTGTATTTTTACAGATTTGCTGGCACTAACCAACCCAGCCTACACACATGAAGTAGATGAATGAAGAATAAAAGTCAAAAAATGACAATGACGATGACAACAATAATAAAGCCTTAATCTTAAACTAGCTATCGAATCCTTTTTTGTCATTCAGCTTGATTTTAAATCAGCACATGCACACACAAAAAAAAAAATTGCCATTAAGTCCATTTATAGCACACTCAATGAAGCAAAAATTGTCTGGTTATTTAAGATATTTATATACAACTATTACAACCCCATGTAGTTGGGAAAAGGCTCCGATGAGTTGAGTTGAGATATACAACTATTACAACCAATCAATTTGATCATTATCCTTTTAGGTAGAATATTGTAGAGAAAAAAGAAGATTTTAGCATGTTGTTGTAAGAGTATAAAAATTTGCATCCTATTTTAACTTAAACTCCAATGACAAGCTTGCTCATTTTACATTTGAGACTTGTTAGCAATAAATAGTTTAAAAGCTAATATAATGAAATAGATCCTAGAACATTATTTAATAAGCAAATAACATAGTCAAGTTCGATCTTATGATGCAGGGGACTATATAATTCATAATATGGATCTATATCCTATGTTCCTAACCAATCCTCATCCGAGTATGAGATCCAGATTGTTTGGGACCCTTTTATCCACATTGTGAGACCTGGAGCATGAATCATATGATTTTTTAACAAGACTGCTTACATGATCCTTGCTACAGAAGTTAATATCTGAATGTACAAGGTAAAGAATACACCATTCATATACTTTCCCAAAAGAATAAAATACCATTTGCCATTCATGAGCTGGCAAAGTACAGATCCTGACATACCAGTCATGTGCCTTTGTACCAATCCTGTGCCTGTATGGCAGAGGATATATTGTATGGTATGGACCAACACAGTGTGGTACATAAATCCTTGGTTTCGCCAAGTCCAATCAAAGGTAACAGAGGAATATGAATTTGAAAATGTCTGCCAAATGGCTCTTCATGATGAATCATATCAGACAATAAAGCAACAGGTGGATACCTTGCCAGCTGATGTTCTGTATCCTTCAAGAGTTTCTGGAGCAGAAAACAAATGAAGCGCATTTTCAATAGTATGAACAGCTTCAGAGAAAATATCAAGATGGAGCAAAAGGAAGGGCTGGACTGTAGCTGAAGCCTTGTTGCCTGAATCATAAAACATTATAATTAATTCAACTACATCAATTGCAATGGAGATGCAAGCATCATCTGGAAGTATTCATCACACATCATCTTTGCATTGACATTAGAGTCAGTGAGAGTCTTAAGGTTTGAACAAAACATGTCATCCATTGCTGGACAAAACGAAGTATCAACCCACAGTATCTCAATAACTGGGGGGAATCAAGGCACAGCTACACACACACACATGCCAATACAAAGTATCAAGTCCCTGATTCTCCAACTGGAGGTTTTGAGTCTACAAACCCACCAAACTGCATAACCATTTTTGTACTGAATGAATGAAACTTAAAAGAGCAGATACAAAGCAAGTGTAATGCAGCATAAAAGCAGTATGAAGAATACAGCTAGAACCTGACATTTCAAACAGAGACAACCCACATTATTTTGCATATTAAAGAGTGGCTACAGTTAGTACATGGACACGCAGACTCTAAGCGATGAAAAGAGCATACAAGCTGACTGCAGAATAAAAGAACAAGGTAAAGATTAATTGTCACACAAGCAGTTCCAGATAACTGAGATAAGTCTTTTTTGATAGGGTGCGTTTCACAAGGTAGCATATATACTCAACTCAACTCATCTAAGCTTTTTCCTAGCTAACTACATGGGGTCGGCTACATGAATCTGCTTGCTCCACTCTGCTCTATTCAGGACTAAGTCGATACTCAAATTACAAATAGTTATATCGCTCTTAATTATTTCTATCCATGTTAGTTTAGGTCTACCTCTACCTCTATTATTACCATGGACTACTAAAAAATCACTCTTCCTAACTGGAGATCTAAAAGTCTTCGTTGTATATGTCCAAACCACCGTAATCGGTTTTCTCTCATTTTATCTACTAAAACAAGGTAGCATATATGGGATCTATAATATATATGGGCACTTGTTAGTTTTAACTTAAGGTCATAAATTAGCATTTCAGTATCAGCATTGATATTAAAATCATATATAGCAAGTAGCCACTATTTATTATCTATTAATATAACAAACAATTATCTGTAATCTAAGATGCTCACTTTTATTTTTAAGTGCAAACCTGGCCACTGAAAATAAGACTAATGCTTAGCATGGTGCTCAATAGGAAAATAAATAAAGGTATAGTCAAAAGTCAATCCAAATAATGAGATACGACTTCTTATCATAGTTATCAGTAACTAAGCACCATCTTAAACAGAGATACTAATGCAAACCCTTACAGTATCATTCAGAGGAGAAGGCCATCAAGAATATGAGATATCCAGCTAATACATAAATTTGATGTATTGGACTGAAAACACATTTTAAGTAGTTATATCATCATTTAAATATTCATACAAACTTCAATGTTAAATTTTGAGATTTATAATAACCACCTAAGTGGAAAAGGGTAACAGAAATGATTATTCATATTTCCAAGTTAGCGACGAATTTGGTATGGCTCAGCCTCTTCCAAATAATGCTTTTTAACCAGAGCCATTCCACTAGAGATAATTAACATTACAACAAACCAATTTTCATGTTTTTGGTGAATTTTTCCCATGGACCCCTTTAATGTTGTTCTCAGTCATTGAAATTCCCACAACCCATATGAGCCCCTTGTGCACCTCCCTTAGCTGACAGAGATCAAGCAGAAGAAGAGCACAATAAGTTCATAAACATCCTTCTTCAAGGAACCTGAATGCCGATAGTCATTTTAAAAGAATAACAAATATTACCAATGCCACCACATCATTTCATTATTATAATGAAATCAAATAAGCATTATGAGTATATCAAGCAATAGCAACATCAGGACATTTGAATATTAGATTGTCAAGATGTTATAGCAACACCACTACAGGACTAGTAGGGAAGCTAACCCAGATTGAGTTCATCATGGTAATGTGTCTACACTTAGAACAAATAACATTCTCCACAAAATTGAAAGCCATATAATTTGAGATGATCTTAGTGAATATACATGCAAGAACTACAATGGCACTATTAAGAAAATTGTAAAAATAGCTGGAAAAGGAGGAAAAGAAGCCGATACTCATGCTCACAATCAAAGGAACCTATAATAAAGAAAACTGCTAGATTTGAAGATGTTATTAAACAACTCAAGAAGAATATATAAAATACTTAGCACTAAAGTTAACCTATCGGTGGCCTTCACAACACACTAGGGTCAACCTACCTGTGGCCTTCACAACACTTCTTAATTGACCCCCAAAAATTGCACTCAACTCAGAAGGCACAAAGCTCTGAGTTCTGGTCACTGCAGACTTGTTTTTTGGCCCAACGGTTTCCCAGCCATCATCTTCAGCAGAAGAAACCAGAGGTAATTTACCTCCATTTGCACTAGAGAAATGGCCATCAAACTTCAACAGTTCATCATGCATCTGATCCATGACAAAACTCAAAAACTCCTGGGCATCTTCTTGTCTGCAAAAGAAATGGTGCATGTGTTAATTGCATGAGGCTATGTATTGCATAACCAAAAAAAAATTAATGATTAAATTGTAGTAGTTTTGGAACATAAATCTTTCCAATTAATAGCGGGCAGCACCTAGAGAAAAACATGTTTTCACGAAACATAACTAAACTATAAATTATAAAGAGAACATAAGACCACTTGTTTTAGGCATGAATACATAAGATTTTCTGCAGTACTACAAATAGCAGCACAACCATGTAGTATATAAAATAAGGTTTCAACATCACACACGTCTAAACAGGTAGTTCTTGTACGGGATGTTAACAAATGAACATTTAGAACTTGAAAAAACAGTTACATTTCTAGATGACATAAACAAGTCACCTAGCCTCAACTTAATGTACACCTATATCATTTAACGCCCCTTCCTCATGCATATATAATAAAGAATAAAAAAGAAACCAACACATCAATGTATTTCCATAGATGTCGTAATTGCAAATTCCACATTGAAAATATAGCTAGAGGGCTAGAATAAAGTACTTGTAAATCAGGCTTAACTTTTTCATCTGTCACTTATTTATTTGATTAAAAGAATCAAATGATCCAATGCTTCTTCATATGTTCTTGTATTAAAGGAAGCCATTTGCATACATTCAAGTGAAGCAACCAAAAATAAGAAAGAACAAAGATATAGGATCAATAAGGTAAATTCATGAAGTATCAAGAGTTATTATCCTTCATCAATTTTCAGCAAGCCTCAACGATTTCACGCACAGGCTATATAATCCATAAACACAATTTGCTAAGCAAATTATTGGCATCGGATACCATAGAAGGAAATCAGAACAAGAGTACCGTACAAGCACACACCTTGGCCTGCCTGATATTCCAGTTGGCAAGTCTGGAGTAAACTTCTTCAGGATAGAATCAAACATAATGGGACTGAAAGGCTTCCCAGTTTCAAGAACTCTCTCATTATTCTTTGGGCTTGAACCATTGGGCATGTCAAAGTTAGAGATAAACTCCACAAATGCATTCAATGTTGGATAGCCAATCTAAAATAGAAGCAAATATCCTAAGTAAGGATCAAAAAGCAAAACCCAAAAAAAGAAAAAAAAATCTCATATGTAGTGTTATGAATTATCAAAACCTTAGGAATATCTCGAATTCTTAGCTCCTGCAAAAGCTGGACAAATGGTGAACAGGAGAGAAGTGCCCGTAGCGTTGCATTAAGGAAGCACAGATTTCCTGAATTTATTAAGCCTCGTGGAAGCATTTTTGTTAACAATGGTGCTTTCTCACTTGATATATTTAGAACATCCACCACATGATTCACAACTGCATAGGAATCAACTAGCATGTTATCATCTTTAGGTGTTTGAATTCCATTCTGATGCACCTTTGGGCTCAATAACTCTGTATGGGCAGCTTCATTTTCAGATATTTGCAAAGAAACCAAGTCTAAAGCACTACTCCCATACTTAGTAACCCCATCATCATGAGAAAAACAAGAGTTAGGGCCTCCATTTGCTTGGGCCCCTGTATCTTTTTTAAAATTATAACTTATTTTGGCCTTCTCTTTTTTGGTCTTTTTGTCCTTTGCAGCCAGCTTTGAACCTTGCATATCCTTTGATTTTACAGATGAATAAGTTTGTTTAGGTGCAGCACTTGAATCATTAGATGAATTTAGAGAAGCAAGGTCTAGAGATCCAAACTGCAATCCTTCTCTTTCCAAAGGACGCACAAGGTTTTCTGACAACTGTACTTGAAATAACCTAGTCTCATCCTCAGTGAATGAGCCAAATATTAGGACCTGCTAAAGCAAATGCAGCCAGGATTAAATGGGAAAATGATATACCAGAATGTAGAAGTAAATATTTTGACAACTTCAAATTTCAGTGAGATAGTAGTCTCTTGCAGATGGTCAAAAGCTGTAATCAGTAAAAAATAATATATGAAAATAATAATAATATAATATCACATATTGAAATAAACATATCTAGAGACTTTAAAATTTTTGCTGCAATTAATTTAATAGAGATCTAATTGACCAGAAGTTTTAATTTGCACACCCATCTGTTTGAGTTCTGCAAGCACTGGCAAATATTCATAAATATTTACTACTAGATAATATTGTCTCATATACAATTGGACCTCATAAATCAGCAAACCCCACCACACCTGACCCAAGTCCCCATACCAATGTCATAATCTGGACCATACTTATACCTAACCTCATAATGCTTACGGCTGAAGTTGAAACAACAACCATCATCATCACTATTCATACATGCAAGTAGTAGATATCATCAATGTGGAACACATGGGACTGATACTACTAGCTAATTTACAAGGAGAATAGGTCATTGATGTGACTGGTAACCGAGTGAACAAACCTATGATAATAAGCATATTTAATCTATACAGCCACAACTGCCAATAATCTATATAGCCATAACAATTGCCAAATAGATTATGCTATAACGTCTGGTCACTAAAATTAGAGAAAATAAACACACTGACAGGCCATCTGAATTTAGAAAAGTTAGCCTGGATCCATCTGATATCGCATGCTATTCCCAATCCAAGCCCCGACAGCACGGAGCGCAGCGAGGTTGCGCATGGGCCATGGGCAGCAGAGTGGCAGCACCTGTCTGCAATGCTGCTTATTTCTGCAGACCCCCGGGGTGGCAGAGTGCCAGAGGCTGCGACAAAATTATGAGAGAGAGGAGGGGTTTGTTGCAGAACCAGTCTGCAATGCTGCTCGTTTCCGTAGAACCCTCAGGATGGCACAGTGCTAAAGACTCGACCAAATATTGAGAGACACGGCCCTAGCTCTCTGCGCATGGCTGGTGCACGCGCAGGACAGGCCGGCTCGCGGATGGACGCTGCCTCAGAGGCAAGCGGAGTGGCCTTGGCATGGTGCCTGGGCACGGAAGGCCAGCGCAGGCGCATGCAGGGATGCACGCGGCCACGTGCTGGTGCGCGCACGTGCGGCCATACGCTGGGGAGCACAAACGCAAGCGCGGGCCGGCGCCCAAGCGCCGGACGCGCGCAGGCAGCGCACGGGCTGGCACTGGGCGCTGGACGCCCATGGGGCGTGGGCAAAGGCGGCCAGCCTGGCGTGCGGCCAGGTCGGTGGCCTGGCCAGGTTGGCCAGCCTGTCGCGCGGCCAGGTCGGACGCGGGGCGGACGCGTTTTGGACAGGCTGGCGGACGCGGTTGGGACGGAGCGCGGGGCGGACGCGTTTTGGACATGTTGGCGGACGCGGTTGGGACGGAGCGCCGGCGGGGCGCGGGCTGTTCTATATGGAAGAACATTGCTTATTCTAGTGGGGCTCTTCAGTTAGAATAGCCGTGATTTTTCTCGACAAACTAAACTAAAAGACACAATTAAATACCAAATTAAATACCAAAACCTGTACCGTCTCAATTCGACCATTATATCATCCCAGTAATGAATAGAAAGTCAAAACTAAAAGGCAAAAGTAACAAAACTAGGGTTTCGCAAAAATACCTTATGATCATTCATTTTGACCGCAGAGCCAAAGAACCACCGCAAAACAACGGAAAAAACTCAAAGGGCCTCTTTCTTCTGGCGATCAAAGCAAGATGCGAGCCGTATAGGGAAAGAAGGGCAACGAGGGGAAATTATGGTTTGGAACCCGGTCCAGAGGAGGCCAAACAGGGAAAGGGAGTCGAGGGAAGACATGAAAGGAGGCGAGGCGACGAGAGAGCGAGATGAGAGGAGGGCGAATACCATTTAAGAGGGAGCTTTTCCTCTCTCGGCACGCCTGGATCAGGTCACCGCCGCCAAGCCGGAGCATCGACCGCAGAAGAGATGAGGCGGCGCAGACGAAGGAACGGGGTACCAAGGTGAGGACAAATGATCTCTGGGAGGCCTTAAGAATGAGCCCGAGGTCGGTGCCTTAACAATGAGCCCAAGGTCGGTGCCTTAAAATGAGCCCGAGGTCGGTGCCTTAAGATGAGCCCAAGGTCGGTGCCTTAAAATGAGCCCGAGGTTGGTTCGCCCCATGGGCCTTCAGCCCACTGAAGCCCTAAAACGATGTGACAAAATGAGAATGTAAATAGATAATATTTGTCTCACCTAATCAAATCAAATTGACCTACTAGATACGATTAATAAACAAATCGGATCATGGATTGATTTGCTTATCTAAAATTAACTCACAATTGATTCAATTATTAAATATTTCTTCTTTCTCACGCCTCCACCGGTGAGATCACGGGAAGTGTTCGGGAGAGATAGTACGGTTTCCACGAAAGCGGGATTTCCACGGAAGTTCGGTGGATTTCGGGCGGTTGAGATTTCGCTAAATTACGAAGCTAATGTTCGAGGCTTCCGTGCGTGGTTTACGGAATTCCACGGAAATTACGGCCAATTTTAACGCTGGTTCCACGCAGAAAATCTCCACGAAATCGTGGGGTTTCCTTCTTGCGTGGAACGTACTCAGGAAGAGAGAGAGAGACTCCAATTAATTTTAAAACAAATATCAGCTTCCAAAATAATAAGTTTTGAATAGTTTTCGGGAGACAACTTCCTATATGATAAAAACGCAATTGCAATATAACATAGAAGATTTGTTAACACTTCACTACTTTCCAGAAAATTTAAGTTGTATTGACTTTTTAAGAACAAACTTTTTTTATTTTTTTTAAATAAAAATACTTATAACAATATGTTTAATAATTAATAATAATAATAATAATAATAGTTTTTTTTTTTGAAAAAAAACACTACGCAAAAAGTTGAAATAATTTAGAGCTGTTTTCATTATTTTATAATAAAACAAAAAAAAAAGAAAAAGAAAATGAAAGGCTATAAAACTTAAACATAGAACACCCTCTCTTTTTTTAATCTATTTTTAAAAAGATATCATTTATAATAATAAAAATAATAATTATTTTTATTGGTTTAAAGCATTTTTTAAGATCAAAAAATAAAAAAATAGAAAATATTTTTAAAAATAAAAATATTTTTGAAAATCATAAGCAGCCTAAACTTTTGAGAGAATGAGGGAAAAAACTTAACTTTCTGTTTGGATGGAGAGAAAACTAGGAAGTAAAGAAAACTAAAGAAAAAATAGGAGAAAAAAATAAAATTTATCTTGTTTGGATGAAGAGAAAAGTAAATTAGAGGGCAAAACAAAGGGAAACAAGTGGTAGCCCCCACATAAAGTTTTCTCTTCAAATCAAAGAAATTTCGAAGAGAAAACTCAAAATTGATCTTTCATTTTTTTTTTTCATTCCAATATTAACCTTTCCAAAAAAAAAATAACCGATGCATTTTTTTAATCATCTATAATAAGAATATTATTATTATAAATTATCAACTTTTCTCTCCTATCTATTTTCCTTCCACTCATCCAAACAGAATAAAAAAAATTTTCTATTCAATTTTCTTTCCTTTCATTTTTTTTTTCTTTATTTTTTTTTTCTTTCATTTTTTTCTCTCCATCTAAACAGAGCATAATTCAGCCAAATTGTGCCACCCAACGAGTTAGTTTTGATAGGCCGACTTGATCCCACGTAGCTGAGCCAACTCAAGTCCAATCCGACCGAGAAACATCTCACCATCAATCCCCCCTCACCTAAAAAAAAACGCTGCGACGAAGCCTTTTCGTTTTCCCTCCCTCTCCACGATTACACCCGGCGACACCTGCAAATGGCTCGAAGCATTCTCGCACTCGGTCCCATACCGACGAGCTCACCACCACCACCACCACATTTCAACAAACACCCTGCTGCTGCCTCCTTCCCTCGCGCTCCTCTTCCTCCAATACTCCTGCTCTTGCTCTTGCCAGCGGTAGTAAAAGGCGGGAGAGAGAGCTGGTGGTGAGGGCCGGGCCGCCGAGCACCAACAGCCTCATCCTCGCCTTCGTCCTCCCTTTCTCCCTCATCGCCGGCACCATCTTCACCTCCATCAGGATCGCCGACAGGCTTGACGAGAAGTACCTGGAGGAGGTATCCGCCATATAGCACATCATGTGTTCACCACATATCCTCAATGACCCCTTTCTAACAAACAAACACCCATTCTTCGTCTGTTTGCTTTTTTTTTCTTCATTAGCTTGCAATCAACCAAGCAATAATGGAAGAGAACGAAGCAGCCTCAGGAGAAGAAGAAGATGATGACGACGATGAAAGGGAACCAGAAGTAGCAGAGAGGGTGGTAACAGCAGCAGCAGGGGTCGATGGCGATGGGAAAATCTTGCTACAAAAAGACGAGGAAGTGGCTGCTGTTCCACGAGCTCGCAACCGTCCCAGACGACGGGGAGTGTAAACAGAGGCAGCAGTTGACAGTATAACCTTTTCCGATGTTATCATAAACATCTCTCCTCCATCTCCGTGTTTCGTCGTAATATGCTTCTTCTTGTACAGAATACGGCATGATTCTATGGGAAAATATGATGATCCTAAATGAAGCCTCTCAATCTCATCCAAACAATCAAGTAGCATAATAAAGAACACAGAAACGAGGCTCACAGTAGCATAATAATACTTGTTTAACGAGTATGTTTCCTTGTAACACAGCGTGCTGGTTAACCAGAAGCAAGCACAATTCAGCTGAACAATGACAAAAAGTAGAGGCATGCCATGACTGCCATCTTCTGGAATTTGCTCCAATGTAATATGCTAACATATCAGATTGCCAGTGCAATTATCAATGCATTCGGTATATGGTACAAGGTGATGTCGTGTCCCTGATGCAGAGAGTAATCACATTTGCCATGCAGTTAAAAAAAAGTTATTAACCTTTGTTCTGAATAAATGACATCACATCTGAAGAGAAAAATCGCTAATATGTCATCTAGACAATTAAAGCCAGCATACGTAGTGTTAACTGTCATCTTTTGAATAAAGAATGTTGACATTAGTTACAATGGAATCCTTCTACGAGCTCACCCAATGAATCAGTTGCTACGATTTGTATAAAATATGTTAGATTCCCAAAATAATATAGTAAAAAATATAAGCTGAAAGGAAAAGTCTTTGTATACCGTCCTCGATGCAGCAAGGCCTACGTGGACTGCACCGCCTCTTCTGATTGGTCCACGTGGATCCTATGTGGATGACATGCCGGACGGTATGGCTCTACTACGATGTTACGTTCTGAACGTAACGGCCATTTAAAGCGCTTCGCTTTTTTTTTAAATTAGCGTGCAGATGAAAATGCCCTTTTCCTTCCATTCTATTGCCATTTTA
This sequence comes from Calamus simplicifolius, assembly GCA_900491605.1. NCBI lineage: Eukaryota > Viridiplantae > Streptophyta > Magnoliopsida > Arecales > Arecaceae > Calamus > Calamus simplicifolius. The sequence continues at coordinate 201,189 of UESW01004416.1, forward strand.
TGTTGGATTTCATCTGTGCAAGAAAAACTCTTTCTTCCTCTTCGCTCTGACTTTCAGATGCTAAGGAATCAGTCCAAGGCTTGAGCACGATCCTACGCCATCGCTCTGAGAGTCCGGTCGAAAGAATATTTTAGCTTCTACTGGAGTCTTTGTACAAAAACTTCTAGAGGAAATGTCATCTGCAGTACGAAACATTCTTTCGTTATGAGGTTGTTGTGGTTTATGAGCTTAACGATAAAAAACTAGGGTGTCGTGGGTTTTGAACTAGAGTGTCGTGGGTTTTCAACTAGGGTGTCGTGGGTTTTGAACTAATGCTTTGTCTTAATGTTTTGAACTATGGTGTCATAGGTTTTGAACTAGGGTGTCGTGGGATTTTCTGCAAGGGTGTCATGGGTTTTGAACTTATGCTGCTTTGTCTTAACGTTTTAAACTAGGGTGTCGTGGGTTTTGAATTAGGCTGTCATGGGTTTTCAACTAGGGTGTCATAGGTTTTGAACTAATGCTTTGTCTTAACGTTTTAAACTAGGGTGTCGTAGGTTTTGAACTAGGGTGTCGTGGGTTTCAACATGATAAGAGCGAATGACAACAAACACCCCAGGAGGAATTCGCCCCCCTCGTGAATAGAAATCATTACTGAAGAGAGTGTGGGGAAGCCAAATACTGCGACACCCTAGTACCAATGTTGCGATACCCATGCTTAAAACTGACCACGGAGAGAATCCCCGCGACACCCCTGGTGGAATTCGGCCGAAAATCCTTCGCGACACCCCAGTTGAAATCTCACGACACCTTAGCTTTAAGGCGACAATACCCGTACTTAAAACTGACCACGGAGAGAATCCTTGCGACAACCCTGGTGGAATTCGGCCGAAAATGCTTCGCGACACCCCAGTTAAAATCTCATGACACCCTAGCTTTAAGGTGACGATACCCGTGCTTAAAACTGACCACGGAGAGAATCCCCGCAACACCCTAGTTCGAATTCGGCCAAAAATCCTTTGCGACACCCTAGTTGAAATCTCACGATACCCTAGCTTTAAGGCGATGACACCCGTGCTTAAAACTGACCACGGAGAGAATCTCCACGATACCCCTGGTGGAATTCGGCCAAAAATCCTTCGCGACACCCCAGTTGAAATCTCACGATACCCTAGCTTTAAGGCAACGATACCCATGCTTAAAACTGACCACGGAGAGAATTCCCGCGACAACCCTGGTGGAATTCGGTCGAAAATGCTTTGCGACACCCCAGTTGAAATCTCACGACACCTTAGCTTTAAGGTGACGACACCCATGCTTAAAACTGACCACGGAGAGAATCCTTGCGACACCCTAATTTAAATTTGGCCGAAAATCCTTCGCGACACCCCAGTTGAAATCTCACGACACCCTAGCACCAATGATATGACACCCCAGTTAAAACTTTACGACACCCCAGTTAAAACTTTACGACACCCTTGTTATTAACTTATGACACCACTACGATATATTTGAACAAGGCATGAATTTTGATGTCACCTTAGTACTAATTCGACGATACCCTAGTAACTCAGCTATGCCATCTTTTTAAGAAAAGTTGCAAAACGTGGCCAGTTCCTATAGGTTTGCGTGTCAGTGTGATGTGATCGTGGCGATCCTGGTGTCCTTTCGTATTTCTCTGAGGTCGGCATAAACCCTAGAGGTCCTTCGTCTGTTGCTCAAGAGGCCATCCTTTTCTCGAGAAGCCATCCTTCGTTTCTTGCTCGAGAAGCCACTGGTGTCCTAAATTTCTTCCATAGTTCTTTCTTCCATATACTTCATTCATGGAGACGAGTGCTTTCGTTTGTGGACAAAGACCGCAAACAAGGAAGAACCAGACGGAGAAAATGACGGAACAATGCAAGGACATTGTTCTTCATTCGAATGAGAATGTGGCTCCTTCAGGTATGTTTATCACTATGTTAAAATATTATGACATCCTCTCTTAAAATTTCATGACAAGTATGTCTTATGTCTTACCCCTGTTTCAGTTGACATGAAAATTATTCCAGTCCCCCCAGTAAAGGCTTCCCAGCTGTTTAAGAATAGTTGCAGGCCGGCCGTATACGTTCAGAAGGTTTGGAGGATGGGGTTCACTAGACGGCATACAAAACTTATTCGAAGGACCCCATTTGGTACCTTCATCAACATGCAGACATTCACAGTCGACGGGCGACTGCTAGCAGACATCATAAGATGTCACAATGGAGGCGACGAGTTCATTTTCTGCGGAAAACCAGTTTTATTCAGTGCCGACGAAGTCGCACTCATTCTGGGTCTTCCAGCTCATGGGAAGAAGATCGACACGTCTAGCCAATTGTTCAACGGAAGGTTGTTCAGACGTTTTGGCCAGGGTTTAGATCTTCATCAAGAAGGTTTGGAGAAGTTAATATTTCAACTCCGATCATCTAAGGCACAGGAGGATGTCGAGGACACCGTCTGACTTTGGATCGCATACATGTTGGCCATATTTTTGGCTCCAAAGTCTAATCAGAGATGTCCATGGTATCTCATCCAGCACTTGGATGACTTAAGTCAACTGGATAGCATCGACTGGGCTTCGGCATTGAAGGAGTTGATTATTCTGGCTCTCCCAGAAATAGCTGCTTGCTTGCGTTCCGAGGAGCCAGTCCACTCAAAGAATACAAAAAAAGTTAGGAGGCAGCCTACCCTATTCGGATGCTCGGCAGCACTGGTGGTAAGGATTATTGAGATGCAGAAATAGTATTCTTAGTATAATTTCTTTGTTAATATTATATTATTTAATATCCAAAAAATATAATGTTCAGACGTGGTTCCTCGAGCATACATCAATGCGAGCACCAGCATATCCTGATAATCTGCCCCGGCTGTTGAAGTGGTATGACCACCAATTGAAGATCCAGTCGGTTCGGGTTGCCGACTTGCAGCCTCACGACTTGGTAAGCTAGTACATTGCTCCATTGCTCTGACCATATTTTTCAACTTAATGTGTCAATATTTTCACTTAATATTAATTTGTTATCATCTTGCGTTGCAGATGGAGGGAGCTACTGTACCACTGTCAGAAGAGCGCTGACTTCTCACTCAGCAGAAAGTAGCATCCCCTCAACCAACAGATAGCTGCGCCCCTCAACCAACAGATAGTTGCGCAGGATGTGCCGAGTTGAGGACTGAATTGGAGTGCATTAAAGATCAACTCGATGATGTCTGGCATAGGCTGTCCATTGCTGAGAGCCTCCTCAGTTCACTGCTCAGAAAGGAAAGTAATGCAAGAAATGAGGAGGACAAGGGAGACGGGAAAACAGAGAAGGTGCATTCCCTGGAGTTAGTTCTCCGCGAGCCTGGTAATGAAAATAGTGAGGAGAAGAAGATGGAGGAGGACCATTCATCCGAGTGTCCAACTGAGATGGGGAATGCAAAAGCAGAGGAGAAGAGATTGGAGGGGGATTCATTGGATGATAAAACAGAGCATGGGAATGAAAATAAAGAGGAGTCCAAATTCGATAATAAATTTGGCACCCCTACGCCAAAGGGTGATGATATGGACATAGAAATCGTTGGAGTGCCTTCGCTTGTTAGGAGGGTTAAAAAAGAGCCGAGGAAGCGTTAGGCATCCAAGGTCGTCGGAGATTGTTATGAGACAACCCGTCCTAAAAAGTCGGCGAAGACAGTGGGCACGTCAAAGCCCAACACAACGGTCGAAGATGACCAAATTATTATTCAAATTTTTTTGCCTTTTCTACTTCACAATTTCTTAAGTTTCCATATATGATATCGTAAATTGAACACTAGAGTGTCGTAAATTGAGCACTGGGATGTCGTTGGATTTTCGCCTTTCGGGTGTCGCCGCGCTAGAGTTAGGGAGTCGTTAGCCCAGGCTGGGGTGTCGTCGTGCTAAAAGCTTCGGTGTCCTTTCATGAGTACTGGGATGTCGTAGAATTTTGCCTTTCGGGTGTCGCCGCGATAGAGCTAGGGAGTCGTTAGCCTAGGCAGGGGTGTCATCGCGCTAAAAGCTTCCGTGTCCTTTCGTGAGTACTGGGATGTCATAGGATTTCACCTTTCGGATGTCGCCGCGCTAGAGCTAGGGAGTCGTTAGCCCAGAGCTGGGGTGTCATCGCGCTAAAAGCTTCGGTCTCCTTTCATTACTATTGGGATGTCATAGGATTTCGCCTTTCGGGTGTCGCCACGCTAGAGCTAGGAGTCGTTAGCCCAGGCTGGGGTGTCGTCGCGCTAAAAGCTTTGGTGTCCTTTCGTGAGTACTGGGATGTCATAGGATTTCGCCTTTCGGGTGTCGCCGCGCTAGAGCTAGGGAGTCGTTAGCCCAGGCTGGGGTGTTGTCGCGCTAAAAGCTTCCGTGTCCTTTCATGAATACTGGGATGTCGTAGGATTTTGCCTTTCGGGTGTCGCCGCGCTAGAGCTAGGGAGTCATTAGCCCAGAGCTGGGATGTTGTCACGCTAAAAGCTTTGGTCTCCTTTCGTGAGCACTGGGATGTCGTAGGATTTTGCCTTTCGGGTGTCGCCGCGCTAGAGCTAGGGAGTCGTTAGCCCAGAGCTGGGGTGTCGTCGCGCTAAAAGCACTTCATTTGACTGAAAAAGACACCCTAGTTAGAAAGCACTTTATTTGCGACTAAGACACCCTAGTTAGAAAGTTACGACACCCGTGTTTTATATATGCTCCTGTGTAAGTTGACTCAATACATAAGCATCAAATTCGTCCATCAAAGTTTCGGAAGGCGGTACAATTCTTTCCTTGTCCTCTCCGGTATTAATTGACTGCATACAAGTCTGCCTGTTGCTTGAAGCAGCTCTTTCCTTGACCAAATTTTTCCTTGATCTTTTTGACTTCTTCTCGACTCCACTCTTTAATATGTTCTCTCTTGGGCGACCTTTCGTCCTAATTTGTTCAGGATCTTGAATTACAAGCTCTGTACCTGGCTTAGCTGCGCAGTTGGCATCCACGACAATTTTGAATATAGGTGTTAGACCATCCATCACTACATTAAATGCATCTTCATATATGGAGGCTATCTCTGCGAGCTTCATCATCCGATGACTCAGCAAACTATATCTACAATCATTAACATAATATTAACGAAAACATATATTAAGACATTTCAATTAAAAAATTATCACTGTGTACCGTGATTTTCGTGTGCTTTTATCATAACCTTCAGTATTGCAGTCGAATTCGTCGAATTGGTATTTCATGTCCTTGCACCATCTCTTCAAAAAGGATTTATCTGGTAAACGAAATACGTCACTTTGATGAAGAACCAACAAGGCATGCCTACATAGGTACCCCTTGAACTGAAAGGATCGGCACTGGCATTGGACATCCTCAATATTTCTATCATATGATACGATATAATCTTTGATCATCTCCTTGCCGATTCCATCGACTTCAATCCTTTCGTACGACTTTACAGAATATACACAACAGTTGCTAGCTTTCTTGATCAATTTAGTATTTGATGCAGCCATTTCAAGGATCTCATTCTAAATTTTTTTGAAAATGCGCCTTGTATACCTTCCTGCGGCTTGTCTCTCAAAAGGTGATGATGTCTTTAGGAAAGCAATCGTTCTTCATTTTCGACATCGTATCTTTTTTCCAAGGCATCTTCGTACTTACCTATGAACTCCGTTAGTGTAGTCTTTGAATTTATAAACACATCGAAGAAGTGATTTATGCCCTCGCTCCTTTGTGAAGATGACATCCCTGTTCATAATTTTGTCAACAAAAAAACCGTTGAACGCGAATATGAACCGAAGACAGTGACATACAAACCTGCGAAGGATGTATCCTTTCGGTAAACTGAGACCCATTTATCCCGACATTCATAAAGGACATTGAACCAATATATAGACTTGCATTCTTTATATTTCTCCATAACATGTGCCCACCTTTCCTCGAATGACTGTATGGTCAATGAATCATATATCGCCTCATCGAAATCAACCATAAACTTGGGATTTATCGTACAAATGTGGCCAATCTTTTCAGGTATCTTCTTCAATATATGCCAAAGACAAAATCGATGTCGTGTGTTAGAAAAACTTCTTTGATAGCAGCCTCGATTGCCTTATCTTGGTCAGTTATTATGACAATAGGTGCTTGACCACCGTTTGCATCCAGCCATGCCTGAAAAACCCATTTATATGTCTCAGTACTCTCATCAGACAACAATGCACAACCAAGCAAGGTGGACTGTCCATGATGGTTGACCCCGATGAATGGACAAAAAGGCATTTGATATCTGTTTGTCAAGTAGGTTGAGTCAAAACATAGAACAACACTGAAGTATGTGTATGCCAATCTTGACCTTGGATGAATCCAGAAGACAGACCTCAGATGACCATTATCATTGAGGTCTAAGGTGTAGAAGAAATTGGGATTTCTGAGTTGTATTTCTGTGAAATGAATTACCATCGACTGAGCATCTCTTTCTTTCAGCTTAGACTGACGTTCACGACAAATGAAGTTACGAGCATCCTTCTTGGTGAAATCCAATTATCTTCTGCCCCCTTTTCTCCTTGCTATGGCAGAGTATATCTGAGTTGTCGGAACATTCACGGCACGTAAATTGCTGATCTCTGCCTTCTCTGGTGTGCTGATCCTCCTATGCGACCGTAGATAACCAGTTGATGTTATGGACATTCCATGGTTATGTTCTAGAGAAACCTCATCCAATATCAACTTACCACTTGTAGCATTCAGTCTTGCTTTTATGGATGTCATACAATCAACTTTCCCAGTATCCCTATGATTCATACTCTTCTCTGTTTTTCTAGATTTTCCTTGCCTCCAACATGCCAGGTGCTTGAAGCAAAGTTGTTTTTTGTTGTTGGCCCTGCTACACACTGTTGTGATTCCAAAACCAACTCGTTTCGCGTATCCATTGTAGAACGTATATACATCATCTGCTGAATTGAATTCAATTCCAGTTTGAGGAACTACAGTATCATCCACTGCATTTGGAGCGACGGGTGAAGGTGCACGGCCGGGAGTGTTATCGATTTCTTTCCGATCTTTAATTTCAGCATCGTCTGTGTAAATATAGGCACACAGTCATGAACAGTGATATCCATAGATTTAGTTGTCAATATATCATGACAAAGGATTAGGACACGAAGGTTAAAACAATACGACACCTATGATCTGAATTCAGAAGTCACGACACCTCAATTTACAAAAAAATGACACCGAAGCTGTAAAATTACGACACCAATTCATAACACATTGACGAAGGGCCTAACGACACCATCCCTGACTCATATTGTTACCGACACCCCAGTTCTCATCTGACGACACCCTAGCTTTAAGGCGACGATACCCGTGCGTTGACTGTTAAGGCGGGTTGGTCGTCGCCTTAAAGCTATAAGCACGGGTGTCGTAGCATTGGTATTAAGGTGTCGTGAGGTTTCAACTGGGGTGTCGCGAAGGATTTTCGGCCGAATTCCACCAGGGTTGTCGCGGGGATTCTCTCGTGGTCAGTTTTAAGCACGGGTGTCGTTGCCTTAAAGCTAGGGTGTTGTGAGATTTCAACTGGGGTGTCGCGAAGGATTTTCGGCCGAATTCCACCAGGGGTGTCGTGGGGATTCTCTCCGTGGTCAGTTTTAAGCACGGGTGTTGTCGCCTTAAAGCTAGGGTGTCGTGAGATTTCAACTGGGGTGTCGCAAGGATTTTCGGCCGAATTCCACCAGGGGTGTCGCAGGGATTCTCTCCGTGGTCAGTTATAAGCACGGGTGTCGTAGCATTGGTGCTACGGTGTCGTGAGGTTTCAACTGGGGTGTCACGAAGGATTTTCGGCCGAAATCTAATCCTCCTGGGATGTCGCGGAGATTCTCTCCGTGGTCAGTTATAAACACGGGTGTCGTAGCATTGGTGCTAGGGTGTTGTTAGGTTTCAACTGGGGTGTCGCGAAGGATTTTCGGCCGAATTCCTTCTAGGGTGTCATGAGGTTTCCTCTTGGGATGTCGTCAAGCTTACTACGGTAACCATGTATTTGGCTTCCCGACGCCCTTCGTTTCCTTTGACCGCCCACTGAGATGGTGGCACGTGGCGAGTTTCCACGATAGGGGCGCCGGAGCTGATAGCTTGGGCAATCAAAACACCCGCCAGGAGTACCTTAAATATGGATGAGGGAATGCCATCGTTAATCACCTTTTCAGCTGATCTTCCAAAATTTTTGGATATTGAGATGGCTTTTAGAGGTGAGGGGCGATCGACTGGCCCCCATGGGAGCCGCCGCACAACGGTAACCGTCGATGCAGAGGTCTTTGCATCGTCGCTCGCAAACAGCGAGTGACTCCACAGGGCGGCCGAGCAATACCTGGCCGTTTCAATGAGAGAGATCGAGGTCCTGCATCGGGCCAATAGCCAGCTAGAGGGCAAGTAGCGTTCCTCCAGCACCAGATCACCGAGTTAGCCCCGCAGCGTGGGAGGAGCTCGGCAGCGCTCGGAGAACATGACAAGCCCCAGTGAGGGCTCATGTTCTTTTTTTTTTCTTTCTTCTTGTCTTTATTTGTGTGATGAATAAAAAGAAATTTTAGTAACTTTTATGTTTGCTGCCAGACCAAAGGATAAGGGAGCTTGGATGTCGTAACTATTTTCCGATCGATTTCATCCTGGGATGTGCTAAAGTTTTCTCCTAAGCGTGAACATGTGTCTTAGGTTTGTAACTTGGGTGTCACGGGCCTTCTCTCCATGGTCAGTTAAGTATGGATGTCATAGAATTGGTGCTAGGGTGTCGTAAGGTTTCAACTAGGGTGTCGCGAACGATGACATCACCGACTCAGGCTGTTAACGACACCCCAGTTCTCATCTGACGACACCCTAGCTTGCGATAGCTCCAATGTGGGGACTGTTAGGGGGGGACCGACGACATCGCCGACTCAGGCTGTTAACGACACCCCAGCACGCATCTGACAACACCCTAGTTTTAAGGCGACGACACCGATGACGTGACTGTTAAAGCGGAGTGTCGCTGGGATTGTTCTCCATACGGGGTGTCGTAGCGTTGACGCTTGGGTGTCTTAATGTTTCAACTACGGCGTATCTTTTTTTGGGTGAACATAACTTGTGTGTCGCGGGCCTGCTCTCCAGCGTCAGTTATAAGCACGACACACCCTTTAGCATTTAAAGACACCCCATAGAACAAGCTACGACACCCCAAAAGCAGCATACGAAGATCATGAAGGTTATAAGCATGGGTGTCGTAGCGTTGCCACTAGGGTGTCATAACGTTTCAACTATGGTCATGAATGATTTTTGACCAAATTTCTCCTTGGATGTCGTAAGGTTATAAGCATGGGTGTCATAGCGTTATCGCTAGAGTGTCGTGATGCTTGAACTGCGATGTCGCGAAGGATTTTCGACCGAGCATGACGACACTAGAGCTATATGGACAAAAAATAACAGGAATATAGCCGAAACACTCTAACGACACCCTAGTTCATGAAGTATATAACATCATAGTTAAAAAGTATGATATTCGTTTTTACAAAAATAACCAGAATGTCATAACTGTTTTGTTCTAAGGAAGTTACCCGCGCATTAAACGGTTTGGTCATGCATTAATTACCTCTAATGAAAAAAAACAGATGGTGTAATAAAGGAGCTTTATAAAGAAGTGGAAAGAAGGACTTTTTACTTTGTGCTGCAGACGACATTTCCTCAGAAGTTTTTGTACAAAGACTCCAGTAGCCAGGTATTCCAGTCTCGAAGCTGAAATATTTCTTTCGACCGACTCTCAGAGCGAGGGTGTAGGATCGTGCTCAAGCCTTGGACTGATTCCTTAGCATCCGAAAGCCAGAACGAAGGGAAGAAAGAGTTTTTCTTGCACAGATGAAATCCAACATAAAATGACGATAGAATGAAGAGAAAGGCATTTTCGTCTGCACGCTAATTTAAAAAAAAAAATAAAGCGCTTTAAATGACCGTCACGTTCAGAACATAACATCGTAGTAGAACCATGCCGTCCGATACGTCATCCACATAGACCAATCAGAAGAGACGGTGCAGCCCACGTAGGGCCTTGCTGCACCGAGGCGGTGTACAAAGACTTTTCCTAAGCTGAAATGCGTCCCTGAGACCATGACCATTCATGTTCTGCCAATCCCAACAGGCAAAAAAAATGCTCTTACCTCACAGGCTTCCATGTACATCCAATCTTCCAGTTCTCAATGAGTTGCTATAGAAGACTAAGCGCTGCAAAGTTTTTAGAACATTGAGTGATTAACTCTACAATATAAAAGATACTGCTCGGTGTCAAAAAACATATACAGATCCCTTTAAGCAAGATCAAACTTGCACTTGACACTTGACATGTCAGAAATGATGCAGCAATCTGGAAGCTCTTAAGCATGCAGCAACAACTCCAGGATTCCTGTGGTGCTGTAATCAGAAATTCAAATTCAGGCAAGTTGGGCAAAATGCAAATCCTGGACAATATGACAAGTATTTTTACATCAAAGCAACATTGACTTTTTTTTTTGACACTGCTTGACATAACTATAATCACAAGCAACTTATGATGCAGATCCTAATTATGAAGGTCACTTAAGCTACAGGGAAATGTAACATAAACAAACAAATATTCTAATTTGCAATGTAAAGAGATCACCATGCTCTCTTACTGAAGAACACAGACTTACCTCAAAATTTGGTTGCATTGCAGCAAATCTATTGGCCATATATGGAAGATAGAACTGAGTGCTGATTAGAAACAAGAGTTACGTGCACTCATTTTTTGCCCCTTGTTTAGCATCCAAACTTCTTAGGAACAATGGGTTCCCATCATAACCTGAAAAACATCCATCCAGTTGTAGAACATTCATGTTACGACTGGCAAAAAGGCAACTCAATTTGAACTTCAGTGGCAGGAAAGCATTCCTAAGAGATGGATGGATGTAAAAATCATGATGCAAAATAATCCTACAAATGTTAAATGAAAAGGTATTTCATATCCACTTCCTGCATCAGCATCATGAACAATATTATGCTCTATTTTATTTGATAAATTTATTTATTCTCTCACACTAAAGCTTCATCATATGTACAAGGATTCAAGTATTGTATGAACCATACCAGCCCCATGCCAACATGTAATGATAAAGGGTACAGGGAACCAGCTGAGCTGTAGTTCAGGCCCCGTACCATCCACCACAGGAACAGGCCATGGTTTATTCACTTTCTATATTTTATTCCCCCATTTTTATGACTTCCAGACTCCTCCATGCTCACCATGTATTCCATTCTTGGCTAGTTTTGGTTCTCATGACTGCAATGATTTATGATATGTGAAAATTGTAGGCACATTTCCACTTAAATAATCCAAAAACATAATATAAATCACAAATCTATTGTAACCAATAATTCACCAAAATAGAAAGAAAGAAAGAAAGAAGATATGTGCTGTAAATATGATTAACAAAAGCTCAGTAATGATGAATATTTAATACTCAAATGTTGTGTATTAGTGGATCTCATTGTTGCTCAGTTCATGTAGTCCAATTTTAAATCTAGCCAAGCTTTCAAGAATGAAATATCCATACTAAAATTGTAAAGGCTGTAATTCTGAATCATGACAATGAAAAGGGGCTGAATTACCACAGAAATGACATTTAAATATCAAAGGATAAGATCAGCTCATGATGACTGCACTTATGAATTTCAATATACAGCAACAGAGAAAAATGTTGCACAAGCTGTTAAAACTCCTCAAGGTTTATGCACACCCATTAAGAAGCAATCACACCTTTTGCTTTTAATCGTTCCCTTAAGTTGATACTTGATTGTATAAACCAAAGAAGATCCAATAATATGGTTTCCACTTCATGGCTTATTCAACTTCTACATGTTTTGTAGATTATGTGCAACCATCTTTGCATCCACTGTTATTTTTTAACTAGCACATGAATCATCAAAGGAATTGGGTATAGGGTGTAAGGTAGGCTAGATAGATCTTGGCCCAACCAAACTGACTGAAATCTGCTCTCATCCAATCATAAAGCAAGACTCATGGATTGAGACTGAGATTGGATCTCAAATCTAAACATGACTCTCCAACCCAGCTGGGAGTAGGTCATGCAAACTGGACAAGCATAACGAGATAGAAGCCCAAAAATAGTTTATCATGTTGAGTCCAACAGAAATTGGGCATGTCGCATCAAGATTCATCAAGTAAAAGGGTTGCCTTTGGGGTCTGGAACTAAGACCCAATACCAGCTTTAGTGTCACACGGCACAACACATACACACAATCAGTTGGTATTGAAATATCAAAAAGAAAAGAAGTGGTATGTTTGTTTACAAGCCAACGGTGCTATAAAAAGAAAATTGTTTAGATAATTATGAGGTGGGATGTTGTAGGGAAACAAACTTGCATGTAATCAAAGCAATAAGAACATTACTGAAATTCAGCTAGCTGTATACTTGCAAAGTCCAACAAGATTTGCTGATATAATTGAGCCAATGTCTATGAATGCTTCTTTTGTCTTCCTTTCATGTAAACCTTAAATTGCCCTTAATTTATTCTTATAAGATATAGGGGCGTTCAACTCAATTATAAGTAAAAGTTATAAATGAGAATAGACCAGATTTATCAAGATCATAAAACTACTAGTTGTGACTTGGTGTTACATTTACACCACTAGTTGTGTTAGAAATAGGGAAGACAGAATAAAGGTATCATAGGAGAAGATATATTGTTAATTTTTTAGAAAAAATATGGTGGCTCCTGAACAAATAAACTCTTAGACTTGACAGAGCAGGAAGAAGATCTAGCACACTCAGCTAGAGGAATGTTTGAGAACTCCGAAAAGATTGGACCAATTATCTGACTTAATAGCTTAAATCCCTCTTTTGTTTTCCTTTTAGTTTAAGATCTGTTTGGTCAACAGAATCAAAAGAAAGAAAAAGGAGAATATCATCTTGTTCAGGTGAAGCAAGAGAACAGAAGACAGTTATACAGAAAGTAGGTTAAGATGTATGATTTATTTTGATCCCATGAAGAAATATGGTGTCCTTTATTTATTCCATGTATTTTATTTTAATATTCTTTTTATTACCAAACATTGGAAAAGACGATTTTCCTACCTGATTTTCTTTTCTCCCACCTTCCCAATAACCAAATAAAATCTAAGCGGCTTCTTTTCTTTTTTTTCTTTTTCTTTGTTTTCATGGGGGATGGGAAGGGAAATTTACAAGGTCATGCAGACTAATGTTACAACATCAAGCCACATGCGGTGATAAAAATAGGGCACACCAGCACCTGTGCCACTGAATCCATGCCATACTAGTTACTACCTATCTGCTAACTGCTTCATCCCTTAACCTTTTCAAGTATTTAACTCCGCTAAGGTCGGTCCCAAGCCCGGGTAAAGGAGGAGAGTTGCGTTAGATAGCTAACAGCTAGCGTAAAACTTCGTCAGAACCCTTAAAACATTAATCTGATAAATCAAACTATGCGAAGCAGAGTGAGGGAAGCAGATTCATGTAGCTGACCCCATGTAGTTGGGAAAAGGCTTAGATGAGTTGAGTTGAGTATATATTCAAACCAACAGTTAAGAAGAGTATGTTCAAAAGCACAAGGGAGGAAACATTAGTTATATAAATGATATGGTAATATGAGTAAGTGAAAAGGGTTAATACATGTTTTGAACCCATTTCAGCCAGTTTGGACAAGAGCATTCTTGCTCAACTAAATAACAGGCTTTTGGATGAAACCATAAAGACTTTGTTTAGAATGAGTAAAATAGTGCCAGAACTTTAGTTGGTATTATATGTGTGACCTGGTAGGTGTTTTGAATGAGAAGCAATGGTTTCAACTTAGACATTTGCTACCAAGATTTAATTTTGTTCCATTACACATCTCTGACATATATTTATTATTACTATGATTTATACAAATGATGATCTGAAATTCAAACACTAGATAGTCATAAGATTGTGTAAGCATAAACATAAATTGCCTTAACAAAAAAACCTTACAATTTCTGACATTATTTTGCTAGCTTTGCCATTTTCATCACAGTTTTAGCAAATTATGATTAAAGTTGCTTTGCTTTCCTTTCCACTGAAAGTATTACTTTGCTTCCCTAGTAGCAAGCAGCCTATTTTAGTCTGAAAACATTCAAACAAAACAAAGCATTCAAAATTTCAGCACAGGCTGCACTTATCATGCTTGAAATCAAAATTCTAAAGGAACACCAAAGAAAGATGCAACATTAATGTGTCTCAAGATTGACAACTTAAAGAAAACTTATCATTTCTATTGCAGTCAGCTTTAACATAGTGCATTCTGATGATGATTGAACATGATTTCTCATCTAAAAATAAGTACCCAGCGCAGATATCAAGTCAATGAAGACACAAACAGTTCGGAATATTAACACTTATGAATCACATTAAGGCTAAAGGGCTATGATGTCTATAACTTGTAATGATTATATTCGCGTAGCTATATTTGAGAACAATAATGTATTGTAGTTTACCAAATGTAGAAATTCAGGAATTACCTGGCATTTTCTTCAGCATGGTTAATCCTCACTGTTTGATAGCTTCAATTTTGACTCAAGACCAAAGAACTTCAAACCAGAGATCACCAAGCCTGCAGTCATCTTCTTCAAATGCTCATTAAGTAACTCCTCATAAACAATAAAATCAGCCTCTGAAAGAATCCTGCGATCTTTCATAACTGTAAACACCTTTCTTGCTTCTCCTGAACTTGCATACTTGCAGAAACCATGAATGATAGCACAATATACAATGTCTTCCAAAGGATAACCTTGTTCCATCATCTCATCCAAAATTTCTATGACTTTCTCTGGATTCTTTGATCTGCAAGCATTAAGAACTGTCAAAGTGTACTTGAATTCCATAGGCCCATTCGTCACATTTCCTAGACAATCCTTAACAAGCGAAAGAGCAGCATTGATTTCCCCAATCTTACAGAGCCCTTGCACAAGTGAGCAATAAGCTGCAACACTAGGCATCCAGGACATCTCCTGCATAGAATTAAAACACGAGCACGCCCCTCTAACATCTTCTTCCTCTACTAAACAAGGAATTATATGACTATATGTACAAGAATCTGGACTCAAGTCTTCTGAATTCTTCATTTCCTCAAACAATATTAATGCCCTCTTTCTCTCCTTAATCTTGTGAAGGCACACAATAAGAATATTGTAAATTTCAACACTGCAAAACCCTTTTCCTTTCAATGCCTCAAACACCTCCAAAGCCTTAAATTCCCTTCCTCCCTTCTCTACAAAGAATGTGAAAAAGTTAGAGAGATGCTCCATAACTGGCAAACCTAATTTGCCCAACTGATCAACCAGTTGAAAATATTTATCCATCTCGTTAGTGTCAGCATAAGAAGCCAGTAATGGAGACACACTCTCAAAGCTTGGGACGAGCTCCTCTTGAATGGCAATTCCGAAGAGCTTATAAGCCTTATCCACCATCCCAATGCCACACAAACCTCCAATCAATGAATTGTATATCCCCAAATCCGCCCTGTACCCATCTGCCACCATCTCCTTCAACAGCTGACAACCATCCCCTACCTTCCCATTTGCAACATACCCATCGACCAATGATCCATACACTGCCCGGTCGATCAAGAAACCCTTTGTCTTCATCTCCCGAAACAGCTCGCAACCCTTCTCCACCCTCCCTGCCTTGCACAGTGCTGAAACCAGCGTCGTATATGCCATCACATCGGCCTCCACCTTATCCTTTTTCATCTCCTCCCACACCTTCAAGCATCCATCCAAATTCCCCTGCAAAGCCAGCACTTTTACCATCGCCGTGTACGCAAAAATATCAGGCCGGCACAGCTCCTTCCGCATTCGATCCAAAATCTCAAGAAGCTGATCAATTCTCCCGGCTTTGCACAGTCCCTTAGCAAGAATGGTGAAGGTAATAGCCTCCTCCTTGAGACCGTCAGCCCGGAGGTCGTCGTAGACCAAGAGGGCGAGGTCGAGGTGGTCGGTGCGGATCAGTGCGTCCAAGATTCGGTTGTACAAGAAAATTCGGGGCTTGATGCTGAATTTACCTCGCATTTTTTGATAGATGTGGAAGACCCGGAGGCCGCGGCCGGCGTCGGCGTGCAATCGGACGAGGATCTCGAGCTGCTTCTCGGAGGGGGGCTTCCCCTGGGAATCCATGAGCTCTGGGATCTGGTCGGCGGCGCGGAAGAGGCAGGCGGCATTGAGAGAGTAGGCAAGGGCGTTGTAGGAGGCGAAGGTGTGGCGGAAGCCTTTCTGGCTACCGGCCCAGTGGAAGAAGCGGGTGGAGATGGCGGGGGCGAGTAGGGGGCGAGAGCGGAGGACCTCGGCGACGAGGTCGGGGGGGACGCGGCGGAGCTTGCGAAGATCGGAGAGGATCGGGGGGCCCCATCGGCGGTGGCGGCGGAGGGAGTCGAGGATGTAGCGGGCGAGGGGGGAAAGGCGGCGGTCGGTGGCGGCGATGGAGGGCGGAGGCGCCGCGGCGGCGGAGGAGGGGCGGTCGGGGTCCCAGTCACGGAAGTCGACGGCGGCGGGGGCGGGGGCCGGGGCCGCGGCGGAGGAGGAGGGGAGAGTTTTGCGGNCGACTTTGGATCGCATACATGTTGGCCATGTTTTTGGCTCCAAAGTCTAATCAGAGATGTCCACGGTATCTCATCCAGCACTTGGATGACTTAAGTCAACTGGATAGCATCGACTGGGCTTCGGCATTGAAGGAGTTGATTGTTCTGGCTCTCCCAGAAATAGCTGCTTGCTTGCGTTCCGAGGAGCCGGTCCACTCAAAGAATGCAAAAAAAGTTAGGAGGCAGCCTACCCTGTTCGGATGCTCGGCAGCACTGGTGGTAAGGATTATTGAGACGCATAATTAGTGTTCTTAGTATAATTTTTTTTAATATTACATTATTTAATATCCAAAAAATATCATGTTCAGGCGTGGTTCCTCGAGCATACATCAATGCGAGACCAGCATACCCTGATAAACTGCCCCGGCTGTTGAAGTGGTATGACCACCAAATGAAGATCCAGTCGGTTCGGGTTGCGACTTGCAGCCTCACGACTTGGTAAGCTAGTACATTGCTCCATTGCTCTGACCATATTTTTCAACTTAATGCGTCAATATGTTCACTTAATATTAATTTGTTATCATCTTGCGTTGCAGATGGAGGGAGCTACTGTACCACTGTCAGAAGAGCGCTGGCTTCTCACTCAGCAGAATGTAGCATCCCCTCAACCAACAGATAGCTGCCCCTCAACCAACGGATAGCTGCGCAGGATGTGCCGAGTTGAGGACTGAATTGGAGTGCGTTAAGGATCAACTCGACGATGTCAGGCACAGGCTGTCCATTGCTGAGAGCCTCCTCAGTTCACTGCTCAGAAAGGAAAGTAATGCAATAAATGAGGAGGACAAGGGAGACGGGAAAACAGAGAAGGTGCATTCCCTGGAGTTGGTCCTCCGCGAGCCTGGTAATGGAAATAGTGAGGAGAAGAAGATGGAGGAGGACCATTCATCCGAGTGTCCAATTGAGGGGAATGCAAAAGCAGAGGAGAAGAGATTGGAGGGGGATTCATTGGATGATAAAACAGAGCATGGGAATGAAAATAAAGAGAGTCCATATCCGATAATAAACTTGGCACCCCTGCGCCAAAGGGTGATAATATGGACATAGAAATCGTTGGAGTGCCTTCGCTTGTTAGGAGGTTAAAAAAGAGCCGAGGAAGCGTAAGGCATCCACGGTCGTCGGAGAATGTTATGAGACAACCCGTCCTAAAAAGTCGGCGAAGACAGTGGGCACGTCAAAGCCAACACAACGGTCGAAGATGACCAAATTATTATTCAAAATTTTTTGCCTTTTCTACTTCACAATTTCTTAAGTTTCCATATATGATATCGTAAATTGAACACTAGAGTGTCGTAAATTGAGCACTGGGATGTCGTCGGATTTTCGCCTTTCGGGTGTCGCGCTAGAGCTAGGGAGTCGTTAGCCCAGAGCTGGGGTGTCGTCGCGCTAAAAGCTTCGGTGTCCTTTCGAGTACTGGGATGTCGTAGGTTTTGCCTTTCGGGTGTCGCCGCGTAGAGCTAGGGAGTCGTTAGCCAGAGCTGGGGTGTCGTCGCGCTAAAAGCTTCGGTGTCCTTTCGTGAGTACTGGGATGTCGTAGGATTTGCCTTTCGGGTGTCGCCGCGCTAGAGCTAGGGAGTCGTTAGCCAGAGCTGGGGTGTCGTCGCGCTAAAAGCTTCGGTGTCCTTTCAGTACTGGGATGTCGTAGGATTTCGCCTTTCGGGTGTCGCCGCGCTAGAGCTAGGAGTCGTTAGCCAGAGCTGGGGTGTCGTCGCGCTAAAAGCTTCGGTGTCCTTTCGTGAGTACTGGGATGTCGTAGGATTTCGCCTTTCGGGTGTCGCCGCGCTAGAGCTAGGGAGTCGTTAGCCCAGAGCTGGGGTGTCGTCGCGCTAAAAGCTTCGTGTCCTTTCGAGTACTGGGATGTCGTAGGATTTCGCCTTTCGGGTGTCGCCGCGCTAGAGCTAGGGAGTCGTTAGCCCAGAGCTGGGTGTCGTCGCGCTAAAAGCTTCGGTGTCCTTTCGAGTACTGGGATGTCGTAGGTTTCGCCTTTCGGGTGTCGCCGCGCTAGAGCTAGGGAGTCGTTAGCCCAGAGCTGGGGTGTCGTCGCGCTAAAAGCACTTCATTTGACTGAAAAAGACACCCTAGTTGAAAGCACTTCATTTGCGACCAAGACACCCTAGTTAAAAGTTACGACACCCGTGTTTTATATATGCTCCTGTGTAAGTTGACTCAATACATAAGCATCAAATTCGTCCATCAAAGTTTCGGAAGGCGGTACAATTCTTTCCTTGTCCTCTCGGTATTAATTGACTGCAACAAGTCTGCCTGTTGCTTGAAGCAGCTCTTTCCTTGACCAGATTTTTCCTTGATCTTTTTGACTTCTTCTCGACTCCACTCTTTAATCTGTTCTCTCTTGGGCGACCTTTCGTCCTAATTTGTTCAGGATCTTGAATTACAAGCTCTGTACCTGGCTTAGCTGCGCAGTTGGCATCCACGACAATTTTGAATATAGGTGTTAGACCATCCATCACTACATTAAATGCATCTTCAGACATGGAGGCTATCTCTGCGAGCTTCATCATCCGATGACTCAGCAAACTATATCTACAATCATTAACATAATATTAACGAAAACATATATTAAGACATTTCAATTAAAAAATTGTCACTGCGTACCGTGATTTTCGTGTGCTTTTATCATAACCTTCAGTATTGCAGTCGAATTCGTCGAATTGGTATTTCATGTCCTTGCACCATCTCTTCAAGAAGTATTTATCTGGTAAACGAAATACGTCACTTTGATGAAGAACCAACAAGGCATGCCTACACAGGTACCCCTTGAACTGAAAGGATCGGCACTGGCATTGGACATCCTCAATATTTCTATCGTATGACACGATATAATCTTTGATCATCTCCTTGCCGATTCCATCGACTTCAATCCTTTCATACGACTTTACAGAATATACACAACAGTTGCCAGCTTCCTTGATCAATTTAGTATTTGATGCAGCCATTTCAAGGATCTCATTCTGAAATTTTTTGAAAATGCGCCTTGTATACCTTCCTGCAGCTTGTCTCTCAAAAGGTGATGATGTCTTTAGGAAAGCAATCGTTCCTCATTTTCGGCCTCGTATCTTTTTTCCAAGGCATCTTCGTACTTACCTATGAACTCCGTTAGTGTAGTCTTCGAATTTATAAACCCATCGAAGAAGTGATTTATGCCCTCGCTCCTTTGTGAAGATGACATCCCTGTTCATAATTTTGTCAACAAAAAAAGCGTTGAACGCGAACATGAACCAAAGACAATGACATACAAACCTGCGAAGAATGTATCCTTTAGGTAAACTGGACCCATTTATCCCGACATTCGTAAAGGACATTGAACCAATCTATAGACTTGCATTCTTTATATTTCTCCATAACATGTGCCCACCTTTCCTCGAATGACTGTATGGTCAATGAATCATATATCGCCTCATCGAAATCAACCATAAACTTGGGATTTGCCGTGCAAATGTGGCCAATCTTTTCAGGTATCTTCTTCAATATATGCCAAAGACAAAATCGATGTCGTGTGTTAGGAAAAACTTCTTTGACAGCAGCCTCGATTGCCTTATCTTGGTCAGTTATTATGGCAATAGGTGCTTGACCACCATTTGCATCCAGCCATGCCTGAAAAACCCATTTATATGTCTCAGTACTCTCATCAGACAACAATGCGCAACCAAGCAAGGTGGACTGTCCATGATGGTTGACCCCGACGAATGGAAAAAGGCATTTGATATCTGTTTGTCAAGTAGGTTGAGTCAAAGCTTAGAACATCACCGAAGTATGTGCATGCCAATCTTGACCTTGGATGAATCCAGAAGACAGACCTCAGATGACCATTATCATTGAGGTCTAAGGTATAGAAGAAATTGGGATTTCTGAGTTGCATTTCGGTGAAATGAATTACCATCGACTGAGCATCTCCTTCTTTCAGCTTAGACTGACGTTCGCGACAAATGAAGTTACGAGCATCCTTCTCGGTGAAATCCAATTGTCTTCTGCCCCCTTTTCTCCTTGCTATGGCAGAGTATATCTGAGTTGTCGGAACATTCACGGCATGTAAATTGCTGATCTCTGCCTTCTCTGGTGTGCTGATCCTCCTATGCGACCGTAGATAACCAGTTGATGTTATGGACATCCCATGGTTATGTTCTAGAGAAACCTCATCCAATATCCACTTACCACTTGTAGCATTCAGTCTTGCTTTTATGGATGCCATACAATCAACTTTCCCAGTATCCCTATGATTCATACTCTTCTCTGTTTTTCTAGATTTTCCTTGCCTCCAACATGCCAGGTGCTTGAAGCAAAGTTGTTTTTGTTGTTGGCCCTGCTACACACTGTTGTGATTCCAAAACCAACTCGTTTCGCGTATCCATTGTAGAACGTATATACATCATCTGCTGAATTGAATTCCATTCCAGTTTGAGGAACTACAGTATCATCCACTGCATTTGGAGCGACGGGTGAAGGTGCACGGCCGGGAGTGTTATCGATTTCTTTCCGATCTTTAATTTCAGCATCGTCTGTGTAAATATAGGCACACAGTCATGAACAATGATATCCATAGATTTAGTTGTCAATATATCATGACAAAGGATTAGGACACGAAGGTTAAAACAATACGACACCTATGATCTGAATTCAGAAGTCACGACACCTCAGTTTACAAAAAAATGACACCGAAGCTGTAAAATTACGACACCAATTCATAACACATTGACGAAGGGCCTAACGACACCATCCCGACTCATTGTTACCGACACCCAGTTCTCATCTGACGACACCCTAGCTTTAAGGCGACGACACCCGTGCGTTGACTGTTAAGGCGGGTTGGTCGTCGCCTTAAAGCTATAAGCACGGTGTCGTAGCATTGGTATTAAGGTGTCGTGAGGTTTCAACTGGGGTGTCGCGAAGGATTTTCGGCCGAATTCCACCAGGGTTGTCGCGGGGATTCTCTCGTGGTCAGTTTTAAGCACGGGTGTCGTCGCCTTAAAGCTAGGGTGTTGTGAGATTTCAACTGGGGTGTCGCGAAGGATTTTCGGCCGAATTCCACCAGGGGTGTCGTGGGGATTCTCTCCGTGGTCAGTTTTAAGCACGGGTGTTGTCGCCTTAAAGCTAGGGTGTCGTGAGATTTCAACTGGGGTGTCGCGAAGGATTTTCGGCCGAATTCCACCAGGGGTGTCGCGGGGATTCTCTCCGTGGTCAGTTATAAGCACGGGTGTCGTAGCATTGGTGCTACGGTGTCGTGAGGTTTCAACTGGGGTGTCGCAAAGATTTCGGCCGAAATCTAATCCTCCTGGGATGTCGCGGGGATTCTCTCCGTGGTCAGTTATAAACACGGGGTCGTAGCATTGGTGCTAGGGTGTGTTAGGTTTCAACTGGGGTGTCGCGAAGGATTTTCGGCCGAATTCCTTCTGGGGTGTCGTGAGGTTTCCTCTTGGGATGTCGTCAAGCTTACTACGGTAACCATGTATTTGGCTTCCCGACGCCCTTCGTTTCCTTTGACCGCCCACTGAGATGGTGGCACGTGGCGAGTTTCCACGATAGGGGCGCCGGAGCTGATAGCTGGGCAATCAAAACACCCGCCAGGAGTACCTTAAATATGGATGGGGAATGCCATCGTTAATCACCTTTTCAGCTGATCTTCCAAAATTTTTGGATATTGAGATGGCTTTTAGAGGTGAGGGGCGATCGACTGGCCCCCATGGGAGCCGCCGCACAACGGTAACCGTCGATGCAGAGGTCTTTGCGTCATCGCTCGCAAACAGCGAGTGACTCCACAGGGCGGCCGAGCAATACCTGGCCGTTTCAATGAGAGAGATCGAGGTCCTGCATCGGGCCAATAGCCAGCTAGAGGGCAAGTAGCATCCTCCAGCGCCAGATCACCGAGTTAGCCCCGCAGCGTGGGGGGAGCTCGGCAGCGCTCGGAGAACATGACAAGCCCCAGTGAGGGCTCCTGTTCTTTTTTTTTTTTCTTCTTGTCTTTATTGTGTGATGAATAAAAAGAAATTTTAGTAACTTTTATGTTTGCTGCCAGACCAAAGGATAAGGGAGCTTGGCTGTCGTAACTGTTTTCCGATCGATTTCATCCTGGGATGTGCTAAAGTTTTCTCCTAAGCGTGAACGGGTGTCTTAGGTTTGTAACTTGGGTGTCGCGAACGACGACATCACCGACTCAGGCTGTTAACGACACCCCAGTTCTCATCTGACGACACCCTAGCTTGTGACGCTCCAATGCGGGGACTGTTAGGGGGGACCGACGACATCGCCGACTCAGGCTGTTAACGACACCCCAGCACGCATCTGACAACACCCTAGTTTTAAGGCGACGACACCGATGACGTGACTGTTAAAGCGGAGTGTCGCTGGGATTGTTCTCCATACGGGGTGTCGTAGCGTTGACGCTTGGGTGTCTTAATGTTTCAACTACGGCGTATCTTTTTTTGGGTGAACATAACTTGTGTCGCGGGCCTGCTCTCCAGCGTCAGTTATAAGCACGACACACCCTTTAGCATTTAAAGACACCCCATAGAACAAGCTACGACACCCCAGAAAAGCAGCATACGAAGATCATGAAGGTTATAAGCATGGGTGTCGTAGCGTTGCCACTAGGGTGTCATAACGTTTCAACTACGGTGTCATGAATGATTTTGATCAAATTTCTCCTTGGGTGTCGTAAGGTTATAAGCATGGGTGTCATAGCGTTATCGCTAGAGTGTCGTGATGCTTGAACTGCGATGTCGCGAAGGATTTTCGACCGAGCATGACGACACTAGAGCTATATGGACAAAAATAACAGAATATAGCCGAAACACTCTAACGACACCCCAGTTCATGAAGTATATAACATCAAAGTATAACATTCGCTTACAAAAAGTAAACTCTTACAATGATAACCAGAATGTCATAACTGTTTTGTTCTAAGAAGTTACCCGCGCATTAAACGGTTTGGTCATGCATTAATTACCTCTAATGAAAAAAAACAGTTGGTGTAATAAAGGAGCTTTATAAAGAAGTGGAAAGAAGGACTTTTTACTTTGTGCTGCAGACGACATTTCCTCAGAAGTTTTTGTACAAAGACTCCAGTAGCCAGGTATTCCAGCCTCGAAGCTGAAATATTTCTTTCGACCGACTCTCAGAACGAGGGTGTAGGATCGTGCTCAAGCCTTGGACTGATTCCTTAGCATCCGAAAGCCAGAACGAAGGGAAGAAAGAGTTTTTCTTGCACAGATGAAATCCAACGTAAAATGACGATAGAATGAAGAGAAAGGCATTTTCGTCTGCACGCTAATTAAAAAAAAAAAAATAAAGCGCTTTAAATGACCGTCACGTTCAGAACATAACATCGTAGTAGACCATGCCGTCCGTACGTCATCCACATAGACCAATCAGAAGAGACGGTGCAGCCCACGTAGCCTTGCTGCACCGGGCGGTGTACAAAGACTTTTCCTAAGCTGAAATGCGTCCCTGAGACCATGACCATTCATGTTCTGCCAATCCCAACAGGCAAAAAAAAAAATGCTCTTACCTCACAGGCTTCCATGTACATCCAATCTTCCAGTTCTCAATGAGTTGCTATAGAAGACTAAGCGCCGCAAAGTTTTTAGAACATTGAGTGATTAACTCTACAATATAAAAGATACTGCTCGGTGTCAAAAAACATATACAGATCCCTTTAAGCAAGATCAAACTTGCACTTGACACTTGACATGTCAGAAATGATGCAGCAATCTGGAAGCTCTTAAGCATGCAGCAACAACTCCAGGATTCCTGTGGTGCTGTAATCAGAAATTCAAATTCAGGCAAGTTGGGCAAAATGCAAATCCTGGACAATATGACAAGTATTTTTACATCAAAGCAACATTGACTTTTTTTTTTGACACTGCTTGACATAACTATAATCACAAGCAACTTATGATGCAGATCCTAATTATGAAGGTCACTTAAGCTACAGGGAAATGTAACATAAACAAAACAAATATTCTAATTTGCAATGTAAAGAGATCACCATGCTCTCTTACTAAGAACACAGACTTACCTCAAAATTTGGTTGCATTGCAGCAAATCTATTGGCCATATATGGAAGATAGAACTGAGTGCTGATTAGAAACAAGAGTTACGTGCACTCATTTTTTGCCCCTTGTTTAGCATCCAAACTTCTTAGGAACAATGGGTTCCCATCATAACCTGAAAAACATCCATCCAGTTGTAGAACATTCATGTTACGACTGGCAAAAAGGCAACTCAATTTGAACTTCAGTGGCAGGAAAGCATTCCTAAGAGATGGATGGATGTAAAAATCATGATGCAAAATAATCCTACAAATGTTAAATGAAAAGGTATTTCATATCCACTTCCTGCATCAGCATCATGAACAATATTATGCTCTATTTTATTTGATAAATTTATTTATTCTCTCACACTAAAGCTTCATCATATGTACAAGGATTCAAGTATTGTATGAACCATACCAGCCCCATGCCAACATGTAATGATAAAGGGTACAGGGAACCAGCTGAGCTGTAGTTCAGGCCCCGTACCATCCACCACAGGAACAGGCCATGGTTTATTCACTTTCTATATTTTATTCCCCCATTTTTATGACTTCCAGACTCCTCCATGCTCACCATGTATTCCATTCTTGGCTAGTTTTGGTTCTCATGACTGCAATGATTTATGATATGTGAAAATTGTAGGCACATTTCCACTTAAATAATCCAAAAACATAATATAAATCACAAATCTATTGTAACCAATAATTCACCAAAATAGAAAGAAAGAAAGAAAGAAGATATGTGCTGTAAATATGATTAACAAAAGCTCAGTAATGATGAATATTTAATACTCAAATGTTGTGTATTAGTGGATCTCATTGTTGCTCAGTTCATGTAGTCCAATTTTAAATCTAGCCAAGCTTTCAAGAATGAAATATCCATACTAAAATTGTAAAGGCTGTAATTCTGAATCATGACAATGAAAAGGGGCTGAATTACCACAGAAATGACATTTAAATATCAAAGGATAAGATCAGCTCATGATGACTGCACTTATGAATTTCAATATACAGCAACAGAGAAAAATGTTGCACAAGCTGTTAAAACTCCTCAAGGTTTATGCACACCCATTAAGAAGCAATCACACCTTTTGCTTTTAATCGTTCCCTTAAGTTGATACTTGATTGTATAAACCAAAGAAGATCCAATAATATGGTTTCCACTTCATGGCTTATTCAACTTCTACATGTTTTGTAGATTATGTGCAACCATCTTTGCATCCACTGTTATTTTTTAACTAGCACATGAATCATCAAAGGAATTGGGTATAGGGTGTAAGGTAGGCTAGATAGATCTTGGCCCAACCAAACTGACTGAAATCTGCTCTCATCCAATCATAAAGCAAGACTCATGGATTGAGACTGAGATTGGATCTCAAATCTAAACATGACTCTCAACCCAGCTGGGAGTAGGTCATGCAAACTGGACAAGCATAACGAGATAGAAGCCCAAAAATAGTTTATCATGTTGAGTCCAACAGAAATTGGGCATGTCGCATCAAGATTCATCAAGTAAAAGGGTTGCCTTTGGGGTCTGGAACTAAGACCCAATACCAGCTTTAGTGTCACACGGCACAACACATACACACAATCAGTTGGTATTGAAATATCAAAAAGAAAAGAAGTGGTATGTTTGTTTACAAGCCAACGGTGCTATAAAAAGAAAATTGTTTAGATAATTATGAGGTGGGATGTTGTAGGGAAACAAACTTGCATGTAATCAAAGCAATAAGAACATTACTGAAATTCAGCTAGCTGTATACTTGCAAAGTCCAACAAGATTTGCTGATATAATTGAGCCAATGTCTATGAATGCTTCTTTTGTCTTCCTTTCATGTAAACCTTAAATTGCCCTTAATTTATTCTTATAAGATATAGGGGCGTTCAACTCAATTATAAGTAAAAGTTATAAATGAGAATAGACCAGATTTATCAAGATCATAAACTACTAGTTGTGACTTGGTGTTACATTTACACCACTAGTTGTGTTAGAAATAGGGAAGACAGAATAAAGGTATCATAGGAGAAGATATATTGTTAATTTTTTAGAAAAAATATGGTGGCTCCTGAACAAATAAACTCTTAGACTTGACAGAGCAGGAAGAAGATCTAGCACACTCAGCTAGAGGAATGTTTGAGAACTCCGAAAAGATTGGACCAATTATCTGACTTAATAGCTTAAATCCCTCTTTTGTTTTCCTTTTAGTTTAAGATCTGTTTGGTCAACAGAATCAAAAGAAAGAAAAAGGAGAATATCATCTTGTTCAGGTGAAGCAAGAGAACAGAAGACAGTTATACAGAAAGTAGGTTAAGATGTATGATTTATTTTGATCCCATGAAGAAATATGGTGTCCTTTATTTATTCCATGTATTTTATTTTAATATTCTTTTTATTACCAAACATTGGAAAAGACGATTTTCCTACCTGATTTTCTTTTCTCCCACCTTCCCAATAACCAAATAAAATCTAAGCGGCTTCTTTCTTTTTTTTCTTTTTCTTTGTTTTCATGGGGGATGGGAAGGGAAATTTACAAGGTCATGCAGACTAATGTTACAACATCAAGCCACATGCGGTGATAAAAATAGGGCACACCAGCACCTGTGCCACTGAATCCATGCCATACTAGTTACTACCTATCTGCTAACTGCTTCATCCCTTAACCTTTTCAAGTATTTAACTCCGCTAAGGTCGGTCCCAAGCCCGGGTAAAGGAGGAGAGTTGCGTTAGATAGCTAACAGCTAGCGTAAAACTTCGTCAGAACCCTTAAAACATTAATCTGATAAATCAAACTATGCGAAGCAGAGTGAGGGAAGCAGATTCATGTAGCTGACCCCATGTAGTTGGGAAAAGGCTTAGATGAGTTGAGTTGAGTATATATTCAAACCAACAGTTAAGAAGAGTATGTTCAAAAGCACAAGGGAGGAAACATTAGTTATATAAATGATATGGTAATATGAGTAAGTGAAAAGGGTTAATACATGTTTTGAACCCATTTCAGCCAGTTTGGACAAGAGCATTCTTGCTCAACTAAATAACAGGCTTTTGGATGAAACCATAAAGACTTTGTTTAGAATGAGTAAAATAGTGCCAGAACTTTAGTTGGTATTATATGTGTGACCTGGTAGGTGTTTTGAATGAGAAGCAATGGTTTCAACTTAGACATTTGCTACCAAGATTTAATTTTGTTCCATTACACATCTCTGATATATTTATTATTACTATGATTTATACAAATGATGATCTGAAATTCAAACACTAGATAGTCATAAGATTGTGTAAGCATAAACATAAATTGCCTTAACAAAAAAACCTTACAATTTCTGACATTATTTTGCTAGCTTTGCCATTTTCATCACAGTTTTAGCAAATTATGATTAAAGTTGCTTTGCTTTCCTTTCCACTGAAAGTATTACTTTGCTTCCCTAGTAGCAAGCAGCCTATTTTAGTCTGAAAACATTCAAACAAAACAAAGCATTCAAAATTTCAGCACAGGCTGCACTTATCATGCTTGAAATCAAAATTCTAAAGGAACACCAAAGAAAGATGCAACATTAATGTGTCTCAAGATTGACAACTTAAAGAAAACTTATCATTTCTATTGCAGTCAGCTTTAACATAGTGCATTCTGATGATGATTGAACATGATTTCTCATCTAAAAATAAGTACCCAGCGCAGATATCAAGTCAATGAAGACACAAACAGTTCGGAATATTAACACTTATGAATCACATTAAGGCTAAAGGGCTATGATGTCTATAACTTGTAATGATTATATTCGCGTAGCTATATTTGAGAACAATAATGTATTGTAGTTTACCAAATGTAGAAATTCAGGAATTACCTGGCATTTTCTTCAGCATGGTTAATCCTCACTGTTTGATAGCTTCAATTTTGACTCAAGACCAAAGAACTTCAAACCAGAGATCACCAAGCCTGCAGTCATCTTCTTCAAATGCTCATTAAGTAACTCCTCATAAACATAAAATCAGCCTCTGAAAGAATCCTGCGATCTTTCATAACTGTAAACACCTTTCTTGCTTCTCCTGAACTTGCATACTTGCAGAAACCATGAATGATAGCACAATATACAATGTCTTCCAAAGGATAACCTTGTTCCATCATCTCATCCAAAATTTCTATGACTTTCTCTGGATTCTTTGATCTGCAAGCATTAAGAACTGTCAAAGTGTACTTGAATTCCATAGGCCCATTCGTCACATTTCCTAGACAATCCTTA
Source organism: Calamus simplicifolius (assembly GCA_900491605.1). NCBI lineage: Eukaryota > Viridiplantae > Streptophyta > Magnoliopsida > Arecales > Arecaceae > Calamus > Calamus simplicifolius. The sequence continues at coordinate 230,099 of UESW01004416.1, forward strand.
ACAAGCGAAAGAGCAGCATTGATTTCCCCAATCTTACAGAGCCCTTGCACAAGTGAGCAATAAGCTGCAACACTAGGCATCCAGGACATCTCCTGCATAGAATTAAAACACGAGCACGCCCCTCTAACATCTTCTTCCTCTACTAAACAAGGAATTATATGACTATATGTACAAGAATCTGGACTCAAGTCTTCTGAATTCTTCATTTCCTCAAACAATATTAATGCCCTCTTTCTCTCCTTAATCTTGTGAAGGCACACAATAAGAATATTGTAAATTTCAACACTGCAAAACCCTTTTCCTTTCAATGCCTCAAACACCTCCAAAGCCTTAAATTCCCTTCCTCCCTTCTCTACAAAGAATGTGAAAAAGTTAGAGAGATGCTCCATAACTGGCAAACCTAATTTGCCCAACTGATCAACCAGTTGAAAATATTTATCCATCTCGTTAGTGTCAGCATAAGAAGCCAGTAATGGAGACACACTCTCAAAGCTTGGGACGAGCTCCTCTTGAATGGCAATTCCGAAGAGCTTATAAGCCTTATCCACCATCCCAATGCCACACAAACCTCCAATCAATGAATTGTATATCCCCAAATCCGCCCTGTACCCATCTGCCACCATCTCCTTCAACAGCTGACAACCATCCCCTACCTTCCCATTTGCAACATACCCATCGACCAATGATCCATACACTGCCCGGTCGATCAAGAAACCCTTTGTCTTCATCTCCCGAAACAGCTCGCAACCCTTCTCCACCCTCCCTGCCTTGCACAGTGCTGAAACCAGCGTCGTATATGCCATCACATCGGCCTCCACCTTATCCTTTTTCATCTCCTCCCACACCTTCAAGCATCCATCCAAATTCCCCTGCAAAGCCAGCACTTTTACCATCGCCGTGTACGCAAAAATATCAGGCCGGCACAGCTCCTGCCGCATTCGATCCAAAATCTCAAGAAGCTGATCAATTCTCCCGGCTTTGCACAGTCCCTTAGCAAGAATGGTGAAGGTAATAGCCTCCTCCTTGAGACCGTCAGCCCGGAGGTCGTCGTAGACCAAGAGGGCGAGGTCGAGGTGGTCGGTGCGGATCAGTGCGTCCAAGATTCGGTTGTACAAGAAAATTCGGGGCTTGATGCTGAATTTACCTCGCATTTTTTGATAGATGTGGAAGACCCGGAGGCCGCGGCCGGCGTCGGCGTGCAATCGGACGAGGATCTCGAGCTGCTTCTCGGAGGGGGGCTTCCCCTGGGAATCCATGAGCTCTGGGATCTGGTCGGCGGCGCGGAAGAGGCAGGCGGCATTGAGAGAGTAGGCAAGGGCGTTGTAGGAGGCGAAGGTGTGGCGGAAGCCTTTCTGGCTACCGGCCCAATGGAAGAAGCGGGTGGAGATGGCGGGGGCGAGTAGGGGGCGAGAGCGGAGGACCTCGGCGACGAGGTCGGGGGGGACGCGGCGGAGCTTGCGAAGATCGGAGAGGATCGGGGGGCCCCATCGGCGGTGGCGGCGGAGGGAGTCGAGGATGTAGCGGGCGAGGGGGGAAAGGCGGCGGTCGGTGGCGGCGATGGAGGGCGGAGGCGCCGCGGCGGCGGAGGAGGGGCGGTCGGGGTCCCAGTCACGGAAGTCGACGGCGGCGGGGGCGGGGGCCGGGGCCGCGGCGGAGGAGGAGGGGAGAGTTTTGCGGTTGGAGAAGAGGCCGCCACGGACGACGGGGCGGTTCTGGGAGGGCTTGCGGTGGCCGTAGAAAAAGTAGTACTTCCGGGGTGCGGTGGCGGGGGAAGGGGTTGCGGGCGGCATCTCGGGGTTCTGATCGCTGCCGTCGCCCGTTCTCTGGTCTTCTCCTAATGAGAACCGGTCGACGTTGATCTGAACCGGACCGGACAGTCGGACCGCGCCGGTTTAGTGTGCCAAGAAGGTGCGAATGTGTGATATTAATTCCAGTTTATCTCCATTCCCCGCAAATAAACCGTATGTTTTATAACTAAACAATAACAATATAACAAAAAGACTAGAAAAAAAAATAAAATATATTTTCTCTTATTTTATCCGGATATAGTAATACAACTTCATGCGATCTATTTAAAGGCAAATAAAAAAAGATGTTACATTCATCAAAATTAATAAGAATTTATATGGGTAATAACCAATAGATATAACCTCTCATTGAAATACCGATAGACACCATCTTTATTGATAGACATAACATGACATATCATCCTCTTAGAATACAAATAGGCATCCATTTTATTGGTAATATTATAATACTCCTCCTTGGATGTCCATTTATTTGATCAAGCCTGTTAAAACTTTATTAGGTAAAAACCATGAAAATTCTTAGTGAAGGGAAAGAGTACATCATTCATGTCTTTTATTGAAAGGGAATACTGTCTCATTAAAAACTTTGCCAAGAAAACCCAATGGGACAAAACCATAGCTAAGAAAAAAAGAGTACAATATTTTACTTCCCTTTTGACTGCATCTCTTGATATACTTTCCTTAAAATTATCATTCGAGATCTTTGAGTCGTCGTAGTCCAATTTTTCGGTCTAACTTCTCAAATCTCTTTGTAGATAGTGCTTTTGTAAATAAATCAGCGAGATTATCACTGGATCAAACTTGTTGAACATTAATAGCACCACTCTTCTGAAAGTCATGAGTAAAAAAGAACTTTGGCGATATATGTTTTATTTTGTTACCTTTGATATACCCTCATTTTAGTTGGGTTATGAGGCTATATTATCCTGATACAAAATAGTTGGTACTTCCTTTTGAGAGGATAATCCACATGTCTTCTGAATGTGTTGAACTACCGATCCAAGCCATACACATTCTCGGCTTGCTTCATGAATTGCCAGAATTTTGGCATGGTTAGATGATGTAGCCATAATTATTTGCTTTGTAGAACACCATGAAATAGCAGTGCCACCATATGTAAAGACATAATCCGTTTGTGATCTACCATTATGAGGATCAGACAAATATTCTGCATCTGCAAAACCTACTAACTCGAATTTGGACAAATTTGAATAATACAAATCCATATCCATTGTACCTCTGAGGTATCGAAATATGTGCTTAACACCTGTCCAATGCCTCCTTGTAGGCAAAGAACTATATCTTCCTAATAAGTTTACTGAAAAAGATATATCAGATTGAGTGTGAGTCGCAAGATACATTAATGTACCTATTGCACTAAGATATTGTACTTCAGGACCAAGTAGTAGTTCTTCATCTTCCTTATATCGGAAATGATCTTTAATGATTTTAAGTGACCTTACGACCATCAGAATACTCAATGGGTATGCTTTATCCATATAAAACCTTTTAACTATCTTTGCTGTATAAGCAGATTGGTGCACAAAATTTCCATTCTTAAGATGCTCGAGCTGCAGGCCAAAACACAATTTTGTTCTTTCAAGATCTTTCATTTCAAATTTCTATTTTAGGCAATCTGCTGCCCTTTGAAGCTCTTCAGGAGTTCCAATTATGTTCAAATTATCAACATATACTTCAATGATCATAAATTGTAATCCAAATCTCTGTATAAAGACGTAAGGACATATGGGATTATTGTTATAACCTTATTTCAACAGGTATTCACTCAAATGATTGTACCACATACGTCCTATTTGTTTTAACCTATAGAGAGACTTCTACAATTTTATCGAATAAAGTTCTCTCGAATTAGAGTTATACTTTTCAGACAGTTGTAATCTTTCTGGAATTTTCATATAGATATCATTGTCAAGTAAGCTATATAGATAAGTTGTCACTACATCCATAGATGCAATTCAAGTTTTTCATGCATTGCCAGACTAATTAAATACCAAAAAATTATTGCATCCACCACAGGAGAATACGTCACTTCATAATCAATACCGGGTCTTTGTGAGAACTCTTGGGCAACTAGTCGTGCTTTATACCTCACAATTTCATTATCCTTATTTTGCTTTCGCACGAATACCTATATATATCCTATAGGTTTTACACTAGCAGGTGTTTGGACAACCAGTCCAAAAACTTTATGTTTCGCTAGCAATTTTAATTTAGAATCTATTGTATCCTTCTATTTTGGCCAATCTTGTCGATGTTTACATTCTTTCATAGACATTGGTTCATGATCCTCATTTTTATTTTCAATATTTTGTGCAACATAATATGCAAACTTATCGTCGACGATCATCTTATATTGGTTCCATTTTTTCCTAGTCATAGCATAATTGATAGAGATCTCTTTATTTTCTTCAATTTTTAGGTATTTTATTCTCTTTTAGAGCAGACTTATCTGGAGTCTCAATTACTTCTGTTATTATATTGGGGATCTTTTCTCGAGTCACAGTATCTTTAATCTGGTCATCTAAATGCTTTGTTTTTTTTCTTTTACGAGGATTTTTATCTTTGGAACTAACTGGTCTACCACGCTTTACTTGTTTCTTTATCTCATTAGATTATCCTTCAGGGACAACAATTCTGATTGGAGCATTTGCAACTAGTATATGTGACTTTGTCACTCTTTTAAGGCTAGTAAATGCATCTTGGCAGTTGATTTGCTAGTTTTTGCATGTGAATTATCTTATGAACTTCATGTTCATGTTGTTTTATATGAGGTTTAAGATGGGACAATGATAATTCATTCCAACTAATTTTTTTTATCAACTGCTTATTTTCTCTCCCTAATGTTGAAAAAATAGACTCATCAAAATGATAATTGGCAAAACGTGCCATAAATAAATCTCTTGTATATGGTTCAAGATATTTAATTATAGATGAAGATTCATACCCAACATATATCCCTAACCTCCTTTGAGATCTCATCTTAGTGCGTTGTGGTGGAGCAATTGGAACATAAACCGCACATTCAAAAATTCTTAGATGAGAAATATTTGGTTCCTGATCATAAACCAATTGTAACGGAGAGAATTCATGATAATTTGTTGGCCTGATGTGAATAAGTATTGCTGCATATAAAATAGCATGTCCCCATGTAGACAAAAAAAGTTTTGCTCTCATAAGTAATGGTCTTAGCAGTACAATAATCATTGAATGCTTGAGAAGTAAATTCACCAGCATTGTCAAGGCGTATTGTCTTAATAGGATTATCTTGAAAATGAGCGTGTAATCGAATTAATTAAGCTAATAGTTTCGCAAACGCCAGGTTACGAGTCGATAATAAGCATACATATGGCCATCTAGTTGAAGCATCAATTAAAACCATTAAATATCTAAATAGTCCACTTGGTGGATGAATATGCCCACAAATATCACCATGTATGCGTTTCAGAAATTCAAGAGATTTAGTCTTGATTTTAGCCAGTCATAGCCTAATAATTAATTTGCCTTGAGAGCAAGCAACACATGAGAATTCATTTGATCGTAATATTTTCTGATTCTTCAATGAATGTCCACATGAATTCTCTATAATTCTTCGCATTATAATTGAACTAGGATGACCCAACCGGTTATGCTAAATTATAAAATCATTTTAATTAGTAAACTTTTGGTTTACTATAGTCAGCAACATCCAGATCATCAAATTCAGTATCAGAAGGGCTACATTCAGAAATAAAATTTGTTTCCATCTTTTTATCATTTTTTTTCAATGACTCCTGATAAAGTTTGATGAGGTGATTTGGCGTGAGATAGGTACGCGATCAATAATCCTTCATTCCACAACAATAGCATGAGTTTTTCACCAAATTTTTACTTAAATCTCCTTTGCCTTTCTCAATTTTCTTCTTATTTTTCTTCCACTTCAAGTGGTGAGAAGGAGTTTTAACATGATCATCACGATAACCAAAACGTCCTCGACCACGTTCGCATCCACGGCCACATCCACGACCACTCCTTTGTTTATAAAATTGATATGCGGTTGCATTCACTTTAGGGAATGGTTGGACGGGCTTCATAGTTTTTAATCAAAAGTTCATTATTTTGTTCAGCACAGGAAGGCAGAAAATTAGTTCAGAATATTTTCTAAAATCTTTTTCACGATATTACTGTTGTAGGAACAAATTGGAAGCATGCAAAGTAGAAAAGGTTTTTTTCAGCATATCCTCATTAGTGACTTTTTCTCCATACAATTTTAACTGGAAAGTATAGCTGAATTGTATTCATTTATTGTCTTATAATCTTGTAGACGTAAGTGCATCCAATCATAACGAGCCTTAGGGAGAATGACCGTTTTTTGATGGTCATAATGCTCTTTTAGGCTTTTCCAAAGGACAAGGGGATCTTTTACCGTTAGGTATTCAACTTTCAATCCATCGTCAAGGTGGTGTCGCAGGAAGATCATTGCTTTTGCTTTATTCTGGTTGGATGCCTCATTACCATCTTTAATTGTATCACCAAAGGCATTAGCCTCCAGATGGATTTCAGCATCAAGTATCCATGATAGATAATTTTTGCCCGTAATATCTAGTGCCACAAAATCAAGTTTTGCCAAATTTGCCATAACAATACTATCAAAGCACACAAAGTAAATTAGTATACAACCTTTTATTAGAATGAAAATTATTTTAAATTTATCAAGGACTAGAGACAATCGTATATATATAAATGACCAAGTGATAAGCTAAAACTAAGAGTCACAGAAAAAATATTAAGAGAAAATAATTGATCAGATATGCAAATAACTTGCATAAACATAAATAGTATTTACCTCAATAATAATTTCTTCAACAAATGTAGAATGATGAGTTAGAAAGTTAATTAAAGAGTAACAATAGAATAAAGAGACTAGGAAAAGAAAGTATTCGAATATGTTTTCTCTTATTCCATCTGGGTATAGCAAATACAACTTCATGCCATCTATTTAAAGGCAAATGAAAAAAAATATTACATTCATCAAAATTAATAAGAATTTACATGGTAATACCAATAGATATAATCTCTCATTGAAATACCAATAGACACCATCTTTATTGGTAGATATAACCTGATATATCCTTCTTTTAAATATCAATGGACATTTATTTTATTTATATATTATAACACTGTAATATTTATCTAACAATTATCGGTAATAAAATTTTATACTATATTTAAGTAATCACTGGAGCCCAAAATATTATACGAAGCTAACGCCAGTTGCACATTTTCTCGTAGCATGCATTCGGAGATTATAATAAAAAATAATTGGCTTGGAGGCACTCGTGAGCCAAGTAATGTAAATTTTAATATTAAAAAATCGGTCTAAAAAATTTGACAATTATTTAACAAGATTGATTGTCATCGCTGCTCAATGCTTCATCTATCTAATTTTCACTATACCTTATAATTATATACCTTTTGTGATTTAAATTTTATAATAAAATAAAAATAAAAATTTATTTTTACTTGGAACTTTATATTAAGAAAATAAATGAAATATTTTTAAAAAGTTTTTATGAAAATAAAAAAGAAACTTATCCTAATTAATATTTTTATAATTTATTTGTTTTATATTAAAAAGGTATATAATTTTCAAAAATCAATATAAGTACTATATAATTTTCAAAGACCAATAGAAGTAATCTTTCAAAAATAGATATATCAAATGTCTAAAAAGCTACTATACTAGTGAGTTAATATTAACAATATTAATAATTATTTCTACTTTTAAAACTAGTTAAAATGCTAAATTTATTCCAAATCTAATTTTGTGAATTTTAGTGACACATAAAAATCATTACATGAAAAAGTTTATTGACCATTAGAATGAAAGAAAAAAAAAATGAAATTAGTTGTGTTGGATGATTGAATGCTAGATTTTTGTTCACTAGCATGACAATTGGTTTTATGACCAAACTTCTATTTCTATATTGTTACTAGTCAGTTTTATTCATTAATTGAAATAAAAAAGTAATAAATAATTAATTTTTATCTTTTTTTTCAAAATTAGTACAAATATCACATTTTATTAAAAATCACAAGTCATCCACTCCTTTTATCCATTTGGTCTATATGAGAGGGAAAAAACATTTTAAAAATAAAAAATATCATAATAAAATTGTAATATAAAAATAATTACATATCATATCAAAATATAATTTATATCATGGCGCTATAAATCGCAAAAGATTATGTTGAAATATATTATAAAATAATATAAATTTAGTATGATTAAATCTTTTCAAATCTTAATCATACAAATAATATCAAGATAAACTATAGAACAACTTTACATCATCTAGTTAAAGAAAATCCCAATCAAAAATTTGTAACCTTGAGTCATATTATAATAATAATATAATATCATAATATATTTATATAAAAATAATATTAGAATATAATCTAATATAATAATATTACTATAATTATATTAGAATTTTAAATATGATGTTTGTATTTTAAATTCGTGATCTCTAGTATTTTTTAATAGCTGAAATTAATTTCGTCCGACAATCCCTTCGAATCGGAATGATTCTAATTTCATGAATCGGATTCCACGGTTTGCGATGGCCATTTCCGTGAACCAGAGGGATCCGCGTTCAAGTAGTTCGCTCGCTTCTCTTCTCCGTCGCCATGGCGACTCGCCGGAAATCCTCTTCCACCGCCGAAAAACCCGAGCAGATTCGCTCCGAAGAACGGAAGATCTCGCCGGAGGACCCTCCACTGGCACCTCCGAAGCTAGGGCTCATCCTCTTCTCCTCCGGCCTCTTCTTCGCTCCTTTCTTCTACCTCCTCTTCTATCACTACCAGATCGAGCCCGACCTGCGGCGATCCATCGTGATCAATGCCGCCATGAGCTTCGGTGGCTTCGTCGTGGCCGTCCGGATGATCCCGGTCGCCGCCCGCTACGTGTCGAGGAGAAATCTCTTCGGCTACGATATTAATAAGAAAGGCACTCCTCAGGGCGCCATCAAAGTGTCAGTTTAATTTTTTTAATTCCAGTTTTTAGTATTAGTTCGGTGTAATTTGACGCATCTAAGTCTAAAATTCAGCAAAAACTATTGCTTTTGAGATCCTCTTCACCTTTTATATGATGATAATGTTTTAAATTACATAACGTAACCAAATATTGTTTCTTTGTGAAGTTGCAATTAAAGTTTAGATACCAAAATTATTTGATCAATAATTTGGTCAGTCTTTCTTTAATTTGAAAGAACAATCTGGACATGGCATTGGAGCCTTTCAGGTAAAGTGTAGTAAGTCAATTGAGAATTGAGTTGATTAGTATCGTTTTCAAAATCTTGCTGAATTACATCATGGATATATTTTCTTTTAATGCGAAGTGTTTATATGATTAATTTTCCTATATTATATTCCCCCATCTAAATCTCTTTTAGATTAAGTGGCGTTAAGGTAACACAAATATCAGCATGAAACGAGTATAGTGAAGTATGCATGAGCTCATGCTAATTTTACATCGTGCACTGTTGGATATTTATTCTTTAATGACTCTTTGGGTATTCAATTTAGTTTAATTGATCTTAACATTTCTTTCTTTGAATTTTTCAGGCCTGAGTCATTGGGTATTGTGATTGGGATTGTCTACTTGCTTATTGCTATACTGTTTCAGCATTTTAACTTCACATCAGACTCCAATGTATGTTAATATATTCTTTATTCTATGGCAATATGATGGTCCATAATACGTATTTTGTTTCTTACAAAAACTTAAGTCAGCCAAATGGAATTGTTTGTATAAGGTTTACTTCCTATTTTATGGATGTGGCCTTAGGTATTAATTATGAAGGTTAGCTGCATGTTCTTTTTAGTGGTATATTTTACCAAAGTCTTGTGTGTGTTAACTTTGTGTTATTAAATATAGAAGCCTATCTAATCTGAAGTTAAATTTGCTTTACTCTTGGGCTTTGCTGTTTAGAGCTGAAAAAATCCATGCAAATTGTAGATGGTTATGCAATCTTATACACACGAGACCACTTGCTAATTTTATGTCTTACATGTGCCTCTCATATCACCGGAAACAATTATGCTGCTAATTTACAGTTATTGTTTAAAAGTGTCTCTGTATGATATGTTTATTGCATAGGGGTTAGTTCTTAATTTAAACTCATTTGCCAGTTAAAATAGCTAGATAAGAGCTTTTCTCTGTATGATATGTTTATTGCATAGGGGTTATGTGATGCCCCTCCTTAAATGATCCCGCATCGGTTGTGGAGAAAAAAGTGAGTGGTTTATATATAGTAAAGTAAGAAGGACAAAGTACCAATAGGATCCATTTTGGACTTTGTTGGTTTAAGTTGGTGTGGACTGTCCATCTTGCTTTCTTGTAACGAAACGGGTCTGTACTGCGGGCCCGGATCGTTACAATATAGTATCAGAGCCACGCACCAGCCGGAAGTGTAGGAGCTAAGTGCCACATAGGGCAAAATGCTACATTTATGGGATAGAAGCCATCTCTTGAACCTATGAGAGCCACATCTAGAATCCTGCCTGCCTGGTGGATGCCTCTGGCAACGAGGACATCGCCTTTTTAAGGAGGATAGATTGTCCTCGTCGCCTCTTTAAGGGGGATAGATTGTGATGCCCCTCCTTAAATGATCCCACATTGATTGTGGAGAAAAAAGCGAGTGGTTTATATTAGTAAAAAGCAAGAAGGACAAATACCAATGTGATCCATTTTGGACTGTGGTGGTTCAAGTTGGTGTAGACTTTGTCCATCTTGCTTTCTTTTAACGAAACGGGTCGTACTGCGGGCTCGGGTCGTTACAAGTTAGTTCTTAATTTAAACTCATTTGCCAGTTAAAATAGCTAGATAAGAGCTTTTTTATGCCAAAGTTGCAGCTTCAGATAGGCAGCTTGTGAGTCCCTATCAGTGACAAAACAATTCCTTTAATATAGCCACCTTGGGTGTTGGAACTTTGATTTTGTCAACAAGATTGTAAACTTTGCATCCCTTGTAAAATATGAAACATCACCATCCTTTGAGAGAGAGTATGGTGATTATATGTTCGACAAACAATACTTGAGCTGTTCAACTGGGATATTGTTGATTAGACAGAATGTTAGACTTTTGGATTGCGATACAGTATATTTTGATAACCCCGAATTTATGCCTTTGCTATTGAACAAATCAGTAGCATGAAAGTTATCTACATGATGATGTAACAATCTATAATTTCACTTACTGCATGTTTTGGAAGCCATTCAACTTAAAATATGGATAGCAAGAAGATGGAAATTTACATTCCATTCTGTTTATTTCATAAGATTCTGGTTAATAGTTTCACTCATTTAAACTTAAAAATGAACTTGGGTAGACGGAACTAGCATATGTGTGTGTGTGTGTGTGTGTGTGTGTGTGCAGGATCTTGGGAATTTTTAGGGAAACGTAAGAGTTGAAGCTAACCAGGACTCCTTGCCACTAACTCTTATAATCTACCTAAAGTGATATGAGATAGCAAGCGAGAAAGCAGGGAAAGAGCGACAAATTTTCTTCTTTTTCTGTTTTTTTCAGGAAAAAATGAGAAATTTTCTCCATCCAAGATTTCTCTCACATGATTGCTTATTATATATGTATAGTTTTGTCATGTCTAAACATGGAAACATAGTCTCGATTGTAGAGGCTCCCAGTTTAGACCTTGACTAAGATGTTGGCACCATCCAGCTTTGATTTTTAGTTCCTTTTCTGGAAATTCTCTTTATGTTCGGATCCATAATGGATTTGGCTAAGTATTTTTACACTCAACACAGTGGCTTGTCGAATACAATGCAGCACTAGCATCTATCTGCTTCATGATTCTTCTTGGATTTGTTGATGATGTTCTCGATGTTCCATGGAGAGTGTAAGTCTTTGTTATCCTTCATAGTTTTCCACACCTACTTGTGTAGTTTAGCTATTTTATTTGGGAAATTGGTTTGTGATTGCAAGGCTGATTTAAATTTTACTATGAAGGACAGAAAATTGGTTTTGCCCTCATTTGCAGCACTTCCCCTTTTGATGGCGTATGCTGGACATACTACCATAATCATACCAAAGCCACTTGTTCATTATGTTGGAGTAACAATTTTGGATTTAGGTAAGCTCATAATCTGCTAATCTGAATTTTTTCTTCCTGCTGAGGCATATGTTTTATGTTTTATTATCCATAAGTTGCCATCTCCAAATACAAATTTGTTTTTTAAAATATTTATTTTCTTTGAATATTTCTCTTTTATTTTTGATGAATTTTTTGGTTGAGAACACTAGTGTTTAGTCATTTTCTCCTTTGCATTTTATGGCGGTTTCTTTATAATTCAATTACTTTGAAGTTTTTCCTTTACATAAGATTAATCGTCCATGTGAAAAGAACGTGTGTCCTGAAGTGCGATTAATCTACCAAAGCAATACTTAAATTCCATTCTACCATAACAACCTCCAATTTGATTATCATTAGGAAAATGTGAGTCCCGCAAGCCAAGATATGATGCAGAAAGGAAACTTGGTCAAAGCAACCTGAGTGTTGCATTGTGATTTCTTTGCAATGAAATGAGCCTATGATAAAGTTTTTCCTTTCTAAGCGCATTCATTTACCGTTTGGTTCCTCTTTGGCTATAATCAGTAGATATCAAAGGATGAATATGGGCTTCCAAAGATATCATATCCATGATGTTGTTTATCAGGGATGTTCCAGTACACATCAGCAGTCTCATGATCATTCTTCTTTTATGTGTGTTCACATTCACGAGAGGATTATGGAATTCATTTAGTCCTAACATCTCCTGACAAGAATTGTGGACAGAAATTTCAGAAAGCCAGTTGAATCGTACTCTTTCAAAATTGTAGTCTCCATAATGTGTAGGCATCTTTATTGCTTATGTTGTGTGCTACCTATCTGTTCTCATCCTTTTCTTGTCTGAAGTAATTGTCCATGTTTTATGTTTTGAGTCATGATGTGGCTTGAATAAATGTTGAATAGTCTAGTGCAGGCCTCAGAGGCTTTAGTTATGGTTTAGGTTTAAAAGATAATGTTCTACTTATGGCTCAGGCTTAAAAAATCTTTGGAGATGTTAGAGTAATGCCTATAGATAGGTTACTTGTCTTGGCATTAATTTCTAGTATTTAAAATTTCAGGATTGAGGTTATACTTGTAACTTTTGAAGAAATTATCAATTTATCATGATAAAAAGGAAAACTTTTAAACTTAAGAATAGGAATGAAAGAGGGACTAGCAGAATCATACTTATAAGTTTTGACAACACTTGAAAAATGAAAGAAAGTAATTATTAGAAAATACAACAACAATAATAAAGCCTTAATCCCAAACTAATTATGGTCGGCTATATAATCTTTTTTCTTCATTCGGCTTTATTCTGAATTATACTTTTTATAAGATACAAAAATTCTAAGTCTTTCTTTATCACTTCCTCCCATCTGATTTTTGGTCTACCTCCACCTATTCCTCCGTCTACATGTATCAAAGAATTCTTCTGCATGGATGCATCTCTAGGCCTACGTTACATATATCCAAACCGTCTAAGTCTTTTTTCCCTTAAATTATTTTCGATTGGAGCTACCTATATCTTTTTACGAATGAGTTCATTCCTTATTTTATTTTTTCTTGTATTATCATACATCCATTCTTATTTTTGCCACATTCATCTTATGTATATGTATTTTTCTAGCTGCCTAATATTTCATACCATAAAGCATAAATGGTTTATGGCTGTCCTATAAAATTTTTCCTTTAACTTGGCAGGTACTTTACGATCACAAAATATTCTAATTGCACTTCTTTATTTTATCCAACCTGCTTTAATCCTATGGATAATATTATCCTCAATCTCTCCTTCTTTAGAAATAATCAATCATAAATACCGAAAATGATTATTTTTAGTAACTTCATTGTTCCCAATTTATACTTTACATTCATTTTCATTTTTAAGTATACAAAAATTGTATTCAATGCATTATGTTCTTATTCTACTTAACCTAAAACCTTTAAATTCTAATACATTTCGCCATAATGCTAACTTACGATTAATTTTAGATTTAGTTTCATCTACTAGTACTATATCATCTGTAAATAACATGCATCATGAAATATCATCTTGAATGGGTCTAGTAAGCTCATTTATAACTAAAGCTAAAAGATAGAGATTAAGAACACCCTGATGTAAGCCTATTATAATAAAAAATTTGCTAGTATTACCATCAATAGTTGTTACACTAGTAATTGCCACATCATACATGTTTTTTATTCTGTTAATATACCTAACATGTACTTCTTTCTTTTCTAGCACCCACTATAAGACTTTTCTAGGGATCCTATCATATGCTTTCTCTAAATCAATAAAAAGTTTATGAAAATTTTGTTGCTTTGCTTTATATATTTCTATTAACCTTCTAAGAAAAAAAATAGCTTTTATGATTGACCTTCTTGACATAAAATCAAATTGATTCTTTAATTTTTTTTAGTATATTTGAATTTATATTCAATTACTTTCTTTCAAAGTTTCATATATGATCATGAGTTATTAGTTTCTTTCCTTTCAAATTTTACCACCTAATCCTTAGATTCTTATACGTTGTAGTCTTTCTCCTCTAATTTTTGAATACATGCATTCATAACCATTAATTTATGTTGTGTAGTTAAATCCTCACCTGTAGTTGAACAAAGGCTTAGATGAGTTGAGTTGAGTTAAATACTTGGTATAACCTTACAATCTTACAAAATACTTGATTAGTCTTTCTAATAAGAAAGAAATGTATTTGACTAGCATTATATCCACTTTTAAAAGTTATCAAATGAGAGTTTCTCTTTGTAAAATATGCATTAGCTAATATTAAATCATATTCCATCGCAAACTCTAAAATGACATTTTTCTTATCATTTTTATTTCCAAATCCATAACCTTCATGTATTCTTCGAAAACCGATATTATACTTTTCTCCATGTCTATTCAAATTTTCTTCAATAAATAATTTTTCTCTAGTAGGAATCTCTTGAATTAGTCCATCGATATCTTCCCAAAAACTTAGCTTTATCACACTATCTAAACCTACTTGAGGAGTATAAGTACTAATAATATTTATTGACTCTCATCTATTACTAATTTAATTAAAATTATTCTATCTTCTATCATCTTAATGTATACAACTTTATCTTTCAGGCTATCATAATAATTCCTATTTTATTTTTTGTTTTTATCTTTGCTTGTATATCATAGTTTAAAACCATTAACCTCTTTTGCTTTTTCACCTATTTACTTGATCTTCTGCAAGCAACCTACGTTAATTATCCTTCTAGTCATTGTATCTATTGATTTCATTAACTTTCTTGTTAATGACACTATATTTCAAGTTGCTAAATGTATTTTCTTTTCTTTTCTTTTATTTGTATGTTTATAGTTTTAGAAAATACAAATAGAAAAATATAGCTAGCTACATTGCATTCACAAGTAAGGTTTGTTTCAACTGCATAATTGTGTTGAGAGTAAGGTGGATCATGGAGGATTACAATACATTACAACAACATGGCAATACATATATGGAAGGTAAGGAGAATTAAGCTTTGTTCCCTTCTCTTAAAATTTTTTCCCCCAAGTTAGAACAGGTCAGATGGAAAGTGGGCTTACAACTATGTTCTATTTAATGTAGCTAAACATGCTATTCCTGAAACAATCAACCAACTTGGTGGGTCCCAATAGAAAAATAATGCTAGTTATGACATCAGATTAAAAAAATAGAGTAGCTACATTTTGCCTAATATTGCTTAATTAATTATTGAATTATTTGTGTTCCCAACCTAAGACACAGCCCATTTATCGTACGCAATCTATATTTTCTTAAAGATCCACTTGAGATTCAAGAAATGGCTTTGTATGGTTGACTCAATGATGCTGGACATGCCTTTGATTTTTAATGTGCACGGGCCTGAAATCTGAGCCTTGTGGAGAGCTGATAGACCCTCTGAGGATCAAGTTACGTGTGAGAAAAGAGAGAGTGATTAGAATTTTAAGTAGGTGGAATTTGAATTCCACAGAGAGAGCTGATATTGTTAAAGGTATGGGTAATGTCCTTGTGTTTCTTCAATGAAGTTACGAGATGGGAATCTCACAATACATGTCAACGCATGGCTTATTGATGTACTCTAGAACTGATTTGCTTCAGCTTTCTCCACCATTGGATTTCTGTGACTAATTCAGAATCATGAAAAGATAAAACATTGCATTGGGGATATTGGAAAAAATGTTCATTAACAAAGAGGAAGTGAGTAATGAATGCAAGAAGACATCTGATAAGTGGCCATGGGGTAAAATGCAGTTTGTGCATAATAAAATTAGGTGAAAATTCCCTTGAGAAAGGACAAAGATATGAGCAATGAGTACTAAATGACTTATGAGAAATCCTTGGGAGAAATGAAGAAGAATGTTATTCAGGCACCATGTTCTGTCCCCTAATGCTTTGTCATGTGGAAATTCTATTTTGGGCTGTTGTTTGATCATGAAATTATAGACAGAATTATATATTCTTGTTGAAATTTATCTGTTATATGATAACTCTTAAGCGTCTCGACCAATTTAAATATATGCCACATAATGGGTTTTTATATGGTCTGTAATTTAGCCATCCGTAACTTTCACTCATTATGTGCCTGAGTAATGTGTTGCCTAATCTGATAAGTGTGGATGATAATGTCATCAGATATAATAAGTTTAAAACCAGGCGTTTAAGGTGCATTTTACTCTCTCTCTCTCTCTCTCTAATCAGCATCACTCCTATTTGAAATACTAGAATTTTATTTCAGTTAGATGCAACATCTTTTTGATTTGATGGCTTTGCTAATGTTTTGGAAGGACAGGTTGGATATACAAGCTATATATGGGCATGCTAGCGGTCTTTTGTACAAACTCTATAAATATACATGCAGGGCTAAATGGACTTGAAGCTGGGCAGACAGTTGTTATATCAGCTGCAGTAAGAATGAAGCTGAATACAGCACTTATAAATTCTGTGAATTATTTTATTCTAACAGTGCTACTTTTGTCCTTAAGTATCTGATTTATGGAAGAATAATCCATAGTTTTGATTGCAGATTTTGATACACAATATTATGCAAATTGGTGCATCTGCAGACCCTGAATACAAACAGGCCCATGCATTCTCTATTTACCTTGTTCTGCCTTTGCTGACTACCTCATTAGCTTTACTTTCTTATAACTGGTAATGAGAAAGAGGGGTATATTCATTGTAAGCTTATTCATATTTGCATCACCCGGTTTTAAAGGTTTATCTCAATAAAGCTGAATGATACTGTTTCACCTTATATACCAGGTACCCCTCATCAGTTTTTGTTGGTGATACCTACACTTACTTTGCTGGAATGACAATGGCTGTAGTAGGAATACTTGGCCATTTTAGGTAAATTGCACTCCACTATGTGCTTTTAAGTTTGTCATCTATGTGAGTAGGTTTGCACCACCGTTATTAGCCACTAAATTCTCTATGGCAACGCTATGATTTGCAGTAATCAAATATATTTAAATATATGATTTTTTGAAAATTAAGAAAATAGTAAATGATAACTGCATGCCCCTTATCTGTTATCATATATAACTAAAGCTATCTTTTCATGCCTTGAAAAGTTGGGCATTGCCATGACTTCCACTTGTTGCATTTAGTACACTTCTATTACATCCCTTATAATAAATGCATCAACTCTTATTATTTCTCAGTCTGATTTGAAACAAATGAGAGAACAGATCATCAAAGAAGTGCATTCATCGATCCTCATAATTTTTAAAATTTATTGAAATATGAATCCTATATCTAAAATAAAACAAAATAAAATAAAATATAGGCAATTGTATGAGGCAATATAGGTCTGTTTATATGTAAAGAAATGCCATTTAACATATTGTCAAGAATTGCTTTTGTCTTTCAACTTGCTTATTAAGAAGAGTTAGCATGGTTCTCTAAATTGTTTTAAAATCAGTGATCCAACTTGAGGATTGTCCAGTATCTATTATTTGATTATACAACTATCAACTCTTGTAGCTTGACTCTACCTTCATCATTTGATCACTTATATGCAAAACTCTATTTTGTTTGTCTACCCTGTCTACAAATATAACCTTCATCTAGTAATTGTTACACCCAACTTGGTTAAGATCTTATTTCTTTTGAGTGTATTTATCAATTTGTACATTGATACCAAATATTCTACTAGATTGGATCATAATTGTTCGTCTTTTTCTCATTCATATCGCACATGCCATCTTTCTTTTTTTGATATGCTTCACATGTGCCAAACATTGGCTTTGGTGAAATTTAAGTTTCCATCATGGTATGGATGTTTGTCAATGGGTCACATTTTGATATGAATCTGATCTAATGTTTCACCTTGGGATGAATTTTATTCCAATTACCTTGTCATGACCGAAAACCAATAGCTAGATCAAGCTTTAGTTTGCACCAATCTAATTTGATAATGACCTGACTTGTAATATATTATATAATTTTATGGTCAGTTTTAAGTCCATTGTTAGATATTGAGATTAATGGAAGGATAGGCTTTTGTAATGATTATTGGTGGTCATTGACTGCTAAATATTTTTGGCTCCTCTCATTCCATCCTCTTCTCTGAAAAAAGATTCACTAAGGGCTTGTTGGCCTGTTGGCCAACAGCTATCTCACATGGTTGTTGGCCAACAGCCACTTAAAGGTACCCCAGCAGCCCATCCAAACAAGGCCTAAATCAATTGTAGCCTACTTTTTTCTACTTTGTCCTGTTTCCTTACTTCCAGTGGTTACATTCTCTTCTCAACTTTAGGTGACCCTTAAAAAAAAAGGAAGCAACCAAGAGCAAATTTTTGAGAGCCATGGATTACTTTCACTTCTTTTCTTCTCATTGTTCTCCATTTTTCTCTCTTCTTACGTCCCTTAGTTTGTGCCTTCCCCCTTGCTCTCCATCCCTACTCCATGTCACATGGAATCAGAATCCCTCAGTTACCCACTCTTTGTCCCTTCATGGCCAAGGTCACCTCTTGGATTCCCTTTGTTCTCTACTGCTCTTGAGCACCAATGCTATTCATAGGTAACTTTATATTTTTATCTTCTTTTTTCTTTTTCATCATTGGTTCATCAATTCATGCCACAATTATACTGCAACAATTGTTGATGTCTTTTCCTATTCTTTTCCTTTGGGAGATGACAACCCATGCTTGCGCTATTCTCCTTCACTATGGCAAACCTGCTTGGAGAAAAATGATGTTTGGGAGATTAAATCACAGCGGTGTTGGACATAAGAAATTACAATCCTAGGATGAACCAATAAATAAGACATGATGGATTGTGTGTGTTTAGGGGATGAAACCAATGTGATCCACATATAATATCTCCTTATGGTTGGCATAACTTGTCGGTGACCTCAAATTTTAAATTAAAGTAGCAAACTATTTGCATTGGGGGAACAAAATACAAGCGTCTATTTTTTTCTTGTTTTGTGTATGCATATGTGTGCATGTGTGTGTGTGTGTGTGTGTGTGAGGGAGTGAGGGCTTATATACAGATAGAAATTGAAGAAAACTACTGTAGATAGAGAAAGAAGGGGGTTTGTTGGACCTTGCATTAGAACTAGAAAGAAGGTTTCTGAGGCTATTCTTGGAATGTTGTTTTAGTTTCATTAAAGAAGAGAAAAAGGTGGGTGTTCTTCCTATGCATAGCTGTCCATAGTTGAGGTGAGGGTATGGTTGCATTGGAGTGGAAAGCTACATGTGGCTGCATAGCATTCCTCTATGCTCTAAATATTGGAGATTGTGATTATAGATGTCAATTTTTGAGTGATTGATATTGTAATTTGCACTAACAAGATTCAGGTTTGAATCTTCTTGATAGAAATTTGGCTTCTCTCTCTGTCCTTCCCAGGCAGGATTGAACGCTTAAGTCTTTCAGTGTGAAATTAATGATGGAACTTCTTACTTGAAAATTCACTCCTTGTATGAAAAATCAACTATTTCCAAGATTTTGTATGCATCAAGTGGTTATGACATGGAGAATTTTAATGGAATGCTGTCATTTATTCTATATGGTTTAGAGGCACTAACTTCGGTTGAATATTGTTATGTTTTAAAATGTCTAGGGCATGCTCCATGGTTGATAGATTTTATTCTCAATATATACTTCACCATACCGTCTTTAGTTTATTTGGTACTGTATTTTTTTCTTCTTAGTGTATAGCCATCTAGGTAAGAAATCTTAAAACATATAAATTTTTGTTAATCAGCATTTTAAAATATTAGATTACGATCAATGACATAAATCTTTAACTTAAGGGCCTGCCATAAATTTCACAATGATAGCATCAATGCTTTAATACTGTTGGCAAGTTTCTAATGCAACTCTTACATGTACGGGCATACGATATCTGCATTTATGGTCTCTATATATGTTCCCATGCATCTGCAACTGAATCCCAAATTTGGATGACATTTTATGTCTTCCATGATGTGCCAGATTCTTAGAAGTCACTGCAAATACTAGGAAGAAAAGCAGTTTTTGTTTCTTCTTTGGGTAACAGAATTATTGCCTTTCTAGTTGTGCAAAGTTTGTGTAACAACATGCAAAATCTAAATGCATGGTTGAAGAATGTTCCTGCTTACATAGGAGCAGCTAACGTTGAAGGAAACAACCTTCCATAGTTTTGCTGGAAAGAGCCTTACATAGTTTCTTGAAATTGATTGGCGGCTACTATTGTATGACTAACCGAATTTACTTGCGTACAAGCACACCTGCATGAGCAGGTGAATATGCCTTAATATTTCTCTGATGTCAATTCCAGATGTATGCACATGTGCAGCTTGATACTTTATATGATTGTTACGTGTATGTTGCAGATATTTATTTATATTCGATTGTTATATACTAACCAGCATTTTATTTCTACTTGCAGTGAGACGCTCCTGCTTTTCTTCTTGCCTCAAGTTCTGAATTTCCTGTACTCATGTCCTCAGGTCTGTATAAAACTAAATATTCTATTCTTGTTGACAATTTATGTATTTCCACCGCTCAGGCCTCTCATTCTTTCTTTACTCTCCTTTCCCTGCAGCTTTTTAAGATATATCCCTGTCCAAGGCATCGCTTGCCAAGGTAGTTTTCATTTAAATTCAGTCTCCAAAGTTAAGCATTTTGTGTGTTGCTCTCTTGATGACCTAAAAAACCTTTGTTCTTCAGGTTTGATCCTCAAACATGGCTTTTGACTGGGACAAAAGATATGACCCTTGTAAACCTATTCCTCAGATTGTTTGGCCGGTGCACAGAGAAGTCACTTTGCATTAGACTTCTTACTTTTCAGGTAATTCTGTCTTGACGACAGCTTTGTTTCACATGGAGATGCAAATGTGTTAACAATACTTTGATGTGCATGCAACTGTTTATTTTGGATGTAGTGATCTGCAAGCATCATTAAGTGACCGAAGTCACAATTTGGATGGATGATTAACTTTGAAATCGCCTTTTCCCTTCAAAAGAGAAAGGATAACTTTAAAATTACATAAATTGATTAATTATAACATATAAATGGTGAAATAAATATCCAACTCTTATAGTGATTATTCCCAATCCAAATGATTCTGATTCACTTTGTGAGTATTTCTGATCGCGCATCTCAAAAATACTGTTGAAAAAAAAAACCCCACCATTTGATGCTACAGAAACCCCTTATTGCAAGGAGATAAACATCCTGTAAACCACTGACCTTTTGACTGAATAGATGAAATATTTCTGCTTACATGACAACACACAATAGTTCTAGTATTGCAGTGTGCCATCACATATCCCAACAATTTTAATTGAAAAGCCACCATTTAGCTTACAGAATCCTCTTATTCTGGTGATACAAACGTGCTGGAAACTTGTAGATGGCCTTTTGACTGAAAACAACTGAGATATTTTGGCTTTTGAGATGGCTTGCAGTGTGCCATTACATTTCCCTTTTGAGGGTCTTTAGATGCCGTGATATGCTATATAAATAACAAACTGGAGCATAGAATCAACAACTTAGATCTGTTTCTGTTTTTATGGTAAGTGTCAATACTCAGCTCTCTCTTATAATAGAGTGTGATGATGTGGCCATCAACATTTAACGTGATTGGTCACAGATTAATGTTTTAAAAAGCCTGGGGATTCTGTTTTCCACTTTATTAATCCTCATCTCCATCTCACCCTATGACCATTCACCATTTATTGAAATTTGATTACAATAATTATCAATTTCATCACCTCAAATGACATTTAAGTCCCTCTGCCATTGATCATTTAGTTGCACCATGGATCCTCTGATTGGCCATCATATTCAAGCACGGACATCTCTATCCTTATTCATTCTTTGTTTTTTTCCTTGGGTTTTCTGGTATCTATTGTTTTTTTTGATGATGTCGACTTTATCCAAATGGTCCTCTATACAGGTTTTGTCATGCCTTCTATGTTTCGGATTGAGGCATTTCCTTGCTGGATGGTACAAATGAGGACTCTTGAAACTATATTCAGTATACTCGCTGATCTCATTTACGTACAGGAAACTTAGCCGAGACATTTCTTAAGTTTTTTTTTTTTTTTTTTGTAATCTTGGTTGTAATATTATTTGAAACCTGATGGCACAAATTTTGTCAGTTTTTGAGATGTATGATTTTCCAACTGATCCACATGATGATTAATAAAAATGAAAAATCATCTCCCAGCTTGGGCATGTTTGGGATCATTAAGAGCATTTCATGCTTTATAACCTATGCCATTGAGTGTTCTCTTCAAACCGTTATTACAAACCATGTGTTTCTTCCTTCATTCTTGTGATTTTATCAAAATTTATAGTCAATATCTGGCAAACTTCTTTGCGGAAATGATGTTCTTATAATTTTTTTTAAAGTTTAAATGTACTTTTGACCCTTAAACTTTTACTTAAAATTTATTTTGATTGTTAAATTTTTAGTTATTACAATTTATTTTTTTATAAATATTATAATTTTGACATTCTATTACATGGATTAGATTGGAATAGCTGAAAATACGTGAATTAATTGATAGAATGATATATTCAGATTGGAATAGCTGAACGTATGTAAACTGATTGATAGAAGGATATATTTGCTATTTTGTTGAGTTTAACTGATTTCTATAAAGGGATATTAAGATTGCAACGTTTAAAAACATGACGGATTAGATTGAAACAATTAAAAGTTTGAGTACGGCAATGCATTTTGAGAGTTTGAGGGCCAAAAAAAAGTCTGAAAAGGAGGAATGGCTTGAGGTTGTGGACCTCGAACCGAACCTTGCTCTTCTTGCAAAGTGGGGTTGGCGGCTTGATGTGACCGGATTTGCTGTGGTGCCGTTAGTTTGGCGGTGCTCTTTATCTTTAGAGATGCATTGGACCACTCTCGAGAAGCAAGCACTTGGGATGCACCTACCGATGGTTGGATTGGTGAGAGTTTGTGCATTACTTTTTCGTGGTCTGTTTTCTTATTGCTCCTGCGCACCAACCTAGAAGTGAAGGTAGCAGAGCTATGGAAAGCATCAACGAGTTCATGGAAAGCAGGGTGTGGTCCTGCCCTTGGAATATACATTGTGATAGTACTAATCAATGTCAGTGAAGACCAAAGGTTGGAAGCACTGAGGATAGCTATAATGATATCTAGAAAAATTATAGTGGTCCATGGTTCAAATATTTAAGGTTTTGGTCTGTCAATTTTCACTCAAAATTCATTTTGATGTTTAAACATTCAATTATTATAATTTAGTTCCTCATATTTTTAAAAATACTTTATTTTTAACATTTTATTATTATATATAATTAATAAAATTGATGAAATAGATGATATATCACTCTATTGTATCAATTTTAACTGATTTTATGCAATAAAATGTTAGAAACACAAAGGTCAATGCAATGTGAAGGATGATGGGGGTGCAGATCATCTGAATTTATTTATGCATTGACATGGCTGGAAGAGATTGCTTATTTGAGTTATTGCCAATTCACCACATACGCCTGTGGCTCCAACCTTTTTATTTTTATTTTATTTTTTTGATTTACTAGATAACAAGTCCTATTTCACCAATATTATATCTGCAATTATTGTGTTAGAACCTTCAATATATCAGTACTAAGTTATAATATGACATGTTTCTGCTATCTTGATTTTATACTGCATTGATGGTAGCCTTGTTCTCTTCGATATGCATGATGAAGACAAACAACTCAGTATTCTCTAATTGCAAGACAGGAATGAGTGGAAGTTATTTTTCAAACAAGCTTTCATCCACTGGACATACATGTACTAATTGTAGCAATTAAATAAGCTAGATTTAGTTATACTTATGTGTAGCCAAGCTTCAATATAGTCATTCTTTTCATATTTGAATTTATATGAATCATATATTTTAAAAGTAAAAAAAATAAAATATAATATAGTTTTAAAATTTATGTGAATCTAAAAATGAAAAAAAATAATCTGATTTGTTACAATTGCTGGTAATCATGACAAATGTGCCTTCAGTATTGCAGCACCATCTGCAGTTGTTTTGGTCATAAGACAGGATGCAATATGCCTGCTAAATATTTTTAGATCTCGTTACACTTGAAGTTGCATTTATAATAAAACAAATGCTAAAAAAAGCAGCAATAATGGTTCTTGGGTACTGTGGGCATTTCAGCAATGCAAGCCAAACGCATCATTTGGAGTGGCTGTACCATTGGTAGCTCGACTATAATTTCATGGGACCCAACCACGTTTGCAGGACACAACGTTGAGGCAATATGGTCAGAGCCCATGGATTATATAATCTACAATCTGTGTACTGAAATGCAGAAAAAGATTGAAAGATCATAATTTCTTTTATGTACATATCGCACTCTAAAGGATGTCTCGTTTTATTTCTGTACTGCAAAATTTTTTTAACTTTATTCTTCGTTTTATTTTGTTTTTCATTATTAAAACAATGGTGATGTCATGAGAAGTTTGCCGACTTAGCATTGCACATGGCTGAAGCTGGCTTGGACTGAAGCTGCATCAAAGTTAACAAATGCTAAAGAAACCACCGAATAGATGCCGGAGGATTGGGAGGAGAGGGTGGGGAGAGGGGGGTGGTGAGAGGGTGGGCCTCACAGATGGCGATATTGGAACACGAGATGGTGGGGTGGGGGCGTTCCTGACCCACCCACTGCGGGTGGAACTTCGTGCTGGAGGTAGTGGCTGCGAGTGTGCCCATGTTGACGTGGCCAGTGTCTTCAAGCAGTTCATCAATGAGCGGCTGGTGGTGGAGGTCATATTGGAGCCAGAAAGAAGGTTTGGGATGGTTTCCTGAGCACGATGGTAGAGGAGCGGGTGTGCGGTACCCTCCTATTTAATTTCACATCAAAAAATTAAAAAAAAAAATTTATAATCTATTAAAAAAGATGAATAAATTTTTTTTTAACTATGATAGTTAAAATTGATGTGGACTTTATTCATCTTACTTTCTTATTTTTGAAAGTGTCTACATTCATGGAAGATGGTGGGGCCATTTCTAAAATCTTACTTATCTAATAGATCGATCATATGCCTTTGGCGATGAGACGTTTCTTCTAGTGAATGCGATCATGTGCCTTTGGTGATGAGAATGTCTCTCCTGATGGATATGATCATGTGCTTCTAGGGATGAGAGCATCTTCTTGTGAGGAAGATAGATTGTAATACCCTTTCATTTAGTTTCATTGATAAATTAAGGATTATAATCGGTCAAGGAATCAAAAAATTGAGAAAAGATTGAGGATTATAATCGGTCAAGGAATCGAAAAATTAAAAAAAAATTGAATAATTTATAACCTGTTAAAAAAAAGAGCGATTGCTGAGGACGGGTCGGCGTACTGCGATCTTTGCGGCCTTATCGATGGGTTGCAATCGCGAAAGACTTGAAGGGATGGAAGGAGACGAGCGACGATAAGGCCGCAGAGATTAGTTCAAGTGAGAGCCTCGTGTCATCCAATCCATACCGGATGCGAAGCCGACGAACTCCTCACCTCACGGCCTCATTACTGTTTTAATGATAAAAAAATAAATAAATAAATATTTAAAATATTTTAAAAATTTGAGAATTAAAAGTATACTTTAGTCTGCATTTTAATTTTGATTCCTATGCTAAATTTATAAGTAAATGAAACAATATTGGTAAAATTTAACATGCTATTTTTAAAACCTGCTGCAAGTATTTTATGCATTAGTATTTAAACATTGCCAAGTTTTAGACACCCACAAATACTTCGCCATGCGAAATCCACATTGGTATCAATTATACTGCAACCAGAATTACTTGACATAAGAAATGGAGTTGATTTTGACTTTCTTAAAGGTACAGTCCATTGGTGAACTGGCATTCTAGAAGAAGGAAATTAAGCACCATGGCCACTATCGGTATCAGCTTTGCAGCCTTTTTGAGTTGCAATCAGAACAACAACAAGGCGTGGTCTATAAAAAAAAAGCATAGAACGTTTGGGGCCTGTGATCTGTTACGAATCTATTTGACAGGGCCAACTTAGGACATGAAAACAACGTAAGCATCAGTCGGACAAGCTTGATCTTGATGGAAAGATGCGTCTATGGATCTTGTGCTTGGTCTTTCTAGCCTTGAAGAATCCAGGTCAACTTCATATGGGCACTGAATGGCCTTTCTGGTGTCCAGACCATGTGCACCCATGACCCATGCGTGGAGTTAAGAACTCCACATTTCCACAAGTTTAAGTGATTACGAAAGTGATGTGCCATCTATCTCTTGTGGAGTCCAAAAGTAACCATAAAACACTAATTAAGCCTTCAAATCTTGTTAAAAATGGATAAGCATTACGGGGCGACATAAAGGGAGAATAAATTGATCCACATTCAAGCTAGCACTGTGACTCGGTTTACCTGGAGTGGGATTGTTGATGCCGTAAAGATGGATTATGTCATAGCGGGACTCTTTCTATAATTGTCTTATGAATAGTATTTTTTTCTTCTATCCATCACTTTGGCACACTTAAGTAGTGTTTGAAATAGGGGATAAGAGGGGATATCCAGAGGATATTCCCTCTTATTCCCAAAAGCCATAACTATAAGGGATAGCAGAGAATAAAGTTAACCAAAGGGATAAACCATGGTTAACCATGGGATATTCCCTCAATTTATTCCCTAGAAAATGCAGGAATAGCTAGTTATCCCTCCAAATAAGAGTAAAAAAAAAGTTATCCTATGGATTTACCTTTTTGCATTTGATATGATCAATGGATAGCCACGGGACAAACTCTATCCCGTACACTTATCCATGGATAATATTTTTTCTATCAAACACTACCTTAGGTAGAGTTTGAAATAGGAAATAAGAGGGGATTTAGGGGATATCCCTTCTTATTCCCAAAAGCCATAACTATAAAGGATAGTTGGGAATAAAGTTAACAAGAGGGATAATTCATGGTTAACCATGGGTTATCCCCTCAATTTATTCCCTAAAAAATGCAGGAATAGCTGATTATCCGTCCAAATAAGAGTAAAAAAATGTTATTCTATGGATTTACCTTTTTGCATTTGATATGATCAATGGGATAGCCAAGGAATATCCCTAGGAATAGCCAGGGGATAAACTCTATTCCGTACTTATCCATGGATAATATTTTTTCTATCAAACACTACCTTAAATGGCATCATTTTTAACTCTTTAAGCGTATATGCTAGCTCAATTAACCTGTTATAGATCAAATTTATATAACTCAAGTTCATATTAATCGGTAACATCTGAACTTAAGCTATAATTTTCTTAGATGCAAGACTATTCATGAGATATCATAATACCAAACAGCATCAAAGGTGTAGTACATCCAGTATGTAGCTAACTAATTCTTTCAGCATATATATGTAGATATAACAGCATGTCTGATCCCAAATCTGCTGCGTATATATTGTTCAAGTTTAATGGTCAAAGTACAGAATGTTTAACTTGGAAGCAGCAGAGTCAACAGCTCAATTGTTTGCTTTGTATTCCACAGGGCTTGCACAATCTATCACTTTGGATGTTTGCCACCAAGCAATGTCACCTTGTCAGATATGGATTCATGCATTGTAACAGTAGTTCCTGGTGACTGTTGGACATCCATGTGCTTTAGATACATCCATAGAGAAGTCACTCGTCCCTTTTGCTATCCTTGTACGCTCTAGAGTTTGGTGCTGCCGCTATGAGAACCTTGCCAATATCATTTATTCATGCGATCGTTTCTTGGATAATTTTTTTTTCTTTCACATGAGGTCTATGTGTCTGGGACCATCAAATCAAGCATGTTTTCTTAGGTCTCCCAAGGTGAAAGGAAGAGGCTCTTTCTTCTTCTACGGTGGAATAAATGTCAGCTAGTGGTGCAGTAAATTAAAGTGGGAAGGGGGTGAAGGCATGGGAAAGTGGGCAGGGAGAAGAATAGAATAAAGAGAGTTTTAATGTGAGTTTATGATATGCCTCACTGAGTTGCACGGTTCACGACATCTCCCCTTCTTGTGATCACGTAGAAGGTGGCCCCTCTTCTTTTATGTCCCTGTCCACAACGTGGAGGAGTCATCAGCTGGTGGCAAGGGGGGGCCAACGCTAGAGCCAATGCTAAGCCTTCCATGACTGTAGGTGAAAAGTACTTGGGACATTGTGAACCACACTCTTCCCCACTTAACATGGCATTGTGTGCCTCATTTTGGGTACAACTGCATGTGGATCTGGCACGTCTCTTTAGCTAGGGCTACATACAATAAGGGTTGAGTAGCTATTTAGAAAGTTATGATTGAGCCAAATGGAAAAAATGTGCTCCATATATAATTTTACATGCCTTAATTTGGGTGTAGATTAAGATTGAGGTGGTCCCCTTCTAACAATTGTCCTAACCAAGCTTTTGTGTGTGTGTGTGTGTGTGTGTGTGTGTGGGTGTGGATGATGCATTTGATATCATTTACATCTTAGTTTTGGCCAACTTTGAGCCCTTAATTATCATTGAAATGGAACTCTTATGTCCTTAATTATTTTTTGATCTTGTGTATACTCTTGAGCTAGAGTGATTGGTATATCAATACTCTCTGTTAGGAGAAGATAGTTTAGGATTCATTTGTGAGATTATAACCTAATCGTAACCTGTATCAAGATCTCATTTGGCTGGAGAGAAATGGACATGATAATTAAAGGTTCAGAGGAGGGTAGAAAAAAACTTCTCAGTTGATTGGGTGCTTCAAAGTAGTCAATGAAAAAATAGGATTTTATATGAGCAGCTACTTCCCAATAGATTATCCAGGGACATGGAAAAATGATTTTCCAATAAGATAAAAAGTTCGTTAAAAAATTATTTCAAAAATATATTTGAGCTCATTAAAATATTCATATTTTATTTTAATATTATTTTAATATTATTTTAATATTAAAAATATAATAATATTTTTATTATATTATTTAATATGATAAAGTATATTATAACATATTATGCTATATAAATATGAAAATAATACTGCGGTATTTTTTAAGTTAACAATTGGATATGGTTAGTTTGAGTTAGCCAAACCTAGATTTTATGTTGAGGGGCATATATGATATTTTAATTTTCAATAAATATGAGAGACTAACTAAACTTAGTCCTTTACAAAAATGTGCTTTCTGATCATATCAACACTATTCTTCCAAGCTTTAGAGAGATCCATCTTCTAAACATGCACTTTTAGGAATCTATTTTTTTTAACATTATCTTCTCATATTCTAAACAATGCCTATGATCAATCATAAACCACTGGTGTCCAACCTTTGACAACACTATCACTAAAAAATCAATAAACTTTCAATTTATTCTTAGATTTCATTCTTAAGTCCACGCATGGAGTCGAGACGTCCTAAAACCCACAATTAGTGTTACCAAATATGAACTGGGGTTTATTTTTACCATTGAACGGTTCTCCTCCTCTACCTGCCTCCCTAAACGGCTGTTGTGTGAAAGCTACTTTGTTTGTTTTTGTGGATAGAAAGTTGTGTGCGCTACCTGTCATTTGACTAGCAACAGTGAGGCCAAAGCATGCATCTCAAGGCCTTTTTCCAGTCACTCCCTTCCCCCCCACTCTCCACCTTCCAAGTGAAGTGATTAGAAAAAGCCAAGGGAAAAAGGTGACGCTAGACAGAAGAAAGTAGGAAGTCAGTCGAAAAGCTTTCTTTCTTTCCTTCAATAATCAAGTTCTGCATTTGGGCTCTCAAAATGGCACTCTAGATTGCTATCAAATCAGTTTCTTTCTTCATCCTTCACAGATGTTCCGTAACAAGTTGAGAGCGTAAACCATTGCTGTTTCAGCTTGAAGAGGTATATCAATTCACAGTACCATCATATGGGTTTGTTGCATACTGCATTATAGATATTTGTATGAGGATATATTTGATGATGATTCTGATCCAGGAGAACTTTAGAGGAAATTTATTGGTGTTTGATCCATGCAAACACCTCTGTCTTTAGATTTGATGATAGGTACGTTTGATTTCCTCAGATTAGTTGTTCCTGGTCATGATGAATTCTATCCTGTTATGAACTCTGTTCAACTGTCCATGGGAAGAGGAAAGGAAATGTGCTGTAGCTCTTTGTCATGGTTTCCAAATCAAAGCTACTGGATAACTATGAGATCATGCGTTCTATGTTATTGTGTTGGTTACACACTATCTATGTGCAGCAAACTCATGATTCCTCATCCAATTGGCTTGATAGATTTATGATTTTAAGCTTTTAATAGGCTCATCTGAAAGGAAACTGGAATAACTCTTGCAAACATTTTACTATCATTGTTTCTTTTTTCCCATATTTTATTTTTCTCTATTAAGTTTGGCTACTGTGAGAAAATTGTTTGGGCATTGCTTAGGTTTCATTATTATATGGATTACATGTAAATTAGATCAGATATCTGCATTGAGGTATGATTACTCCTAGCCATCATGTTCCTTAAAGGAGATGCATTGAAGATTTTTTGGGTTTTGGTTGATAAAACAACCGTAATGCATCCAACTTTCTCCCCTCTGGGCTTGATAGCAAGCGTACTGAATTTTCTAGTTGGTTGTGTCCATGACTTATGGAAGGTGAACAAGAGATATCTCTGTGAATATCTCATCACATTTTCTAAAGAAAGGCATTTGGTTACCCAATAGTTTCAGATTGAACATATCAATGCATCTTATATGGTTCCTATACTATAAATTTAAGATTTATCTCCACTAGATCAAAGGTTCTTCCATATCGCATCCTTCGGTCCTGATACACATAATGTCAGTCACAGATGCTGTGGTATTTTTCATGCTTGGCACAATATAAATTTCTCTTAATATACACATTATAATGTCATAATGCATCTGTGTTTTTTCTTTTGCTGTTGATTACATTTGAATCTTTTCAGATTTTTTTTCCTCAGATTTTATTACTAGTCCCTCCTTTTATGATAGGATCTAATATGTTGTTATATGTAATGCAAATAAGGTAAATAAGGTGGTATACATGTTCAAAATTTTACAGTACCTTGCAATGATTATCCAATGGCAAAATGGAAGAGTTGGCTTGATCATTTGAAGAGATTCTTTAGCTTCGAGACCGAATCAAAACCAGAAAGGGTAAGATCTTGCACATCATTTTATGGCTTTACAACACTTTGATTAGATTGTAATATTTGCCTCTGTTTCAGAGGGGGAGGAGAAGGAGATGGCATTTTGGAAGCCTCAAATCCAAATGCTCCCCTGCTCTTCCAGCTCCATCATCACTGCAGGCAGCATCACTGACAGAAGCAGAAGAAGAGCAGGGCAAGCATGCAGTGGCTGTTGCTATTGCAACTGCAGCAGCTGCCGAGGCTGCTGTTGCTGCTGCGCAGGCGGCTGCTGAGGTTGTTCGCCTCACAGGAGCTCCATCTTATCATAGGAGTCGAGAAATTGCTGCCATTAAAATCCAGGCTACCTTCCGTGGTTATCTTGTAAGTCCTGTGTTAATCTTTATTTGCTAAGCAAACATTGTTAGTGATTTGGCGTTTATAAATTATTAGATATTGTATAGAGTGCTGTTCTCCTCTATCACAATGACATTGATCTCTCTTATGGTGCAAGTTGCTCAATGCATGATAACACATGCATACAATGAAAAATTCCATAAGCTTGGCAGTTCTGTTATGGTTTTCCTGGACTTAAATGTGCCATGCAAGACAAAAGTCTTGAATTTTATTAGACAATTAAGATCAGTTGGCATGTTATATATAACTTTGCAGCACCAGGGGTTATATATTACAAGGACTCTAACAATCAAAGTTTCCCATGTTTCCTTTATCCCATGATAAATCGATATCTTGAGATAATCAAGTTGTTCTTTACCAAATCATATTTTTCTGAAGGATATATCATAGCTATTCATTTGTTTCATCAGCAATCATTTCTCTCAACCATTATACCATTTATATTTCGAGAATGGCTTTTGGGCTCTTTTGGCTGCATTTGGCTGTGGAATAAACCTGAGTAACTCATGGGATACTGGGTTAGCATGCTATATTCAGTCACTGTTGCAGGAATAACTCCATTTCGCCCGAGTCCCTCAAATTTTGTGAAATTTTGTGAGACGGATTGATAGTCATACATACTAGTATCTTAGCCTACTTTAGCTCATGATCGAATCAGAAGTTAGAAGAATTTTCTTTTCTCCTCATCTTGCTCGTTCTTTGTGAGAAAATTGAACAAATAGCTAAAAAATAATAAAAATTAACAAGAATTCAGTAAGAGAAGCAAATATTGAATGCTGAACCTTCTAGTCGGTTCACTTGTTCGAGTCAGTAGAGGGCTTAAACTGGCACGTACTGATCTGAACTGAGCTAAACCATTCAGTACCAATTCATACTGCTTGGTATCAAATGAAAAAAGATAACCTATTTTGATATAGAGTGCTTACCATTTCGTACCACATTATTAATGTACAGGTATGGGTCTTAGGATTGGTTTCGCAGACCTTGGAAGCAAAAGAACCTTTCTTTTAATGGATTATCCTTGTTTTATTATTGACAAACGAGAAATTAATGGGTACTCACGATATTTAAAAAGGTATCACTTTATTCCTTTCAAAGAAATCTAAATGTTCTCTACAGTTTGATAACATATCTTCACAACTGAGACATTCCCTTGTCATGCATAAACATAAAATCCTGTAGTTGTGTGGCTTCCATTTTTGAAGGTTTCCTCGTAAATCTTCTCTACTTCATGGTTTGCTTTGCCGAGCATTATATTTATCCATATACCGACCTTTCTCAAATTATGCTTGTTTTCTGTATAAAAACCTTGAATGAGGATGATAAACTGAGCTCAGCTTACTGTTTAAACAAAAGCTTCATTATTTAATGAATCATCAAGAGTTTCTGATGGGCATTATATTTATGTTTGATTTGGGTACAATTCCTTTCAGGCAAGGAGAGCGTTGCGAGCACTGAAGGGCCTGGTTAGGCTTCAAGCTCTGGTTCGTGGTCAAGCAGTGAGGCGTCAGACAGCCATTGCTCTCAAAGGTTTGCAGTCTCTTATGAGGATTCAATCACTAACTTGTGCTAGTAGAATGAGAACTGCCGAGGATCATCAAGTTTGTGATGGCAGAGACTATGTCCATTGGAAAACAAAGGACAGGGAAGACATAAAAAAAATGGTAATTTCTTAACTTCCATTGCTTACTAAATTTGGTACCTCATCTCCTGTTACTTCATCTTCAACAGCATCTAGTTATTGATTCAAAGCAGTTTATCTAATATTCTCATCAACATATGATATTAAATTATAAATAGCAGGTCAGAAGTGATTACCTCATCCTGTTCACAAGATGCTAGAATTTGTTTTGTTGAAAAGGTATAAGGTCACTAGTCTTTGGCCAAGGTGTTGGAAATTAGATCTGAACCTTTTGATGAAGACCATCACCATGAAGCCCAAGAATCATTCATATTTAATCATCAAGAATCCATAATCGATAAACGAAAGCGTATCTGAATCCATATTGCTTGATTATTCTCCAGAGCCCTGCGGTTGGCCTTCCAGATCAACACGTACTCCCAGAAAGCCCTTTAGAATTTTCTTTAGGTTATTCTTTCTGATGATGGGATTCAAAGAAGAAGGTCGTTCGTGCGATCTAGGGACCATAACCGCTATATATAGATAATTTCATCATTATTTTTGGTATTTCTATTTTAGCCATCATAAAAATAGAAATAACCCCTTAGGTCTCTACACATTAAAGGGCCACACCTAATCAGATACATTAAAGCTCAAATCACTGAAACCTCAGCTGATCACTTTTAATTGGGCTTAACTTATTTGATAGTTCGCAACACATAATTATTTCACATATAAGCCCAATATTGGATTAAAAAATCCAACAATCTCCCACTGGGCTATATGTGTAACCTTATAATTATGTTGCAAAAATAACCAAATGAGCTCAATTTTACTGTCATTACTGAAATGTATATATAACCAATCCGGTCCATCAACCATACCAACACAGGATCAAAGCGGCCTTTATTATATCTATCATAACTCGACCCATCAATGGTCACGTATGTTGATACAACTGAATGACATGGATCATGATGTGGATGTGTAGCATGAAAATTACATGTAATGTGATCTTAATATGCCTATTTCCAACTGGTCCTTCTTAAACTTGAGTGAGATCAAAACTTTAACATAATTGTACAAGTGTACTGAACTAAATGAAATACTTCATTTCTGACCAGAAAATATCCAAACACATAAGTGTGTACAAACCAAACATAAAGCATAAAATAGAAGCAATACAAACTCCACTGAATCTAAGCATCGTCATGCTCTATAATGCCCATGTGAGTAATATGCTTATGAAAGACCTTGGGCGGCACACCCTTTGTAAGGAGATATGCAACCATGGAGTTTGTCCCTATATGCTTTATAGAAATCTGACCACTCTGTACTCTTTCCTTTACAATCAGAAACTTGATGTCAATATGCTTTGACTTGGTCAAGCTCCTATTGTTGTTGGAATACAATATGGTTGATTTGTTGTCACAAAATAACTTTAGCGGTCTTTCAATTCCTTTCAATATGCGCAGCCCAGTGACAAAATTTTTAGTCATATCCCATGATTGAATGCCTCATAACATGCTATAAATTCTGCTGCCATAGTAGAAGAAGCTATGAGTGTCTGTTTTGCACTTCTCCATGAAATAGCCCCATCACCTAACAGATATACATAGCCTGAAGTGGATCTTTTACTATCTTGGTATCTCGCAAAGTCGGAGTCAGAATACCCAATGATCTCAAAATGATCTGATCTCCTATATGTGTGAATGTAATCTTTTGTTCTTTTCAGATATCTAATAACCTTTTGGCTGCTTTTCAATGATCCATACCTGGGTTGCTTAAATATCTGCCTAACACTCCAACAATGTACGCAATATCCGGATGCGTACAAACTTGAGCATACATTAGACTCCCTACAACCGAAGCATAAGGAATCTTCTGCATCTCTCTAACTTCAAGGTTTTTTTTGGGCACTGATTAATACTGAATTTATCTCTTAGCGATAGGGGTATCACATGGTTTGTAATTTTGCATGCCAAATCTCTTAAGTACTTTATCAATATAGCTCCTTTGTGATAATCAAGGATACCCTGAGAATGATCTCGATGTATCTGGATTCCCAATACAAAGGAGGCGTCACCAAGATCTTTCATTTGAAAATTGCTTGATAGAAATCTCTTGGTTTCGTGCAACATGCCTATATCATTTGTGGCAAGCAAAATGTCATCCACATACAAAACCAGAAAAATGTATTTGCTCCCACTGAACTTATGATATACACAATCATCAACTGCATTCACTTTAAAATTAAATGAGAGAATTACCTGATGAAATTTGTAGTACCATTGACGAGAAGCTTGCTTTAACCCATAAATGGATTTTGTCAATTTGCTTTGGATCTCCTAACACAAAGTTTTCTGGTTGCATCATATAAATTGTCTCATCAATGTCTCCATTGAGAAACGCCGTCTTGACATCCATTTGATGGATTTCATATCATACTATGCAACAAGAGTCATGATTGTCCTAAAAGAGTCCTTGATGAAACTGAAGTGAAGGTCTCTTTAAAGTCAATTCCTTCCTTTTGAGTACAGCCTTTAGCCACAAGACAAGCTTTATACCTTTCCACATTACCCTTTGAATCCCGTTTGGTCTTAAAAATCCATTTGCAACCAATGGGTTTCACACCTTCTGGTAATGGACAAGTTCCCAAACTTTATTATCTTGCATAGACTTATACTCTTCTTTCATTGCTTCAATCCACTTTTCTGAATTAGAACCTTGTATGGCTTGAAGGAAGTTGACAAGATCATCTTCCATCACGCCATTATTTTCCTCATGTTCCTGAAAAAACACTATATAATCATCCGGAATAGCATTCTTCCTTTCTCTAGTGGATCGCCGCAAAGATACTTGTTCTTGATGCACTTGATCTTGAGGTTGTTGAGTTTGTACCTCTGAGGGTTGAACAACAATTTCTTGTTATTCTGGAATTGCAACTTGATCATTATCAAAAGCAATTATAGGAATAGGAACTAGCTGCTCTTCAACAAGAGTAGTAGGTTCCAATTCTTCCTCAAAGACAAAGTCTCTAACTTTATTTCTTTCCCCAAACTCAATATCCTCAAAGAACGTTACAGTTTCCGTCTCAAAAATTATCCTTGATTTGGGATCATAAAACTTGAAATCCCTTGATCGCTCAGAATACCCAACAAAATAGCTGCTCACTGTCCTGGAGTCCAATTTCTTTTCATGTGGCCTATAAGGCCTTGCTCAACTGGACATCCCCAAACATGAAAATGCTTTAGACTAGGCTTTCG
This sequence comes from Calamus simplicifolius, assembly GCA_900491605.1. Taxonomy (NCBI): domain Eukaryota; kingdom Viridiplantae; phylum Streptophyta; class Magnoliopsida; order Arecales; family Arecaceae; genus Calamus; species Calamus simplicifolius. Next base: position 266,878 of record UESW01004416.1, read on the forward strand.
TCCTATCCAATGCTCATAAGGTGTTTTGACAGCTGCTTTAGTTGGTACTCTGTTCAGAATGTAGGCTGTTGTCTTTAGTGCCTCTCCCCAGAGTGACTCTGGTAAGGTAGAATGACAAATCATACTCCTTGCCATATCCTTAAGAGTTCTATTTCGTCTTTCAGCTACACCATTCATGCTAGGTGACCCTAGCATGGTGTATTGTGGGATAATTTACACTCCTCTAGGTATCTGAAAATGGTCCTGGACGTTGTTCACTGATCCGTCATATCTACCGTAATATTCACCACCACGGTCAGATCTGGCTCCTTTAATCCTTTTGTTGAGCTGAAGCTCAACTTCAGCTTTAAATGATTTGAACACGTCCAAAACTTGGGACTTTTCATAAATAAGAAATAGGTATGCATATCTTGAATAATCATCTATAAATGATACAAAATATTGTTGACCATTCCAAGAAGGTATAGGAAATGGTCCACAAATATTCGTATGTATCAACTCTAAGACTTCCATAGTTCTATATGTACCCAATTTCTTTGTTTTGGTCTGTTTGCCCTTAATGCAATCAACATAGACATTAAAGTCTGTAAAATCAAGAGAATCCAAAATTTCATCTGACACAAATCGTTCAACTCTATTTTTAGAGATGTGACCTAATCGCTTATGCCATAATGTTCCTGAATTTTCATTGCAAATTTTACGCTTAGTACCTTTTGATTCCATATTCAGGGTTTTATTATAAGAAGCAAGAGTATCAAGAAAATATAGATTGTCATACACCATAAGAGAACCAGTTCTAATAATATTTGAATTTAACGAAAGACTAAACTGACTATTTTCAAATGAACAACAATATCCTAATTTGTCCAAAGCTGAAATAGAAACCAAATTCCGTCTAAATGACGGTACTACAAAATATCTTTCAAATCCAAATAATAATCAGAACTCAATAACAATCTAAAATGCCCAATTGCCTCCACATCTACCGACTTGCCATCTCCTGTATAAATGCATCTTTCAGCATCAGTTGGCCTTCGATAGCTTAGGCAATCCTCCATTGAAACACTGTTGTTAGTAGTAGCACCAGAATTTAACCACCAAGTATTTCTAGGTACTAAAGCTATATTCACTTCAGAATAGACCATATTAAGAAATGCACCTCTCTTTTCATGCCATGCATAAAATTTGGAACATTTCTTCTTAATGTGTCCAGACTTATTGCAGAAGAAACAACTGTTTTATCCTGATTTTGTTTCTTCTTTGCTAGACCCTTAACAACCTTATTCTTTATTTTTTTGCCTTTATCCTTGCCCTTGAAGTTATTACCATTAAGGACCGGCACTGAATTGAGGTTAGCAGAAATATTAGCAACATTAGCTGTAAAATAAAAGCAATACATAAATAACATGTTCATATAAATAATTAACACCAAATATCAATAAATTCAAATAATGGTAAATCCCATCTCAAGATACCCAGTGCAACATTAATATCAAGTCTTTGTACAGTAATATTAACTGCTAATGATACTCTTATTGTAATGATCAAACACTAACAATAATGCATGCCAAATAATAAATCTATCTTTGGATCAACTTATTACTCACATATAAATCCTTATAATCGTTACGTGTTTACCATCACACATATATGTAGTTCGGCCAAGCATTAACCTTCCTTTGGGCCGATTAATACCCGCATGAAACATACACATACACAATATCCAACATCCTTCATGAACCATCTACACAAGAGAGGTCACTTGGTGATATCTTGTTTCAATTAGTTCAATTTTGAATGATGAACAAATTTATTAGGCATAAAAATACCATTAATTTAAATTTGATTGAACCTTTTAAAAATAACGATATGTTATTTTATGGTTCCAACTCAATCTTTATAAGATAAAAATAATTTATCCTAATGGATAAAGTTTTACTTTGGAAGGAGGTTGCTCATGCTTACAAAATTAAAAATAATAATTTTTAATGAAAGTCCAAAAATATTTCCAAAGGCATGAACCGGTCTAAAATTTATGCATTAATTATTCATAAATATTATCCCCTTCCACATCGGTTTATAAAAAATGGCCAAATTGGATTCCAGGCAACTAGAACACGTTCAATTTTAGCGGAGCCTACGGACGAGTTCCATGGACGAGTTCCATGATTTTCTTTAGACTTTCGGTGAAGAAATTCCACGCCCCTTTTGGAGATTTAATTCCATCGAACGGGGCGTTATAAATTAATAAAAACTGGAGGAATTCCATGCAAGGAAAGATTTTCTAGATTTCCACTAGAATTCCATGCAACTTCCTTTGGAGTTCCATAGAACTAATTTATGCAACGCCCTCCACGGATTGCATGCATTAATACCAATTAATGCCATGCATTTGTGGCTACAACCAAATTTCCAGTGAAAAAATCGGCCATACAAGATCCCACAAAAATTCTTTCCAATTGAGTGAACATAATGGGAAAAAATTTCTAAACGGTTCCCTTAAAAAAAATGAGATAACACGATAAAAATACACCTCAATGCATTATGATTTTAAAAGGAAACCAATCCCATTCGGTTACCCCAATCCATGGAATTTTGAAATCCCACGCAACGCGATAGAATCCTTATCCTAATAAATTTTATGGAAATCATGCGTCCACCCTTTTTTTATTAGGTAATGAAATCCTGGAAATATCAGGATTTCCTTTTTTTTTTTTCTTGACACCCACCAGAGATTTGAGGGAAGGAAATCCGGATTCACAACCCCCTTTCGAGAGCGGATATAGAAACTCCATGCAACTGCCCAAATTTTCAGCGCAATATCTCAGTGTTCTATGATTGCGTCAGATTTCTAGTAACTCCACATAATGCCCCTTTTCTCTGCTATTTCCATAAAAAATCGTGGAACTTAAAGCCAAAGGAAATCCTTAATTTTTTTAATTGCAAAATAGAAAAGAGGCAACTTGATTCCCAACGAAGGCAATGTGTTCGGGAAAGCAATGCGTTCGAAAAAAATTTTCAATAGAAATTTTTTTTTAATGAATTGAACACATTGCCGATAAATTCTTTTATTTAAAATTAAATATAAATTTAATTTTATCAAAAAATTAACTTTATCTTATCAGATAAAAGTTATCTGATCTGTCTCTTAAAACGAAGAGGACCACGTGAGAATTACAATGCAGGAATATCTTTCGCTTTTAACATCAAAATTCATAATTATTTTGATGCACTATGACTTTTATTTAAAAAACTAGATCTACAGATATTAAAAATATCATTGGCATCAAAATAAAAAAATAATGAATGTTTATCTCACGGTTGCTAAATAAAACCAAAGAAGTTATATGCACAAATATGAATATCAATGCATATAACCAAAAATTTTCTCGACGATTCAACATGAATAGGGCTCCGATACTAATTGTTGGAAATTAGATCTGAACCTTTTGGTGAAGACCATCATCATGAAGCCCAAGAATCATTCATGTTTAATCATCAAGAATCCATAATCGATAAACGGAAGCGTACCTGAATCCATATTGGTTGATTGCTTCCAGAGCCCTACAGTTGGCCTTCCAGATCAACACGTACTCCCAGAGAGCCCTTTAGAATTTTTTTTAGGCTATTCTTTCTGATGATGAGATTCAGAGAAAAAGGTCATCCGTGCGATCTAGGGACCATAACCGCTATATATAGATAATTTCATAATTATCTTTTGGTATTTCTATTTTAGCCCATCATAAAAATAGAAATAACCCCTTAAGTCTCTACATATTAAAGGGCCACACCTAATCAGATACATTAAAGCCCAAATCACTGAAACCTCAGCTGATCACTTTTAATTGGGCTTAACCTTATTTGACAATTCGCAACACATAATTATTCACATATAAGCCCAATGTTGGATTAAAAAATCCAACACAAGGTTATACTTAGGGAAGTATATAATGTGCCTTTTTTCAGCTCAAAAACAATCAGAGAAATACATTTGACAACTACCATATACTATGTTGGTATTTAATTAGAGGATGACTTGATCTCTCATGATTTACAATTGGATAGTTGATCAGAGCATTTTCTTTTATAAGAATGTGGTCATGAATTTGTATATCAGGGTTAGAGGAGTCCAGACATTGCACAGTAAGTTTGTAAACATTCCTTGAGAATTGGTGCTGGGCCTGGTGTGGTGATATCAAGGCCCAGGGGGGCTAACTTGTATTGGGCTGGATTTGAGTCCAAAGGTTGAGATTAAATCAAGTCATAGGTGTACACGGGCATGGGAATTAGTTTAATCTCATTGGGTTAGTCCATAAGAGTTTTTGTTGAGTCTGGGCCTGGCCCACTTCGTGGATGTATTTAAACTCTAGTTCTAGGGTTTGAAAGAATAGAGAACAGATTCTTTTTCCCAAAATAATTTTCTTCTCATCTCCTTCTTCCTATTCTCTCTCTCTCTCTCTCTGATCTTTCCCTTCGTTCTCCATGTTCATGCGTGAGAAGTCATTCGTGGGATGGTCCACGAAGTTGCTTGAGGCTTCACGATGTCTCATGGAAGACGTGTGTCCAGCCATCGCGTGAAGGTTTCGCATGGTGAAGGCTTCGCGGTGTGGGAAGAAGATCCAATGGTCTTGGCTTCTCCTAGAGAGGGTTGGAAGGGATCCAATGGTCTTAGTTTCTTTCGGAGGACGTACGTGAAGAGGGCCACACATTCCGTGCATTAAAGAAGCAACCGTTTCTTTTTGAAAATTAATTCCAGGAAGTGTCTTGAAACAGAAGTGGGCGAACGTCTTCTTTTGGGAAAAGAAAGTGGCGAAGGAGAAATTAACTCCAGCCAGCAAAGAAGAATTTATTAAAATAAATTCTTGAATAAGAGAGGGATGCAGTTTGATCGTTGGTAGAAGCCTAGAAAATTTCTCCAAAAGGGAATCTCATTACTGTTCATCAAGCACTAAACCCCAACAATTGGTATCCAGGCTAGGTTGGTTCAGGAACAAGAAGAAGTTGTTTGAGGATCTTCAAGGGTTGAAACAATTTCAACAAGGTCCATCAAGGTACTTCTTAATTTTCTAAAATTTATTTTTGTGCTATTTTTGTTTTGGTTGCGATCTGGCCATGGGTAGTAGCATAAAAATAGATTTTGAAAAGTTTGATGGAAAGGAAAGTTTCTCCATGTGAAAATTCTGGATAGAGGACCTTCTTGTGCAGTTGGGTTTAGATCTGGCTTTGAAGAAAAGCCAGATGGGATGACAGATAAACAGTGGATGTCGTTGGAGAAGAAGGCGTATTCAATGATCAGAGGATGTCTGACAGATTCAGTCCTTTATTCAGTGTTGAAGGAGAAGACCCCGAAGGGACTTTGGTCGAAGTTGCAAGCCCTCTATATAGGGAAGAATATGTCAACAAGTTGATGTTGAAGAAGCGTCTCTACAGCCTTCATATGTCAGAAGGTGAAGATATGTTGGGCCATATCCATCAATCAGGTGAGCAATGAATTGCTGAATGTCGGGGTCAAGATGGAGGAGGAAGATAAGGCACTTTTGCTATTGTGTTTGTTGCCCATATCACATGACTCATTGGTCACGACGCTGCTCTACGGGAAGGAGACATTATTCTATGAAGATATTGTCTCAGTGCTTCGGATGAATGAGCAGAGGGAGAGGATGACCAAGAAAACTGTTCCCCAGGAGGGTCTATCAATTGGAGAAAGGTCAGGTAGAGGCAAGGACAAGAGCAGGCCTAGGGGACGGTTACAGTCCAAGAAGGCTAAGTGCTACAAGTGTGGTGAGGTAGGATATTTTAAAAGGGATTGTCCTAAGTTGAAAAAGAAGAAAAGGAAGGATCTGAATCTGTGAGTACAGTTGCAGGACAGGAGGTGGAGGATGATCTCTTGGTGGTATTAGATGGTCACAGACACAGCACAAAGATGTGGACCTTGGATTCAGCATGTTCTCATCATTACACTCATAACCGGTCGTGGTTCAGTACTTACACAGAGGTTGATGAGGGGTGTGTAACTCTTGGAGATGATCACCCTTGCAAGGTGGCAAGGATTGGTACAGTGAGGATGAGCATGTTTGATGGCATGGTGCACACTCTTACCAACGTGAAGCATGTCCCAGAACTCAAGAAGAATCCGGTGTTACTGGGGTATCTGGAGCAGACTGGATACAACTTCAGTAGTCATGCCAGAAGTGGAGTTCTAAACATCTCCAATGGAGCTATGGTGGTGATAAGAGGGAGAAGGCTAAAGAACAACCTATACAGGTTGGACGGCTCTGTGGTGACAAAAAAATCTGAGGCAGCAGCTGTGGAACATGATTCTTGGGATGTGTATAGGATGTGGCATTACCGTCTAGGCCACATGGGAGACAGGGGGATGAAAGAACTGAGCAAAAGAGGACTACTTCCAGCGGTGGAGTCATGGAGATCCGTGAGCTATGTCAGATGGGAAAGCAGAGGAGTGTGCAGTTCTTGGTCAACACAGCTAGGAGTGCAGAACTCCTGGAGTTAGTACACATGTATGTCTGAGGACCAGCCCTGGTTTTGCAAGGAATGGGGCCAGATACTTCTTTACCTTGATAGATGATTTCTCAGGAAAGCAGTGGATCTACTTCATGGAGGAGAAATCAGAGGTCTTCACCAAGTTCAAAATCTGAAAGGCTGAGGTGGAGAGGGAGCAGGGTAAGAGTGTGAAGTATCTGAGGTCAAGCAGTGGCGGAGAATATACCAGCAGGGAGTTCCAGAGATTTTGTGAGGAGTAGGCATCAAAAGGTACTTCTCGGTAATGAAAACTTCTCAACAGAAAGGGTGGCTGAGAGAATGAACAAAATACTGTTGAAAAAAGCAAAGTGCTTGAGGCTGCAGGCAGGGCTTTCAAAGATGTTTGGGTTGACGCAGTAGGTGCAGCTAGCTACTTGGTCAATCGGTCACTGCACACTAGGTTGGATAGAGGCATTCCAGAGGAGATATGGTCTGGAGGGAAGATAAGCCTGAACCATCTAAGGGTGTTTGGATGCATGGCATATGTGCATGTTGGTGTTGGGAAGCAGAGTAAGTTGGATTCCAGGTCTAAGAAGATGATATTCCTGGGCTACCCGCATGGAATCAAGGGGTATTGGTTGTGGGATCCCTTGAGAAGAAGGTTTTCATCAGCAGAGATGTGATCTTCGATGAGAGCTCGATCCTTTAGAGTAGAGATGGTATAGATGCACAACAGGGACTACAGAAGGTGGAACACGGTAACACTAGTCAGATGACCTCCTACACAGTTGTGCCATTTGCCAGTGGACCAGGAGGATTTGAGATTCAGGTGGAGAGGACTAGCAGAGGGGTCAGAAGCCAGGAAGTTCAACAGGATGCAGCTGAGCAGAGGACTCAGAAGGATGCAGCTGGACAGGGAACTGATACTGGGATCACACTACACAGGCCCAGAAGAAACGTGCGACCACCAGTTCGATACGGCTTCGAGGATTCGGTATCATATGCCATGGTGACAGCAAATTAAGACCCTTACACTTATCAGGAGGCTGTGGAGAGCTAGAACAGCCAGGATAGAGATAGGTGGGTCCAGGCTATGGCAAAAGATACAAGCTATGGTAGAGAAGATGCAGCTCTTTATAGGACTGGCATATGGCAGGTGGTCCAGTTGCCACAAGGAAAGAAACCCATTGATTGCAAATGGGTTTATCAGCATAAGAAAGGGCCTTCAGAGCAAGAAAGTATCAGGTACAAGGCAGGACTAGTGGCCAGATGATACTTTTGGAAGGAAGGCTTCGACTACAGAGAGCAGTTGGAGTGGAGCTGGTGAAGGTACATACCAAGAAGAACCCAACAATACATTGACCAAGGTTTTTCCATGGGATAGCTTTCGCAGGAATTGCAGCTGATGGACACGGCGGACGTGCTGAGACCTTGAAAGTACCAAGATGGAGATTGTTGGGCCTGGTGTGGTGCTATCAAGGCCCAGGGGGGCTAACTTGTATCGGGCTGGGTTTGAGTCCAAGGGTTGAGATTAAATCAAGTCACAGGTGTACACGGGCTTGGGAATTAGTTTAATCTTATTGGGTTATCCATGAGAGTTTTGTTGAGTCTGGGCCTGGCCCACTTCGTGGATGTATTTAAACTCTAGTTCTAGGGTTTAAAGAATAGAGAACAAATTCTTTTCTCCCAAAATAATTTTCGCTTCATCTCCTTCTTCCCACTCTCTCTCTCTCTTTCTGATCTTTCCCTCCATTCTCCGTGTTCATGCGTTAGAAGTCATTCGTGGGACGGTCTATGAAGTTGCTTGAGGCTTCACAGTGTCTCCTGGAAGACGTGTGTCCAGCCATTGCGTGAAGGTGTCGCATGGTGAAGGCTTCACGGTGTGGGAAGAAGATCCAACGGTCTTGGCTTCTCCTAGAGAGGGTTAGAAGGGATCCAACTGTCTTGGTTTCTTCCGTAGGACGTACGTGAAGAGGGCCACACGTTTCGTGCATTAAAGAAGCAACCGTTTCTTTTTGAAAATTAATTCCAGGAAGCGTCTTGAAACAGAAGCGGGCGGACGTCTTCTTTTGGGAAAAGAAAGCGGTGAAGGAGAAATTAACTCCAGCCAGCAAAGAAGAATTTATTAAAATAAATTCTTGAATAAGAGAGGGATGCAGTTTGATCGTTGGTAGAAGCCTAAAAAATTTCTCCAAGAGGGAATCCCATTGCTGTTCATCAAGCACTAAACCCCAACAACTGGCACACTAGAGGCATCAAGTTCCTGACTCTACCTATGGGCTTCTCAGAATTATACACTTTAACGACGCATTTTAGTGAGAAAAATATCCATTATTGTCATTATCTAGCTAAGACAAAATATTTGATTGATCAACCTTTGTTATGGCATATCTGTTTCAACTGGTTTACAGGTGGTAGTACTTTGGATAAACCAGAAGAATTGATGGGTGCCAAGTGTTGCTTTGATGCTATACATGCCTTTCCTAAGGAGTACATGTTACCAAAGCATTAATCAGTCTTTCTTAGTGTTGTAGTTTATCAGCATTCTATGATACACTATGATTCCAGCATCTTGTTATAATCCAGTACTTTTAAGACCAAAACTTTCATTTTGTTGTTGCTCCAAAAAACTAATTGCTTTCCAGAAAATGTTGTCTTGATGCCAGAACATTTAATTTGCTTTATACTTTTTTCCATTATATTTTTTTTGAAAAGCAACCATGCATTCCAATAAGATTCAAATTATACAATGTGTTCTTAAAAATTAGAAATTGATTTAATGATTGTAAAGTAGCATTCATTATTATAAGGCAACCCTTAACAGAGTTGTATTTTTTTTTGTGTTAATTCATGCTGAGGATCAATGCTATGTGACATAGTATGCTAATGAGATTGATGTAGACTTGATCTACATCGAGGTACTGGCATTTGTTGGTATTTGTAATAGATTCCTTTCCAATGAAATAATTGCACCTGTGAAGGGGCAAGTCCTTTCTGATCACACTTCCATGCGGTTAGGTCCAAAGAAGGCTTCGTGTTGAAGAACTTAAGTTATTGGTTTCACTCTTCCTGAAAAGTAGTGTCCCATTTTCAGACATCATCAGCCCTTAACTTTAAATCATGAGTTTGCACCACTGGAGATGATGATTGCATAAATTTTTCAGATGCCTATCTTAGGATCTGGCATTACTGTCCACCTTCCGGCTTTTCAAAATTTCCAGTAAATATGAGCTAGTGTTGATTTGCTAAGTGGAAATATGTGTAGGCAAGGATGACATTATCTAATCTGTGCGTTTGTACTACACAACTTTACGATGCCTCTCCAATTAGGATGTGCTATAGAGTTTGCTGTGTATTTTATAAAGTGATCTTGGCATGCCTCTGCTTAACATGACAAAGGCTCTTTAACATTGTTCACCAAGCCCATGAATATGATGTCAGGCACTAAATTTTCCTTGTTTGGTTCGGATCACATGAGAAATGTAGAATAGCTAGTAGATTAGTGACTTGTTTTGCTAGCAGAACTTGATTAATATGTCCCATTTGGTAGATACACAAGACAGACAAGCCAGGTTTTGCTCTACTAGTTGTACCAGAATTTGATTTCCTAGTTGCAATCAAACAATTGCATTTTGATTCCAGGAGCCTGGTTCACACCAAGGTTTTCAACTGAATTGGCAGCTGTAGCAAATTGAACCGGTGATACTTTCTCTCATTCAATAAAGTTTTATTGCAGGTGTCAATAGATTCTCCTCCTACAAATGATTGCTGGAAGTATATCTTTACAGACATAAGTTTGCATTAAGTTGTCAAGCTCTTAGATTCTCCTTTCGTTAAAAAATGATTCCTGAAAGTACATGCTTTTGGATAAGTTTCATTAAGATGCATCCAGGACTATCTCAGAATTGGACTCGGTGTAATTTAGATATGGCATTACATATGCATGATAACTTCTTAGGAAATATATGAAGTGGCTTTACTTGGTTCATAAGTTGACCTGATATCTTGCAAAACCTTTTAGCAAGTCTAATTGGTATAGTTCAGACCTTTCCTATAGAAGATGCATACAATAAACGATTCCATCCCTGTTGGTTGAATCTTAAACTTTACTTTGTTACAAGTGATTGTTAGTTGAGGATCACTAGTTTCCTAACTAGTAAGAAAGAAGAAATGGGTTCAGACTTCCAGACGCAGATATCATCATCATGGAGCCTAGACTTTTCCTCGCTCATATAAAAGAGACAGTAAGAGAGCATAAAACCCTCAAGAATATAAAAATGTTTTCCATTTAGAAGGAGATCCTCTGGACGCAGCTTCTGCTCTTGCCAAGTTATAGACAGGTGCATTCTTGATTATCACATCCAATTTCTGCCCAAAGATCTCACTAGAAAGACTTTGGCAAGTTTCTATTATCCTACCCAACCATAATTTGCACAGTTCAGCAAGGCCTTCCTCCCCTCCATCACCATTGTTGAGTCACAGAAATTACTCAAGAGGTCCCCATGTTACTCTGGCCTAGGTGCATGATGTACTGATATCTGGTACTCATCTGGGTTACTTTCTTTTCTTGGAGAAATTTCAGCATCCTCTTTTACATCCAAGAACAAGCACTATCTGTTGCTAAACCATTTTCATACTCTGTTCACCCTGTATTTTAATCATCATATCTTATCTTTCCAAGAGCACAAGAGGTTTATGATCGTCTGAAAAATTTAAAAAGGTTACAATATTGCCTGAATTGCCATAAATTTGTCTCTTCTTGTAGAACTTCGACCAAACCAATACAAAATTTTAAGATTGATTTTTATTGCTTGGGCAGCTTCAAGAAATCAATGAGAGAAGGTGGGAAGGAAGCATCTTATCAAAGGATGGTATTGATGCAGTACAGAAAAGCAAGAGAGCAGCTGCACTGAAGAGAGTGAGAGCAATAGAATATGCATCAACGCGTCAGGTAAGCCTTCTGGTGATCACATCACTCTGTTTCTACTACTAGGCCTAGCAGTGGTTTCACAGTTCAATTAGCACCCATCCATGTCTTACTTGCCACCATGCTTCTGATTTTTCTCTTTCATCAGGAGAGGAGAAATGCAAGGAAGCCAACAACTCCATCATCTAAAGAACTAGACTTTGGTGATCTGAACCATGGATGGAGCTGGCTAGAGCAATGGGTTGGCTCACAGCCATTGGATAAGGACATTCCTGAGGTTCATCCAAGTCAAAGTCCAGATGGGAAACTCCATTACCAGGAGCTTTGTGTTCCAAATACACTAATCTGTTTAGATCCTGACAACAAAGATATGGCAGAAGAAACTCAACTTGGATATTTAGCCAGGAGATCATTTAGCAGGTCTAGACGAGCTTCCCCAAGGAATGATGATTCCTTCTCGATCTCCCCTTCATTTCCAAGTTACATGGGATCAACAGCATCAACTAAGGCAAGGTATAGATCCCTGAGCACACCAAAACAGCGGGCAGGAATGGCTGACATTAGTTCTGATCAGAGTTCTCCGTACATGAACAGACTACCCTCACCATTGCATTCCATCGCAAGTGATGCAAGCCCCAGCAAGGTCAGCAAACCTTCAGTGTTTAATCAGAGATCCCCACGCTTGAAAGGTCAGACAGGTCCTGTTAAAATTCACAGGTCTTCTAACCACCATAGCTTTGGCTCTGAAAGCTCATTGCTAAATTGGGATCGATGTGATGCCTTTAGGTGAACTTATTGGAAGAGTGCAGCATATAAGAAGTTTCAGCTTTTCTTTGCGTGATGCAGCTTTTTGGTATCTTGTTTTACAAATGTGGATCAGAATTCTCTCCTGAAGGTTTCTTCAGTTTTTTGCATGGGTGTGGTTGGGATTGCAGCTAAAGACTGCAACCAAGGTTTGCAGCTAATGCACATAGCAGTGGGTGATGTTGACAAAGTATTCTAGTACAATCAAGCCTTGAATTTGAATTGTTTAACTATGTTACAAGATACTCACTCTCTTACTTTTATGTGAAAAATAAGCTGTTTTAGAAGGATGGCAAACTTGAACATGATATATGAATATGACTCGAACCTAATGCGAAATAAGTGGGTTCAAATTGACCTTAGGTAGGTTCGTATTGTAAATGAGTTGGCATGATCATGACATAAAATAAGCATATTGTAATGCAAGTTGACTCCATTTATAACGCATTTAATTAATGGCATATTAAGTGAATCATGGTAAGTGAATCAGATTGTAGTTATTCGTGTTAAGCAAGTCGTGTCTATGCATGTTGGAAGTATCGTACTAATCTAATGTGATTTATTTATTAAATGGTAATGCATGTCATATTGTGTTACTTATGTAATAATCGTATCATATTCGCGTTTGGATTTTTGATGCGATTAATTAATCATATTTTGTTGGATTTTTGATGCGATTAATTAATCATATTTGTTCGTGTTGGCTCATATTATTATGCCTTAATTTCAACATAATATGAGCACAATATAAACTTAATTTCAACACAATATGAGCACAATATAAAAACATGAATTACCATCCTTTCTGTTTCCTCTTTCTCTGAAGTGATCAATTGGGTAATGGTTGTGTATAAGGTGTTCTACCTTATCCATTCCCTTTTAAATGCTCTTGTTATAATATATCTATGATCTTCAAAATAGAGATCCTCTAGTAGATGATGGCATTCTGAAGCAAAAGATGAATGACCTTGGTGGAGTACATGATTCCTTTGACAATAGCAACAAGGGATGATTACTGGGCTAGTCAGGTGGTGCACTAGCAAAGAGTAGTATTAGTTTCCGACCTTCAATACTTTTAATTGTAAGATAAAACACCCAATATGTCAGGCTTTCGTTTAGGAGAACCACCACCATCATTTTAAGCTTTGTGTGGCTAAAATGAAGGGCTTTGGCTTTTTGGTCAATCTAAGACTCATAAATATCCAAGCCTATTACCTTATTACATGCCTAGTCTAAGGTTCTGAAAATGAACCCATCTAAAAAGACTGAATTTTTTTTATTTAGATACCTTATTTTTATATAATTATTCAAGATTTACTTAGTATATAACTTATGCGAGATTAAACACATGTCACTCTCTTTCTCTCTCTTTTATGGAAGGATGGAGAAGTCAAGAATTTCTCCATCAAAACATTAAATTATAATAATTATTTACAATCATTTACGTACAAGAAAATAAGAGTAAAAATTAAAAATAAAAGAAGTAGATGGGATTAAGGTGAAATTCAAGTTGCACTTGTAAAGGCACTTGCAATATTGGTAAAAGCAGTTCCAATAGCATCTGATGGTTGTAGGTTACTTCCACTGCTGAATATGAGGTGGACCAAGATTGGAAATGATGAAGGGCTTTGTGCAGGATAGAGCTCGAGAATGACTATTTTTGAAGAAAGATTTTAGAGTTTCTTTTCAACCATAATTATTGGTAAATTGCACCTGAGAGTTGCCTCTATGCATTTTTGAAGTGGGCTTTGATGAATCTTTTCCTCTAGCTTAACAGCAAATCCTAGACAGTAGAAGGTCATCTTCTTAAATTCAACGATTCTTTAATCGGGAGCCATACTTTTCTTGCAAAGGGATACCTTAGAAATAAGTGATTAACAGTTTCAGAAAAAATTCCACATAAGGGGCTTCTAGTACCTACTGGCCAATCTTTCTTAGTCATAACCTCCCTGGTATGTAATTTGTTCCTCAAAACTAGCCATAGGAAAACCTTAACTTTTAATGGTATAACAGATTTCCATACAATCTTACAATATGGCTAAATCAAACCTTCATTATTGAAGAATTTATAAAAAGAGCTAATAGAGAAAATACCAAAGCTAGTAAGCTTCTAGATTGGAGCATCTTTAATTTTGGTATGTTTTAAGGAAGCAATCAAATCCATAAAAGAGTTTAGCTGGTTATTGTCCTCTCTAACAATAAGGTTAAAGAGCCTGATTCTTCAGCAGCGAGAGTGCCAATTTCACTAAGAAACCACTGAACAGTTTCTCTTAATAATATTCTGATGCTAATCATTGAATAAGAATGCTAAAGGTATTGGACCAACCCAAGAGTCCTCTCAAAATCTGATATTCTTTCCATTTCTTAATATGAAAGATGAATAATTTTAGAAAGCCTCTTGACTTTTGCAAATATCCTTCCACATTGGTGATAGATTAATTCTAGAGCATTGGACTCTCATTCCCATCTTCTTTTTAGCATAATACAAACTACTAATTTGCTTCTTTCAATTAGATTCTGATCTTCGTATCAGTTTCCATGCCTACTTTGCAAGAAGAGAGTTGTTCAGGTTTCTGATGTTTTTAATATGTCATCCTCTTTTCTAATCTCTACAAGTAGTTTCTCAATTGACTAAGCCGTTGAATCCCTTTATTTTATCTTCACCTGTTTATAAGAATGCTCTTCTTCGTCTCTATCAATTCTTTCAATTACCCAATTTGGCAACCTCAAGATAGATATAAAATAAGATGGGAGAGCAGATAAGATCACATAGATGAGAGTGATTCTTTCTTCTATAGACAAGAATTTTTCTTTTCAAGAACTTAACTAGGCTTCCATCTTGTCGAGAAGGGGCATCCAGGACTGATTTGGAATTTTTCTATCACTCAGTGACAATTCCAAATAAGAGAAGGGAAAGGATTCTCTTTTATAGTTCAATAGGTTGGCTAAAGTGGTTACATCCTCTTCCATCATATTCATGCATATCAACCAACTTATGAAAATTGATTCTCAAACTTGCTGCATATTCAAAGGCAAGCAAAATTGTTTTTATAGCTAAGAAGGAATCCTTATCGGCCATACAAAAGAGAAGGGTATCATCAGCAAATTGTAAGCTTCTAAGATTAGAGATGCATGGCTCCGATCTGATACTTTTAATAAGACTAATATTGTTGACGTAATTAAGCAATCTAATGAGAATATTCGTTACTAGAATGAATAAGGCGAGAGATAGAGGATCCCCTTGCCTTAACCCTTGCCTATATTGAATCCAATTGCCAGGTGCACCATTGATAGGGAGAGCCACTGTTGCTGAGGAGAGCATTAATATGATTCAGTCCAACCACTTGATGGAAAAACCTCTAACTGCTAGAAGATCCATTGGGAAGTCCCAGTTTACCTTGTCAAATGTCTTCTCAAAATCTAGTTTACATAATGACCCTTCTGACTAATCCCACTATTGTTAAAAAGAGCCACAAGGAGAGAGGATAGAGCCAGCAACTGTGTGTGCTTTAAGATTCGGGTTGAGAGTTCTTCGTCCCGATCTTCTGTTACTGTTGTTGCTGATTTTATCCTTATTTCTCCCGGTGATGGCAAGTTCTTCTGCCCAGCCTCCGGTCGGCTCTGATGCCCCGATGAATGCTGGAATGTCTTGGAGCCATGCTCGCTCTGGCCATTACGAGTGGGTTTCCCCTACTCCTTCTCCGGTTGTTATCGCAGAGTTGGAGCGGTTGTACCCGGATATCATCCAAGTGCTGGTGCGGTCCTTGGAGGAGGAGATCAGCAAATGGAAGGACCAGGCAGTCCTTGCTCGTAGTTTGGCGCGTTGGGTTCCTCCGGAGGTGCTGGTGCACGAGCTTCATCATGCCAGCGTCTCGGGGAATATCGAAGCTGTGGCCTTGGAGCACCTTCACTATCTTCTCCGGTTTGAGGATGCAAAGGCCATGGATTTTGTCTTGCACAGACCATGGGTTATCAATGGCCAACCCATTGCTGTGGCGGAGTGGAAGCCGAAATTTGTTCCATCGGAGAGTTTGCTTCTTCAGGCGCTCCTTTGGATCCGTCTGCCGCTTCTCCCCATTGAATTCTGGTCGGATGATGCTCTGGCTTCAATCCTTTCAGCTACTGGGAAGTTCCTGTACTCCGATGATTCGACTAGGGATCGGAAACGCGACGGCTTTGCTTGAGCTTGCGTCAGTGTCGACCTGAGCAAGCCTCTTTGGCCCGATGCTCGGATTAGAGGCTCTAGTAATCCATTCTGGCAGTAGTTCTCCTTTGAGCATCTTGACGGAATTTGTTGCTCCTTGTGGTTCCTTGCATCTCGCCGGGGACTGTGGATTAGAGGTAGGCACTGGGCCGTATCGCCCATGGCACGGCACGGCTCAGTGAATCGGACCGTGCCGGGCCCAAAAAATTTTTTCTATTGGCCCAGCACGGCACAGCCCATGATGGGCCTAGGCCGGCCCGCGGCACGGCCCACCTAGGCCGGCACGGCCCACTTGGGGCCTAGCCCGTGCACGGCTCAAATAAAAAAAAATTTGTAAAAAAAATATTTTTTTGATAAATTAAAAAATTATTATGAATAAAGAAATTTTATTAATATAAAACCACCTTAATGGTGGGGGGTTTGGCATAGACCCCAACCAGTTTATTAATTTAAAATCAAAATGGTACAGAAGGGAGGGGGGCTAGGCCTAACCTCCAGAACATAATACAATAAGTAAGGAGAAAAAAATAGAAAGATCGCAACCGTCAGATCGTCTCCGATCGGATTGATTGCAATGGTCGGATCGATAATCGTCGATCAAGATCATGGCTTGGATCGATCACAACCATCGGATCGTCTTCGATCGGATGGATCGCAACCGTCGGATCGATCATCGCCGATCGGGATCATGGCTTGGATCGATTGCAATCGTTAGATCATCTTCGATCAGATGGATTGCAACCGTCGGATTGATCATTACCGATCGGGATCATGGCATGGATCGATCGTAACCATCGGATCATCTTCGATCGGATCGATCGCAACCGTTGGATCGATCATCGCCGATCAGGATCATGGCTTGGATCGATCGCAACCATCAGATCGTCTCCAATCGGATGGATCGCAACCGTCGGATCGATCATCGCCGATCGGGATCATGGCTTGGATCGATCGCAACCATCGGATCATCTTCGATTGGATTGATCGCAACGGTCCGATCGATCATTACCGATTGGGATCATAGCTTGGATTGATTGCAACCGTCGGATCATCGCCGATGGGATAGGATCGATCATCCCCGATCGGGATCATGGCTTGGATCGATCGCAACCGTTTGATCGATTAAAACGGTCCGATCGATCATCACCAATTGGGATCATGGCTTGGATCAATCGCAACCGTCGGATTGATCATCACCGTGCCAGGCACGACCCACCTAGGGCATGGCCCGTGCATGGCTCAAATAAAAAAAAAATTTATAAAAAAAATATTTTTTTGATAAATTAAAAAATTATAAGGAATAAATAAATTTTATTAATATAAAGCCACCTTAATGGTGGGGTGTTTGGCAACCAGTTTATTAATTTAAAATCAAAATAGTACTGAAGGGAGGGTGGTTAGGCCTGACCTCTAGAACATAATACAATAAGTAAGGAGAAAAAAATAGAAAGATTGCAACCATCGGATCGTCTTCGATCGGATTGATCGCAACGGTCGGATCGATAATCGTCGATCGGGATCATGGCTTGGATCGATCGCAACTGTCGGATTGTCTCCGATCGGATGGATCGCAGCCGTCGGATTGATCATCGCCGATCGGGATCATGGCTTGGATCGATCGCAACCGTTGGATCATCTTCGATCGGATGGATCGCAACCATCGGATCGATCATCGCCGATCGGGATCATGGCATGGATCGATCGCAACCGTCGGATCATCTCCGATCGGATTGATCGCAATCGTCGAATCGATCATTGCCGATCGAAATCATAGCTTGGATCGATCGCAACCATCGGATCATCTCTGATCGGATGGATCGCAATCGTCGGATCGATCATCGCCGATCGGGATCATGGCTTGGATCGATCGCAACCATCGGATCGTCTTCGATCAGATGGATCGCAACCGTCGGATTGATCATCGCCGATCGGGATCATGGCATGGATCGATCGCAACCATCGGATCGTCTCCGATCGGATTGATCGCAACTGTCAGATCGATCATCACTGATCGGAATCATGGCTTGGATCGATCACAACCATCGGATCGTCTTCGATCAGATCGATCGCAACGGTCCGATCGATCATCACCAATCAGGATCATGGCTTGGATCGATCACAACCATCGGATTGTCTCCGATCGGATGGATTGCAACCATCGAATCGATCATCGCCGATCGAGATCATGGCTTGGATCAATCGCAACCGTTGGATCATCTTCGATTGGATCGATCGCAATCATCGGATCGATCATCGCCGATCGAGTTCATGGCTTGGATCGATCGCAACCGTCAGATCGTCTCTGATCGATCATCGCCGATTGGGACCATAGCTTGGATCGATCGCAATCATCGGATCATCACCGATGGGATAGATTGCAACCGTCGGATCGATCATCCCCGATCGGGATCATGGCTTGGATCAATCGCAACCATCGGATCATCTTCGATCGGATTGATCGCAATAGTCCGATCGATCATCGTTGATTGGGATCATGGCTTGGATCGATCGCAACCATCGGATCATCGCCGATCGGATGGATTGCAACTATCGGATCAATCATCCCCGATCGGGATCATGGCTTGGATCGATCGCAATCGTCGGATTGTCTTTGATCGGATTGATCGCAACGGTCCGATCGATCATCGCCGATCGGGATCATGGCTTTGATCGATCGCAACCGTCGGATCATCGCCGATCGGATAGATCGCAACCGTTGGATCGATCATTGCCGATCGGGATCATGGCAAGGATCGATCGCAACCGTCGGATCATTTTCGATCGGATCAATCGCAATCGTCGGATCCATCATCGCCGATCGGGATCATGGCTTGGATCAGCTGGCTTGTGCCTAGGCACCAGGCACCCGTGCCTAGGCACCAGCCGTGCAATGGCATGGCCCATGGCACAACCCCAAAACGGCCCAGAAATGCCATTCTAGCATGGCCCTGCTAAGCCGTGCCAAAATGGCCCTTCTGAGCCATTTTGGCATGGCCCGTCATGGCCCGTGACCCATTTCTTGATGGGTTATGGGCCGTGCCGAATTTGAATTTTTTTTACCGGGTCGTGCCTGGCACGGCCCATTTGTTAATGGCCGTGCCTGGCACGGCACGGCAATTTTCCTGGCTCGATGGGCTTGGGCCGTGCCGTGCCAGGCACGGCCCAGCGCCCTTGCCTACTGTGGATCGGGGACGGCTTCCTCCTCATCCTCTTCGGGGTTCCATTTTGGGCCTTGGATGGCAGCTTTGAGACGAAGGAAGTCTCCTGTGATGCAGCAATCTGATCCCCTGCACTCCTCTGTTTCGGGTAAGTCAGCGCCTTCTTCTCCTGGGTTAAAGGATGATTGGCAATTACCTAAGAAACTAGCGCGGAGGCATCTAGCCAGGGGGTCGAAGGGTCTAGGTGCCTTCCCCTCTTCGGGGGTTTCCTAGGCTCCCTCTTCTTCCTCCTATCGGCCTGCCTCTGTGACTGAAGGGCCTGCGTGCCGGTTATCTTCCTCTGTGCCGGTTGTTGAGGGCGAGCAGCCTTTGGTGCCGAGAGATTTGTCTAGGGCTAGGGTCAGGCAGTCTTCGTTGGAGATTGATGGTTCAAACCCCAGGATCCCTTGCTCTCTGATTGGGAATCCAGCGTGCCGGTCTGAAGACAGCGTGCTGGCTGGAGTGATGGGTGGATCCCAGGAGCTAGAGACAGGCTCTTTGGTCTCAGTTCCTGTGGTGTCTGTGAACTCAGGGAATTTGGTTAATAACCCTTTTGTGTCAAGGAGCTCTAAGTCTAGTGGGGTTAGTCTGTTTGGCCTGTCGAAGAGGGCGCGTTCGGTGGAGCCTGTGTCGCAGAGGGTTGTGTCCAAGGCTTCCAAAGCCAAAGGGAAAGCACCTCTTCGAGGTAAAGATGTTGAGAAGGGCTTTTTTACATTCTCGGCTTTGCCTGAGTCCCCTAGGGGCACGGAGGGTCTGGCCGGGATGAGGGTGCTAAAATCTCGCCAGAAGGAGAGTCTGGTCCCAAGATCTACGTTAGGATCATCCCAGCAGGTTCAGGTGGTCAGATTGGACCATGACGTGGCTGTCGCCCGTCTTAAGGCTGCCATTCTGAAGGATGGTACCGTTGAGGCCATGGACTCGGTCCAGGTGGATGAGGGCTGTGATCAGGGAGTTGAGGGTCCTCGGCTGTCTAATGATCATGTTGTTGAGCAGGTGACTGGGGACACGGCTGGGGTCCCCTCTCTCCTAATTCTAATTGAAGATTCTTGTTTGGAATGTGCGAGGGGCCCTGAAACCCTCATTTCGGTCTTCTTTTGGAAGGCTTCACCAGCTTCATACTTTTGATATCTATATCATGTCGGAAACTCGGTTGTCTGGGGATAGTCTGACTTGGCTTTGGAGACAGATCTCTAGACAGTGGGATTCTTATGCTATTGAGTCAGTTGGTCTTTCTAGAGGCATTGTGGTGTTATGGAGACCAGATAAAGTCCGTGTTGATGCCTTCCATGGGTGTGGTCAGCAGGTGGCTTTGGTCATCTCGGAGGGGTCCTCTGCTCCCTAGTTGCTTTCAGAGGTTTATGCTAGTACTGATTTTAGGGCTCATCGTGTGCTCTAGGATGAGATCCTCTTGCTTCTCGGCCAGGGTTTTCCCTCCCTCATTGCTGGTGATTTTAATTGTATTGTGGGGCCTCTGAAAAGAGAGGGGGTAGACAGGTTGTTGGGTCTTCTGATATTGTTGAATTCAGGAATTTCATTTCCTCGACGGGTCTTTTGGATTTGGGCTTTGCTGGATCCCAGTTCACATGGTGCAATAACTGCCAGGGGTCTGCTAGAGTTTGGGAGAGACTGGATAGGGCTTTGGCTTCAGCCAACTGGCTTCAGCTATTTCCGTCTGCTTCTGTCACTCATTTGCCCAGAATTGGCTCTGATCATTGTCCTATCTTTATTTCTACTAATGTGATTATTCAGCGCTCGAGGCAGTTCAAATTTAAGAAGTTCTGGACTTTTTACTCTTAAGCGAGGCGCATCATTTCTCAGGTTTGGCGGATGCCGGTCAAAGGGAGTGCCGCTTATAGACTCTCTAGACGTTTGCTTCTTACTAGCCGCAGGCTCTCTAGCTGGAACAGAAGGGAGGTGGAAGATATTATGAGGCAAGTTGAGCAGGCAAAGTCTATTATCTCTTCATTGCAGACCAAGGAGAATCAGGAGGGTTTTCTTCTTGATTCGGATCTGTCTACCCTAAGATCTACCTTGGCCATCCATCATTCTCTTTTGATGCAGTAGGAGACTTATTGGAGGCAAAGGTCTCGTATTCAGTGGATTAAGGAGGGAGATTGTAATACGAGATTCTTTCATCAGACTACTTTATGTTGGCGTGCGGCGAATCGCATCAGGTGTTTAGTTGATGATGAGGGTCAGTCTAAGGATGATCCGCAGGCTATCAGGGATAAGTTCCTTAATTTTTTTCAGTCTAGGTGGATTGAGATGTCTGGGGATGGGGTCCCTATTTCTTCTGTTTTGCCTTCATACAAGGTCTCTGATATGGAGAATGATATCCTTACTAGGCCTTTCTCTATAGAAGACATTTGCCTTGCTCTTTGGGATCTTGGTCCTGACAAGGCCCCTGGCCCTGATGGGTATCCGTCTTTATTCTTTCGCCACTACTAGGATATTGTTGGGTCGGATGTGGGCTTGGCCATCCAGTCTGTGTTTCAGGTTAATCATATACCTTATGCTTGGAAGTGGACTCTTATCACCTTGGTGCCCAAACGTCCTGACACTTTCTCTCCCCAGCACTTTTGGCCTATCAGTCTATGCACCACATTATATAAGATTTGTGCTCGTCTTTTGGTGGTCCGGATGGCTTCGGTGATCCCTCGTCTCATCTCTCAAGAGCAAGGAGCTTTCCTCAGGGGCTGTAGTATCACGGACAATGCCCTGTTGGCTCAGGAGTTTATGCATGACCGTCAGAGAGCTTCTGGACGTTAATGCCTTATGGCTATCAAGCTTGACATGGAGAGAGCTTATGACAGATTGAGATGGGATTTTCTGTGCTGTACTCTTCATGAGTTTGGTTTCCATGAGACTTTTGTTGAATGGGTGATGGAGTGTGTCCAGAGGCCATCTTTCTCTCTCCTGATTAATGGGGATCGGACGGAGTTCTTTCACTCGGAGGTTGGTCTGAGACAGGGTTATCCTCTCTCTCCATTCTTGTTTATTCTCTCTACTGATGCTTTGTCCCGGGATCTTGCTCTGGCTATGCGGTCGTCAGCTATTGACCCTTATTCGGCGGGCCCCCTTAGCCCTTCGCTGTCCCATCTTCTCTTGGCTGATGACTGTCTCCTACTGGAGAAGGCTTCTACAGATAATGCCACCACCTTTGCGACTATTCTTCATTCCTACTATTGTGCCTCGGGTTAGAAGGTTAATCTTAGCAAATCTTTGATCTGCTTTAGCCCGAGGACGTCCCCTACTTTGAAGAGGTCTATCTCTCATATTATGGGTATTCCTGCTCAGTCTGATAGGATATCATATCTGGGGATTCCGATTACTGGGAGACGGCCACGGTGTTCGGATTTCAGCTGTCTTGTGAGGCGGATCCATGATCGTCTGGACGGCTAGCAGGTTTCTGGTCTTTCTATGATGGCGCAAATTACTCTCATCCGATCTGTGCTATCTTCGATACCTTGCTATCTCTTATCTAACACTGCCATTCCTCTGGCTTGTTTGCGGAAGATTGAAAGATACTTTCGGGACTTTCTCTAGGCATCGACGCAGGAGGGCCACGGTATTCACCTCTTAAATTGGGACACAGTCTGCGCGTCAACAGTCGAGGGTGGGCTTGGGATCCAGACGCTGTCTGTCAGAAGAGAGGTGCTGTCTGCTAGGCATGCTTCTCGGTTCCTGCTGGATCCGCATTGTTTGTGGAGTTCCTTCATGCGCGCCAAGTATGGTAGCTGGAACTCTTCCACCTCATCTCAATCTAATTGGGGGCACTCCTTTTTTTGGAAAGAGGTATGTCGATATGTTCCGACTATTTTGAACTGAACCTCTTGGATGATTGATTACGGAACTTCGGTGGATGCCACTCAGGACATATGGATTGCTGAAATTCTCCTGTCTCGTTGGCCGACCTTTATTTGCCTAGACATTCCTTATGGTATGCGTGTTAGTGATCTTATATCTCTGGATGGTTCTGCTTGGTCGTCTACTGGGGTGTCCATGTTTTTCGAGAATGAGCTTTATCGGCGTATCCTTTCTATTCCTCTCTTTCCAGGCGCTGCCACTGACACCAGGGTGTGGAGGCGATATTGCTTGTCTCATGCTCCTATGCAAGACCTCCTATCTATTTTCAGACCCCACCCTCAGGAAGCTATGGATTTGGACTGGATTTGGCATCTGCTTGTTTACCCTAAGTGAGACTTTTCATTTGGAAGCTGGCGAGGGATATTCTTCCTACATGCTCCCTTCTTTCGCATAGAGAATTGAGTATTCTGCCAACGTGCCCTCTGTGTGGTATGGAGGAGGAAACGACCGATCATGCTATATTCTATTGTGACAGGGCAATATATATTTGGCAGTTATCTGGTGCTTGTCCTTGGGTTTACGGTACTATTTTCCAACGTACTTCTTTTCTGAGTCTATTGAAGCAGGGCAGGGGAAGGAGTACTCACCAGAGAGGTTCATTGTGGGCTTATATTGCATATCAGATCTGGTTGTCCCGGAATCGAATTTTGTTCTCGGACATGGTTCTTTCTCCTAGCAGGATTCTCAGGGCGGCTGTCTTCCTTCATGTTGAGTACACTTTCCATCACGGTGTTTTGGATTTTGCGAACCTTGGCCTCTGGGACTCCCCTGCTGTTGCGGCAGCGAACCGGTGTACGGTTTTTATATCTTGGGAGCTCCCTCCTCCAGGGTTTGTTAAAATAAATTTTGATGGAAATGTCAGTGGCAGAAGCGCTGGATCGGCTTATGTTATTCGTGATGCGGATGGGATGATGTTGGCGGCAGGGGGGTTTGGTTTGCTTGATTCCTCTGTGCCTCTGACTGAGTTGTATGTGGCATGGGCGGGTTTATTCTATGCTATTCGGATCCTAGGCGCCCGCAGACTTATCATTGAAGGTGATTATATTATTGTGATTCGCTGGATCAGGTAGGAGCTCAGCTTCCATTTGCCAGCTATCCCTTTATTGACTGATATCCGCTCTATGATTTTGGAAGCTCCTAATATCCATATTCGCCACATCTATCGTGAAGCCAATGCAGTTGCTGACTGGATTGCTTCCAGGATGGCCTCTCATTCTGGTATTTGGAGATGGAGTCAGGGTGACCCTTGCCCTCTAATTATCTCACATTTATTGTATTCTGATACATCGGGACTGACCCTATCTAAAGTGGTGTAACCACCTGCCTGTACCAAAAAAAAAAAGACCCTTGTGACTTAGATCTTTTGCAATATACCACAACTTCATAAGCACCAAGAAATTTTCAACGATAGACCTTCCTTTTATAAATACAAATTCAGACTTATCAATAAGAAGAGGAATGAATTTGCTTGACTTTACTGTCAGAATCTTGGATATTATCTTGTATAAACTATTCAGAAGACTAATAGGCTGAAGGTCTTTAGCATTAAGGATACCATTCTATTTACGAATGAGGGTCACGAAGTAGTTGAATCTTCTCAAGCCTGTTGGGGATCTACTTGATGGATGTGATGGGATTTGTATGGGCTTAGAATTACTATTTGCAATCATAACTTAGACGTTGCTACGGTCATGCCTTTCAAGCAAGGTAAAAGTCGTGCCAACGTGACAAATTTAACACAGGGTTTGAGGTTAATTGGTGGCTTGGCTTAGATTGCATCAAGTTAGGCTCGATCCAACCATACTGAACTCAAGTCAAGAAATGGAGCTGGAATCTGATGCACCTATTTATATTTGGGTCGTCCTTTTCCCCTTCTAATTCCTTCGATCAAATTGGGTTCAGCATAACATGAAGCCCAGTAAATAGGCTTACATTTGATCAGTTAGATTTGTTTCTAAATCCTGTTTTAAAAGTCAGATTTCATGCTTTTTATTGTTATTTTTTTATAAAACCTCAAAGCAAGACACTACCATTTGTTTCTGTCCATAAATGATCTGGAATTTTTACATTAATAAAACAAATCCAATCCATCCATATATTATCCAAATATGATATAGAACTCAAACCCATAACCCGTTTATTTACTAAACCTGACTCGTTATGGTGGAAGATATGTTTACCTATTATTTTATTTGATGACGCCAAGTCACCTTCTTCAAGCGTCGGGGAAGACGGACGTCTCGCTCCTAGAAATCCTGCAAGAAAAGTCCCCGGGGACCGGTGACACCGATGGGACCCTCCGACGATCAAGTTAGTGGCTTGGGTTCAGACAAGGAACCGCTCCAGCGAAGAGAAGCTGAGGCGGTTAGGGTTTTTGCTGGGAGGAAGAAAGCTCAGAAAAACCAGAGTTCAGATCCCACTTACAGCGTAAGTATGCATCTTTTATACCTGTCCGAATACCATGATACGCGGCCTCGGAAGATCTCCATCGTACCGTTGCTGGTTGATATGACTGGACTCCATCGCTAGAGGTAGCGAGTCGTATGCTGTAGCGAGGCATGGTGATGCACAGGGACATGCAACACGCCAAACACCGTTATGAGGCATGGCCCTCCGTAATGGGGCACAATCACGGAAGTACTGAATGGTACGCTGAGGCAAGGCATGGTCATGTGCTGAAAATCATGTACAAGTGCCGTGCCACCTGATATTTGCTGTTTTCCCTGGCAGTTGAGTCACGTGTTGACCGTTGATGACCCCACCCCCCGACCCCGAGGGGATGCCGGGGGTGGGGAATGACGGTGCACCCCGGGACCGGTGGGGGTCTCGGGGTTAAGAAATGATGACCCCCCCGACCCCGAGGGGGTGCCGGGGGTGGGGGAATGACGATGTACCCCGAGACCGGTGGGGGTCTCGGGGTTAAGAAATGATGACCCCCCCGACCCCGAGGGGGTGTCGGGGGTGGGGGAATGACGATGTACCCCGAGACCGGTGGGGGTCTCGGGGTTAAGAAATGATGACCCCCCCCGACCCCGAGGGGGTGCCGGGGGTGGGGGAATGACGATGTACCCCGAGACCGGTGGGGATCTCGGGGTTAAGAAATGATGACCCCCCCCGACCCTGAGGGGGTGTCGGGGGTGGGGGAATGACGATGTGAGGATTTAATTCTTGATGAACTGGGATTCTCCGTTAAATAAGAACCAAATCCTATTTCCTCTTTCCTATAATTAATTCCAATGCTTCCGTTTCCGTTGAAATTAATTCCTCCTTCATGTAATTAATTCCAACGCGTCTTCTTTCCGCTTCCGTCCCAGCCGCTACTGTCCACGTCTTCTTTCCGCTGCGCGTTGGGATGAAGTCACGTTCACCGTGAAGCCTTCACCACGCGACGCCTTCACGCTACCGGGAGACACCGTGAAGCCTCAAGCAACGTGAGACTTCCTCTTCCGTAACAGCGTTCACTCGGATGCCCCCAGCGCCTTCACGCATTGACTCGCTGGCAACTCACGTCGTGCGTTGATCTCCTGTACGAGGCTTCCTTCCTTCACGCTCACAGAACATGGAAGCCTGTGCGGTGAGCATGGAATACTCGACGAAGCCAATGGAAACCTGGGAGAAGATGAAGAGAGGGGGAGGAGGAGAAAGAGAAGACGGCTGCCGCCTTGTGATGAGAGAAAAAATTTCTGGGAGAAAAGAATCTGTTCTCTATTCCATCCAAACCCTAGAGACTAGAGTTTAAATACATCCACGAAGTGGGCCAGGCCCAGACTCAACAAAAAACTCCCATGGACTAAACCAATGAGATTAAACTAATCCCCAAGCCCGTGTACACCCGTGACTTGATTTAATCTCAACCCTTGGACTCAAACCCAGCCCAATACAAGTTAGCCCACCTGGGCCTTGATAGCACCACACCAGGCCCAACAATCTCCACCTTGGTGCTTTCAAGGCCTCAGCACGTCCACTGTGTCCATCAGCTTTAACAACGAAATACACTTTTGAAAACTGTCCCGTGGAAGAACCTTAGTCAGTGCATCTGCTGGATTTTCTTTGGTGTATACCTTCACCAGCTCCACCTCACCATCTTCCACCAGCTCTCTGATCCTGTGGTATCTGAGGTCAATGTGCTTCGTCCTGGCATGATAGACTGCATTCTGCGCAAGCATCAGAGCACTCTGGCTGTCACTATGCACCTGGACAACCTTCTGATCAAGTCCCATCTCCAGCATCAAGCCCTTCAGCCAAAGAGCTTCCTTTGCTGCCTCTGTGATACCTATGTATTCT
Source organism: Calamus simplicifolius (assembly GCA_900491605.1). Taxonomy (NCBI): domain Eukaryota; kingdom Viridiplantae; phylum Streptophyta; class Magnoliopsida; order Arecales; family Arecaceae; genus Calamus; species Calamus simplicifolius. Next base: position 294,641 of record UESW01004416.1, read on the forward strand.
GCCTCCGTGGTAGATAAGGCTGTGATGGGCTGCAGACATGATCTCCACGATACTGGACCACCAAACAGGCTGAACACAAAGCCTGTTGTGGATCTCCTAGTGTCCACATCTCCACCAAAGTCTGCATCCACATACCCATATAACTGCCCACGAGCCTCCTTGGATAAGTTGGATCTCTCAGCATCTTCTTGCTGTCCATAGCAAATACCAACCCCAACTGTACCTACCAAGTACCTGAAGATTCCCTTCAGTGCTCGCCAGTGCTCCCTACCAGGCTGCGCCATGAACCTGCTCACCTGGCTCACTGCATGGGCTATGTCTGGCCTACAACATACCATGGCATACATAAGGCTCCCAACACCAGAAGCATATGGTACCTTCTCCATCTCCTGAGCCTCCACCTCAGTCTGTGGTGACATGGTCTTCGATAAGGAAAAATGTGCTGCCAAAGGTAGTGCTGTCGGTTTGGCATCCTTCATCCCATATCGCTCCAGAATCTTTTTAATGTAGCCACCCTGACTCAGATGCAGCACACCTTTGGATCTATCTCTGATGATTTCCATCCCTAGGATCTTCCTGGCTGGCCCCAGATCCTTCATCTCAAACTCCCGAGACAAAGCTATCTTCAGTTCCTGTACAGCCTTCTCACTCTTGCATGCTATCAGCATGTCATCTACATACAAGAGTAAGTACATCCTAGACCCATCATCCAGAGATTTAACATACACACAAGAATCATACTCACACCTGGAAAGTCCAATGCTCCTAACATAAGTGTCAAATCTCTTGTACCACTGCCTCGGCGACTGCTTCAGCCCATACAGAGATTTCTTCAGCAAACAGACTTTCCCATCTGATCTTGGTTCTCTAAACCCTGGTGGCTGCTCCATGTAGATGCTCTCCTCCAAATGACCATGGAGGAATGCTGTCTTCACATCCATCTGCTCCAGCTCCAAGTCCTGAGCTGCTACAATACTCAATAATAGTCTGATGGAAGTGTGCCTGACAACTGGAGAAAATATCTCACCATAATCGATGCCTTCTTTCTGAGAGTATCCTTTGGCCACTAGTCTTGCCTTATACCTGATACCCTCTTGTTCTGAAGCTCCTTCCTTGCGCTGATAAACCCATTTACAACCAATGGGTTTCTTTCCTTGTGGCAGCTGGACCACCTGCCACGTATTATTGCTGTGAAGAGACTGCATTTCCTCTGCCATAGCATGGATCCACCTATCTCTATCCTGACTTTCCATAGCCTCCTCATAGGTGAAAGGGTCTCCATTCGCTGTCACCAGGGCATATGACAACGAATCCTCAAAGCCGTATCGAACTGGTGGTCGCACGTTCCTCCTGGGCCTTTGCTGTGCGATCCCAGTATCAGTCCCCTGTCCAGCTGCATCCTGCTGAACTCCCTGGCTTCTACCCCCTCTGTCAGTCCTCTCCACCTGAATCTCAAATCCTCCTGGTCCACTAGCAAATGGCACAACTGTATAGGAGGTTGTCTGACTAGTGTTACCGTGTTCTACCTCCTGTAGTCCCTGCTGTGCATCCATGCCACTTCTGTTCTGGAGGATTGAGCTCTCATCAAAGGTTACATCTCTGCTGATGACAACCTTCTTCTCCAAGGGGTCCCATAGCCGATACCCCTTGACTCCTCGCGGGTAGCCTAGGAACACCATCTTCTTAGACCTGGCATCCAACTTACTCCGCTCCCCAGCTCCAACATGCACATATGCTGTGCATCCAAACACCCTTAGATGGTTTAGGCTTGTCTTCCTTCCAGACCATATCTCCTCTGGAATGTCTCCATCTAACCTGGTGTGCGGTGACCGATTGACCAAGTAGCTAGCTGCATCTACTGCGTCAACCCAGAACATCTTTGGAAGCCCTGCCTGCAGCCTTAAGCATCTTGCCTTTTCCAATAGTGTTCTGTTCATCCTCTCAGCCACCCCATTCTGTTGAGGAGTTCCCATCACCGAGAAGTGCCTTCTGATGCCCCACTCCTCACAAAAAATCTGGAACTCCCTGCTGGTGTATTCCCCGCCATTATCAGACCTCAGACACTTCACACTTTTACCCTGCTCCTTCTCCACCTCAGCCTTCCAGATTTTGAACTTGGTGAAGACCTCTGATTTCTCCTTCATAAAGTAGATCCACAGCTTCCTTGAGAAATCATCTATCAGGGTCATAAAGTATCTGGCCCCATTCCTTGCAGAAACTGGGGCTGGTCCCCAGACATCTGTGTGTACTAACTCCAGGGGTTCAGCACTCCTAGCTGTGCTGACTGAGAACTGTACTCTCCTCTGCTTTCCCATCTGACAAGGCTCACAGATCTCCATATCTCCGCTACTCAAGTCTGGAAGCAGACCTCTCTTGCTCAGTTCTTTCATCCCCTTGTCTCCCATGTGGCCCAGGCGGTAATGCCACATCCTGTACACATCCCGGGGATCTTGCTCCACAGCTGCCACCTCAGATTTCACAGTCATCACAGAGCCCTCCATCTTGTATAGATTATTTTCCAGCCTCCTCCCTCTCATCACCACCATGGCTCCATTGGAGATGTTCAGAACTCCACTCCTGGCACGACTGCTGAAGCTGTATCCAGTCCGCTCCAAGTACCCCAGTGATACCAGATTCTTCTTGAGTTCTGGAACATGCTTCACACTGGTAAGAGTGCGCACCATACCATCAAACATCCTCACCCTCACTGTGCCAATACCTGCCACCTTGCAAGGGTGATTATCTCCAAGAGTCACATTCCCCTCCTCAACCTCTGTGTAAGTACTGAACCACGACCGGTTGGGAGTGTAATGATGAGAACAGGCTGAATCCAAGGTCCACATCTCTGTGCTGTGCCTGTGATCATCTGATACAACCAAGAGATCATCCTCCACCTCCTGATCTGCAACTGTACTCACAGACTCAGATCCTCCTTTTTCTCCCTTCTGATTTTTCCACTTAGGACAATTCTTCTTAAAATGTCCTACCTCTCCACACTTATAGCACTTCAGCTCTCTCTTGCCTTTCCTGGACTTTGATCGTCCTCCAGACTTACTTCTGTCCCTGCCCCTACCTCTGCCTGTCCTTTCCCCAACTGATAGACCCTCCTGGGGAACAGCTTCCTTGGTCATCTTCTCCCTCTGCTCATTCGTCCGAAGCACCGAGACAATATCTTCATAAATTAATGTCTCCTTCCCATAGAGCAGTGTTGTGACCAATGAGTCATAAGACGTGGGCATTGAACATAAAAGCAGAAGTGCTTTATCTTCTTCCTCCATCTTGACCCCAACATTCAGAAGTTCATTGCTCATCTGGTCGAATATCTGGATGTGACCCAGCACATCTCCACCTTCTGACATCCGAAGGCTGTAGAGGCGCTTCTTCAACATCAACTTGTTGCACATATTCTTTCCCATATAGAGGGTGTGCAACTTCGTCCAGAGTCCCTTCGGGGTCTTCTCCTCCAGCACTGAATAGAGGACTGAATCCGCCAGACAGCCCCTGATCATTGAACATGTCTTCTTCTCCAATGAAATCCACTGCTTGTCTGTCATCCCATCTGGCCTTTCCTCCAAAGCCAAATCTAAACCCTGCTGCACAAGGAGGTCCTCTACCCGGACTTTCCACATGGAGAAACTTCCCTTCCCATCAAACTTCTCAACCTCTATTTTTATGCTACTCCCCATGGCCAATTTCAAAAATAGCACAAAAATAAATTTTATAAAATAGAGAAGTACCTTGACGAGATTCTGTTGAAATTATTTCAACTCCTTGAAGGCCTCCAGATTACTCCTTGAACCAGGCTCTGATACCACTTGTTAGGGTTTAACCTTGATGAACTGGGATTCCCGAATAAGAACAAGTGAAAAAAATGAAGTTTTTTCCTTTTGAAGCAAGCAAGGATTCCCCGTTCAAAAGAAGAAAGATTCCTAAGGTTTAACTTCTGAAAAGGAGAGAAGATGGGGAGGAGAAAGAAAGGGCTGCCGCCCTATGATGAGAGAAGGGAATTTTTGGGAGAAAAGAATCTGTTCTCTATTCCATCCAAACCCTAGAGACTAGAGTTTAAATACATCCACGAAGTGGGCCAGGCCCAGACTCAACAAAAAACTCCCATGGACTAAACCAATGAGATTAAACTAATCCCCAAGCCCGTGTACACCCGTGACTTGATTTAATCTCAACCCTTGGACTCAAACCCAGCCCAATACAAGTTAGCCCACCTGGGCCTTGATAGCACCACACCAGGCCCAACAGACGATGTACCCCGAGACCGGTGGGGGTCTCGAGGTTAAGAAATGATGACCCCCTCCGACCCCGAGGGGGTGCCGGGGGGGGGAATGACGATGTACCCCGAGACCGGTGGGGGTCTCGGGGTTAAGAAATGATGACCCCCCCGACCCCGAGGGGGTGTCGGGGGTGGGGGAATGACGATGTACCCCGAGACCGGTGGGGGTCTCGGGGTTAAGAAATGATGACCCCCGATCCCGAGGGGGCGCCGGGGGTGGAGGAATGACGATGTACCCCGAGACCGGTGGGGGTCTCGGGGTTAAAAAATGACGGTGGCTGCTGTTACCTTTTGAGGACACAGGGATTAGTCATATCATTATTTATAGAGGAAGATATGTTTTATAGAAGTGTTTTATAGAAGGGCCCAAATGTTGTTGTTTGTTATCGAAATCTTTGTTCGTTTACTAATAGTCTTGGAGTGGGTAGTTCTATGATGATCAATTGGAGCATTAAAGCTGCAACATCAACCCAAGAACTTCTCAATTGAATTTTCTCACAGACTTGACCAAAAGTTTGCAAATTTTTAGGGCCATTAATGCATCCTGAACTGAGACATTGGAAAAGACAAGCACCTTCCAAGAGTGCAGCTATTTTCAGGCTCAAGACCTTGGAAATTAGCTTACTTAGATGGCCAATGGATAAGGACAAGATCGATCCATTTCCAGGAATAAATGGACTTTGTGTATAATGGTCTTTCCCGTTGCCAAGAAGGACCAAAGCTCAACTCCCTGTTTTAATCGAGAAATAACACGAGGCCTTTTGATTGACTGCAACTAGAATTAGGGCTAATACAGTTAATATATATTTTACGTTTTGTCTCTTATGCATTGTTTGATTCGAGTATTCTTCAATTATTCGGAATGACCAGCTGACTTGGTTCTGTCATGAAGAAGATTGGTAGTGATTGCCTTTTGGGTGCAAGGAAGAATCTTAGACGTTGAATAGAGAAATACTCACAATTATAATACATTAAAAATAGTTTCATATCAGATGAAAAAAAAAATACGTTATATGCTTATAACTTAAGTTCATTTGCTACTAATTAACTTCTATTCGAGTTTTTGAGTTACGCAGTTTCAGCTCGCTAACGAAATTAATTGAACCAATAGATGTGCTTAGGGCATTACAAATAGTATTAGAATAGATTCAAGTATGCGAAAGTTGGTGGGCATAAGAAAAGGACTACTCATGGCATGGAGCCATCCTTGTAACATCAATGATCTGAAGTGATGAGCAAGAAAGAAATGTATTATATGCTTATAACTTAAGTTAATCTGCTGTCAATTAATTTCTACTTGAATTTTTGAGGCATACGGTTTTGATCCGCTAATGAATTAATTGGATCAGCAGGTGAACTTGAGGTATATTACCCAAGTCATAATCTTTGGTAAAGAGGGACAACCTTTTTGGCTAGGAAAGTGGAAGTCATGCCTTGATCTTAGTACACAATGATAAGCACAGAAGAGAAGGGACCAACTGAGGGGGGGGAGAGTAGGTTAAATAAGCATGTTCACCTCGTAAGCAGCAGTTCGAGGACTAACTTTGCAAAAGTTGGAGAACATCTTAATCCTGAATATTTCATTTGTCAGCAACTCTCCGGATTAAGTAATTCCAAAAACATAGCAAGAAAACATGTACAAATTGGAATGGTCATTGGGCAGGTGCAAGATATCTGTGGTAGGATCATTTCAAACACCAGTTTGCAGAGGAAATTTTATTTATCAAACTTCAATCCAAGTAACATGAGTTTTATTGTAACATGGGATCTTTCCAATGCACTGATACAAAAGAGAAAATAAGAAACTGCCCCTCCTCCCCTTCTGATGCATGGCTTATTTCAGATAACATTTTTAATATCTAAATAATTTTTGTAATAATCTCTGTCATCCTAGCTTCAGCTAAAGTTGATTGGGTAGACAGGTTGCTTATTTGGGTAGAATAGCCCCCAGTTTTGTTCTACCCCTGCTGGCTTCTGGTCCTCATTGAACATGGCAAATAGTAGGTCTCTGTAGGCCTTCCAGATCTTTTAGGTGTCCCTTGTCCAACACGATTGATCAAATTCTGGTTGTATGTCCTTGCGTTATCTATTGATGCTGCAGTGCCACCAGCCGATGGCCAACCACTCTCTGAGACTACTACTTCCACATTAGACCCTCCCACCTTCTCTAACGCCGAGTAAACTGCGTCAACTATTGCATCAAAGAGGTTCTGATAGCCAAATTGCCCATCCTTTACTACAGTTCCAGGGGAAGAAAACAAGGCATACACTGTCGTGATGTCCTTCGTGTCACCGGTGTAACTGAAGTAGGCATACAGATTTACCAGGAGTGGTGATCCATTGCTGGCCAAAAAATTAACAATTGGCCCAATACTGCGATGCATCAGAAGAGAAAGCACCAGCCGATGGAGGGTATGATGCCCCAAGGACATCTTGAGGGACTGAAGTTGAGACTTTGATTTGGGCTTGCAGTCCACTGGCCGACAGAGCAGACTGGATGTTATTCATGGCAGCGAGCACATATCCAGCCCGAGCTGAGTCTCCAGGTATCACTTCGTTGCCAACTGCAATATATCGAAATGAAACATCTGGATAGGCCTTTATGTTGTTTTGGACCCAGTCACTTGCCGCTGAAGGATCAGAGGCTAATCTTTGGAGATCTTCATTTGGGACGTCTACAATGAGTTGAATGTTGGATCCTCTAAGTGCTTCAAGAGTAGGTTGATATGGATCATAGATTCTCATCCTTCCAATGTTGTAAGATTTATAGAGATCCACTACCTCACTAGGTTGGGGCAGGTTTCTCCAAGTCTTCCATAACAAACACCAATGGAATGCACACCTGAAACAAAGCAAGTAATTGCTCGTTCATGTCTTGAACTACTAAGTTGCATAAGCTACGCCAACATATAACATAAATTGGCAGCGAGAATATTGGCTGTGATCAAATGAAGAACTGAAATTGGATACACCTTGGTCGTTGTTTTTCAACATCTCATATTAAAAAAGTCGAACTAGACATGTAGCTTTCTTTTGCCAGCATGAAATTAATTAGCTCAAGTTCATGCTAAACTGAACACACATACACAGAGAGAGAAGAGAGAGAGAGAGAGAGAGAGAGAGAGATCACTTATTGGGATTGCTATGAGAACAGCAAGGAATAATGCTGTCACAGCTATGGAAACAATACTGTGCTTTGCCATGGATGGTAGGTCTAGTAGAGAATATTTCAACTAGAATGCCTTGGATGTGTCACAGACGAACCAATACTCACTCCTTATATAGATGCTTGGGAACCTTAGCTCCGTGTCCTTTTGTTCATTTTCCGTATAAATTCTAGTTCCAATATTGTAGTGGATTAAAACTGACATTTAACAAAGCCAAAGGACTGGGCCAGCTGAGCTCCAAATTTTTGCGTGGGAACGTAGCCTAATATCATGTAGTGCAGCTAGCCATTCTTTTCTTTGTCTTTGTCCATATTTTCCTGTTTGCTTGAAGATTTTCCAATACGAAGGTGTTCTCTATGATGACTGACTGGACCTTCTCTTCTGTTCTTGGCCAACAGATGTCCAACTTGATTGGTCTTTCGTTCCCTACTGGTTTGTTATATTGTTCTCTCTCCTCATTTGTTCTCCATGCTTGACAGTTAGCAAGAATGTTTTTTTAATGATCTTTGAGAATGCGCGCGGTTACAGAAGACCTGACCATACGATGGTTGATGTCACCCATCCACCCAGGTTTGTCCAACCCTTGCCTTCACCAAAAAACCAAAGATTATGAATTGATTTTTTTGGAGAAAGAAGACAACCGTTCAGTTACAAATAGGTGCCAAAATAAATAAATATTTGGACAAGAGTGTATGAAATGTCTGGCCATGGATGTACATAGCCTCCATATATACTAAATCCTTGAGGGCTGCTAGAATTATATACAGGTGTAGCTGAAGACAACTTCCCATTGGTGTGAATCTCTGGAGGAATGAAATATCTGGCCATGGAGGAAGCCACTTGGAGGAGATCGGTGAATTCAACCCGCTATCTTAGATGGGAACTTGGTATTAGAAGAACTCGATCGACAGTTCTCTCCCATCTAGAAGGACAGATAGAAAAAATCACCAGTTGGAAAACGGGGAGATGGTGTGATTTTTGGGAGCATGAATGGACTGGAAATATGCCAATGAAACTTCTTTGCCTCCACAGTGAAAGCTGAGGCAACTGTGGTGTCTCAGGTATCTTAAATGAATTCCATCTCCATGAAACTTCGAAGAAGCCAAAGTGTTCTCATCTCCAGTCTGCTATTGGAAGCACTTAATTGCCATGTATTCGGTTGTCAATATTGATATGTACGTATTAGTTTGTTACGTGGAACGTTAGCAACACGCACGAACAAGCTCTCGAGGTTGAAATTTCTTACGTGCAGAGGTCAAATACCTTTGAAGGTTGAAGTGTTTTCTGCTTCACAAATACCCAACACGGAACTTGGTGACGGATGGAAACAAATTTCTAAATATAAAACGAAAATTGTAAAAAAATATGCCCATTCTACGCATGAATCACCGATCATTCAAAGTATATTACACAAAACGAACATACCTCTTTTGCCACAGATTAAATGCACTTATCGCTGCCTTGAAAGAAGACAATCCACAGATTGCTTACCTTTCTGTGAGAATGTTTTCCGATGATGAATGAGGAAGAAGAGCAACTGCTTCACCACGATGAAGCACTCTTCTCGATTTTGTTTTTAGAGAATAACTGCCAAGTGCAGTTATTTCTTTCATGGGCTGGGTTAGCCCATCATGGGCGGCCCAAAATTCAATAATAAAAAACCATCATCTCCCACTCGCACATGGTGGGCTAAACATTAACTCATTCTTCTTTGCGATATTCATACAAGCAAATAATCCATGCAACCAGCATACTTCGAGAGCTCATTGCGATGCATCTGTTAGGAATACATAGCAGCTCAAAATTGGGTACAACATTTTCCGAGTAGATATAATATGCAGTCCCTTAGATCAATCAGTCACATTTATATCTTCTTTGATCTCTTTTAGTATCTTGTATATTGTATTCACAACTATGATTTACTTAAAATCATAATTGGTCGACCTGTGAATACAAAAATAGAATGTGACATCATAATAAAATTGATCTTCCTCTTTCCTTAAACCTCTCTATTTCAGTCCAGCTCGCTTTTCTAGAAATGCCCCATTAGATCGAATCATTCATGACCATTGGCAACATTCTAAGATAGCGAACTCTGAATAGAAACTTTGAGAATAAGTTAGAGTCGTGAAGGCACCATTTGAGGAACTCATATCCTCTAGAGTCTCACACGGCATAAAGTTGAGATCAAAAACTTTTGCCACTCATATCGGTCGTCTTATGCATACGTAGTATGAAATACGTATTACGGTATTAACTCCTTTCCCGTGGAGCGTATGTCTTTACTTTCAATACCGTATAGATGATAGTTCAGACATGCCTAATGTCTAAACTCGAGTTCACGTATCTACTCTTCTAAAGAATCCATTAGAACTCACATCTGGCATCAAAAACAGATAAAGTAAAATATGTGGGTTATTTTACTTTCGGACATAGTAAATGTTATGTCCTCATCTTAGCACTTAGCTAAGGCAACATTTATATTTTAAACTTGAGCTCTCGATTATCACCTAGATAATAAGTCTAAAAATTGTCTCATCTCTATTTATCACACAGTAAATAGAGGCGATTACCCGTGTGAGTGGATTAATCTTATCTGTCCGACATACTTTCTCGTCATAATACACTAAGTATTAATATGCATAAATAAAAATATCATAGGCATTAACAATGAAATAACAATCTCATTCAAATGTGAACATTTAGGGAAATTACAATATTTAGTAATCAGCATCTACGCAGTCCTAGAGATTTTACATGACCAATGAAAACATCTCTAGGAATTGGCTTCGTCATAGGATCTGCTATCATACTATGCGTAGATATACTTCAAGTTCACATCTTTCCGTGCTACCATGTCTTTAACAAAGTTATACTTGGTATCTATATGTTTGGTCTTGCCATGATATTTAGGATCCTTAGTGTATGCTATTGCTGCTTGGCTATCACAATTGACTAACAATGAGCTTGCAGTATGCTCAACAACACTTAAATGATCCAAAAATCTCTTAAGCCAAACTCCCTCTTGTACTGCTGCTGACAATGCCACGAACTCTGCTTCCATGGTGGACAATGCTATACATGTTTGTTTCTTACTGCTCCAAGATATGACCATTATTCAGTAAGAATACAAAACCAGAGGTAGATTTCCTTTCGTCTAAATCTCCTCCCCAGTCAGCATCTGAGTAGCCTTCAAGTCGCAAATCCTTTCCTTGATAACTCAGAGAATAATTAGCAGTACCCTTTAGATACCTCATGATTCTTTTGACGGCTTTCCAATGTGCGTGACCTGGATTGGATTGGTATCTACTTACCATTCCAACTGCAAAACATATGTCAGGTCTTGTACACATCATAGCGTACATTAAGCTCCCAACAACACTAGCATAAGGAATGCGTTTCATTTGTTCCTTCTCTTGTGGAGTCCTAGGACACAACCTACGGCTCAATTCTTCACCTTTTGCAATAGGAGTTTCGATGGGTTTACAATCATGCATATTAAATCGTTCAAGAACTTTGTTGATATAAGTCTCTTGCGAAAGAGACAATAATCTCTTAGAACGATCTCTTGAAATCTTAACTCCAAGAATATATGCAGCTTCACCCATATCTTTCATCTCAAAATTGGACGATAACCAACTTTTAATAGTATTAACCAACTCCTTATTGCTTCCGGCAATCAGTATGTCATCAACATATAATGATAAGATCACAAATTGATCCTTGGATCTTTTGATATACACGCAATGATCTTCATCAATCATTGTAAAATCATAGGCCACTATGGCATTATGAAAACGCGTATACCATTGTCTTGAAGACTGCTTAAGGCCATATATCGATCTCAAAAGTCGACATACCTTTTGTTCTTGGCCCTTCACATTGAAGCCAACTGGTTGCTCCATGTAAATTTCTTCTTCTATTTTCCATTCAGAAAAGCAGTCTTTACATCCATTTGATGTAATTCAAGATCCATACTTGCCACTATTGCCAGAATAAGGCGAATTGAGGTAAATCTCACTACAGGAGAAAAAGTTTCCTCATAATCAATTCCTTCCTGTTGATTATACCCTTTCGCCACGAGGCGAGCTTTATATCTTTCTATTGAGCCATCAGCTTTTTGCTTTATTTTAAGAACCCATTTATTCCCAATAGCTTTGCGTCCTTTTGGAAGATCAACCAGTTCCCAAACATGGTTTGATTTCATTGACTCCATTTCTTCTTCCATTGCACTTATCCATTTTTCCTTATTAGGGCAACTTAGAGCCTCATTTACATTCCTTGGCTCATCTTCATCTTGTGGAGCAACGATGAAAGTTTCCCCTTCAATATCAAAACGTCGTCGGGGAACACTTTTGCGACTTGTTCGCCGTACGGGAGATTGTACACGTGGCACATCATTCTCCATTATGCTTCCACTTGGATTAGATAATGGCGGTATCGTCTCATCAAACGGTTGCATTTGAGATTGAGTCTCATTTAATTCCTCACTTCTCACATTGCTCCCATTTGGACGAACCTGATCAATTTCATTATCAGGATCCAAAGTTTCAAATAGTGAGTAGTTCTCACCTATTTCGCCCTTAGTAGGAAACTCATTCTCTAAGAATGTGACATCTCGTGATTCAAATTCAGTTATACTCCCACTTTCTTGTGCACCTATAAACACATACCCTTTTGAGTACTCTGAGTATCTTATGAAAATACTCTTCTTGCCTCTGGGACCCAGTTTCCCATATTTATGAGAGGGTTCGTGAGTATAAGCAGCACAACCCCAAGGTTTAAGAAAACTTAAATCGGGTTTTCTACCTGTCCATAACTCATATGGAGTAGAAGTAACTGATTTAGAAGGCACACGGTTAAGTACATAGGCAGCAGTTAACAAAACATCACCCCAAAAAGTGATAGGTAAGTTAGCTTGTGCCATCATAGACCTAACCATTTCCAATAGGGTTCTATTCCTCCTCTCGGCAACACCATTTTGTTGAGGAGTATATGGAATAGACAACTGTCTTTCTATTCCTTTTTCATCACATAAATTTCTGAACTCATTAGATAAATATTCTCGACCTCGATCTGATCTAAACGTCTTTATTTTCTTTTCTAATTGATTTTCCACTAAGTTCATAAATTTCTTGAAGCAACTTAATGCCTCAGATTTATGAGAAATCAAATAGACATATCCAAATCGAGTACAATCATCTATGAATGTGATGAAATACACAGCCCCATGCCTTGCTCTTACATTCATTGGACCACAAATGTCAGAATGGATTAGTTGCAAAGGAAACTCAGCTCTTGTACCTTTTCCGAATGGTTTTCTTGTTGTTTTCCCAGCCAGGCAATGCTCGCAAATAGGCAAATTGACTTTTTCAATATTGCCTAATAAGCCCTCTTTGGCTAATCTTTGCATTCGTTGTTGGCCAATATGACCAAGTCTAGCATGCCACACATTCACATCATTTTCATAAGAGTTGGAAGATGTAAACAGGGAATAACAAACGTTAACATTACTACAGTCAACATCTAGTACAATGAAACCATCTAGAAAGTATCCACAACCATAATAATTTGTACTCAAATACAAATCAACACCACTGGCATGGAAGTTTAAATTAAAACCAAGTTTAATCAACACCAACACAGACACTAAATTCCGACGAATCTTCGGAGCATATAATACGTCATGTAGGAACAATGTGCGTCCACCACGCATCATCAACTGGCAAGTGCCAATTCCTTTAACTTCCACTTTGGAATTGTTCCCTACATAGATCCATTTCGTTCCGGTCGGTATCCGTCGGAACTCCACGAAGGCATCTCTGTCCTTCGCTACATGGTCTGTTGCTCCCGAATCTACAGTCCACAAAGGATTAGACTCAGTTAAAAATACAGAACTTGACACATAGACAAAGTTCTTAAGAATGTAATGGGAGTTTACCTTCTTTGGCTCGCCGCAATCGCGAGCAAAGTGGCCCTTCTTGCTACAGTTGTAGCATTTCACCTTCGACATATTCTTAACTTGAGGACGCTTTCCTCTTTTGTGTTGATCATCTTTCGGTTTCTTCCCCGAAGAACTCGCTCTCTTACCTTTCCACCTTTTGAACGAATCAGGACGCTTGCGCTTAGAGCTCGAAGGCCCTTGTGAGCTAGAACCTGTATAGTAAATGTCAATTACCGACTTATCTGCCAGGAGACGGTCCTCCTCTAGCTCTAAGTGGCGCACTGCATCCTCAAAGGTTTTGATGTTCTCATTGTGAGTTAAGTGCAACTTCATATGCTCCCAACTCTGAGGTAAAGAACGAATCACTGCTTGCACTTGCTGCTCATCGGTCAGAACATGGCCAGCATCCTTCAGCTCATTAATCATGTTTGACATTTTCCTTAAATGTTGTTTCATGGACTGACCATGTGGCTTCTTATAAGAATCAAATCTTATAGTGAGCTGTCTAAGCTTGGTTACAGATGTATGACCAAACCTTGCTGCCAATGCTCCCCACATCTCCTTAGCATTTTCAAAACGCCTAAACTCTCGCATGACATCATTATCCATGCTACTCAGCAACGTGATGCGAGCAAGGGAGTTCTTCCTTTTCCATACAGCAAATGCATCCTTATCTCTCTTATGTTGTGCAGTGTTTCCGTCTTCAGGCTCTACCATAACCAGGTTAAGAGCTTCAAGAGCCTCTTGCTCTTCCAGCACATATTGGATTTTCATATGCCAAATTTCATAATTATCACCGTTAAGCTTTTCTCCTTTGTTCAGTTCAGCAACTATATTCTTTGAAGCTGAAGCCATTGAATCTGAACATATCAGATAAACAAGCACAGATTGTTAATGCCACTTATTTATGCATCAATTTTGCACAAAATGATTATTTTAATGAATAATCTCACATAGGCTTTAGATTCGAAAGTTCACTACGTTCCCAATCATCATCAAAAAACCTAATGTGAAATTACCGTTAATGTAATCATTAAGGTAAAATTACGTTCTTTAAAGTTGCTAAAACTCTTAGAACTCCCACTCAACTCCATATGTACGAATAAGATAAATATTAAAACAGAATAGTACTATGAACTATTCATAACATGAATATCCATCAACATTCATTTATCTAACATTATGTTCATAAGGAATGAATCCATCAAATAAAATAAACATAAACACCGACAGAACTATCCACCCAAGATATCTAACACCAACCTTTAGAGAACAACTCCTTAAGAGCTTAAAAAAAAAAACACAATCAGGTGCTGATCCTCTTTCTATAAACTGGAAATGACTCATGAAAAACCTCAGAAAATTTTATTTGCTTAGGCATCCAAATGGAGGCACCCGGAAAACCCCTAGATTCGGGCAACGTATTGCGCCGAGACCGATTCAATGCAAGGGTTGACGTCCTTCTTGCCCCGAGCCGTATGTACTCTATCATGAATTGCTCCACAATCATCTTATAGCTCGGACCTTCTAAGGTGTCCCAAACCCTATCAATCATTCTTCCCAACTCATCAGGAATTGTGCATTTTAAGGCTCCGACCATCACATATCCCGGCATTACAAAACCGTTCCAAATGATATCTTGTATCATTTGGTTGACCTTGATGATGTGTGTCATCATGTCATCATCAGCATCCCACCGGTAAAGAGCTAGCTTGATCCTAAGTTTCTCAAGCCTCTCCTTTTGAGCCACCGTTCTAGGGACAATCGGGGTTCGATATCTTTGTACCATCATTCCTGCAACAAATGCAGAAAAAAAAAAATTGGCATATTTAAAATGTCTCATAGATATGAGGAGAGATTTATACACGTTTAAATCTCAAACTCCCATAAACCTTAGATTTGATGACAGGCCACTCAGCCCATTCCCTTTTTTATTATTATTAACTTTCAGATCGGTTCGCTGGAAATAAACTCATGCAACAAAGAGTGTCATCTTTAATTGAGGAATAAACGGTCACTTTTGAAAGGCAATGCATGGCCATGCTAAGCACAGTAACTCATGCAACATTGATACAAAGAAACCGAGAGTTTCATAAGACAGCCATCCGTGTTCCTTCCCTTGTCACCAAAAAAAATATCCGGCCATCTGATATCTATGGGCCCTTATCCTCTTCCTGACATTCTTTGAAATCAGGATATGAAATCAGGATGGCCGAGTGGTCTTAGGCGTCAGGCTGAAGTTCCCCTTCCGTAAATGGGTTCAAATTTCACTTCTGATAAATTTGACTCAATTTAAAACAACGCTTCCTTAAAATAAAATCGAAGCCTCTCTCGTGAGGGCTTAGAGTAAGGTTTGGTTTTTATCCTCGCGACACATGAGTCGCTGCTGCGTGACAGCAGCAGAATGGGATAATTCTCTGAAATCCAGAGAATTTGATTCTATCTTTATTCATCTTTATCAGAAACTTATTCATCTTTATCAGAAACTTATTTTAAATGAATCAAATTCTAAATACAAAGAATCTGATCTTATCTAATCATTTGTTTCTCTTTTTCATCATTATCAGAAAGTAAACTTATTATGCTGGCATACTAATAATACGAGAAAGAGAACCGAAACCACGGCTCTGATACCAATGATGGAAACAAATTCCTAAATATAAAACGAAAATTGCGGAAAAACGTGCCCATTCTACGCATGAATCACCGATCGTTCAAAGTATATTACACAAAACGAACATACCTCTTTTGCCACAGATTAAATGCACTTATCGCTGCCTCGAAAGAAGACAATCCACAGATTGCTTACCTTTCTGTGAGAATGTTTTCCGATGATGAATGAGGAAGAAGAGCAACTGCTTCCCACGATGAAGCACTCTTCTCGATTTTGTTTTTAGAGAATAACTGCCAAGTGCAGTTATTTCTTTCATGGGCTGGGTTAGTCCATCATGAGCGGCCCAAAATTCAATAATAAAAAACCATCTACTTGTTCGTATGAAACACAGGTGACTCAAAATTTGTTCGTTTAAGTCTTCCTCAAGAAAAACCAACATGACGCGATTTTGGAGGGCCGTGACTGATCGGACCTCTTTGGGCAGTGGCCACCGGAATTTGAGTAAAAAGCTGTAGTCCTTGTTTGTTGGATTCAGGATGCCTGTTGGGGTGATTAAGTGTGATGCCGTAAAGTCCCTCGGGAGGTTAAAAAAAAAAAGGGTGAGTGATTTATAATTGTTAAAGCAAAAAAAATAAAATATCAATAGAATTTGTTTTGAACTGTGATAATTTTGGTGTGAATTTTGTTCTTTATACCATATTGTAATGACACACGGGATTTCAAAAATGAATCCTATTGATATTTTATCTTTTTTACTTTAACAATTATAAATCACTCAATCTCTTTTTAAGAGCCATGCATTAGCTGGAAGTACAGAGCCAGAAGCTAAGTGTCACACAGAGCAAAGTGCTATATCTATAGAATAGATGAGAACCATCTTTTAAACCTATGGGAGTTATCTCTAGAATCTGCTTGCCTGGTGGTTGCCTTTGACGATCAGGACGTTCCCTCTTTAAAGAAGGGTAGATTATGATGCCCGTAAAGTCCCCAAGTGGTTTATAATTGTTAAAGCAAAATTGACAAAATAACAATAGGATTTGTTTTTGAACTGTGATGATTCAAGTTGGTGTGAACTTTATTCTTCTTACTTTCTTTTAATGAAACAAATCCATACTGTGGGCCTGAATCGTTACATTAACCATCGATAAAAGTCCTATTCTAGATGTCAAATTCTTTCCTTCCTCACTTGCTCTACCTTTTAACTTTGTTTAGCAATGATCTTATAGCAAAGTCGATCTAAGGTTTAAAGCCGATTAACCATCGTAACCAACCGACCACCATCGAAATTCATGTCATCTATCCTAGTTAGTACACGCCGTTGATGGCCACCAGAGCTTTGGCATCAAAGACCCTCTTCATTCCCTTGATTCCTTGATCTTGCCCAAACAATCATCCTGTTTCCTTAAAATATCACTATTAGATGATTATCTTGAATTGTTGGTTTGGCTATAGATGTATTTATCTTATAAAAGGTTGGTATTTATTCTGCTATGTCAATTTTATTGACTTTTTAGATATGGCCGCTGTATATATATTATTTATATTATAATATCTTTTGCTCAAGCATATTTTAATTATATTAAACTTTTTATTGACATATTCATGATGATAATTATAGAAGGTTTACTGGTTTTTTTAGCTCATTCCCTTCATTTTTATTATTTTGCAAAAGATGAGGATGAAGCCTCAACTACTATATCAGAATTTTGGAATGGTTTTTGGGAGTGAGGATAGTTGGACATTTATTTTCATTTTGTATTGATCAATTAAAAAGAAAGATAAAAAATTAATAATATGATATAAAAATGAAGAGTGGATCGTCCTCTTTCTAACCTTGGAGCATAGCACGCATTCGGCCAGCCCTAAGTCGTGTGGAGATGCGGAAGCGAGATGATATCCCTGCTAAATTTCTGCAGCAGAATTTTGGATCTTGATCTTAGTAATCTTCCTAGATTGATTAGCAACTAGGATTTTTCTTGGTTTCTTGCGCCCCAAGATTGTAAGAGAGGGTCGTGGCCTCTCTTCTTCCTCACGTGAACCTTCAGATCTGATCCAGAGAATCAAGAGACGCTGCCCAAGGAGAAGGTATTGCTAGGGTTTCTTCCTTCTCCTTTCTTGAGAGGCGGCTCCAAGAAGATGGCTAGGGCAGAGATGACAGCAATAAAACCCTAGAAACCTAGGGCATCTATATGAGAAAGAGAGGAGGAGGAGAGAAGGGATAACTTATTCTAGGGAGAAAAGGGTTTCTTTCATTTTCTATAATCATCATCGTTACATGACTATATAACCCGTCCCCATGACGGCCACCAAAATAAAACCAGCACCACACATGAACCGGTGCCTTATTATATGGATAATAAACCCTAAAAACTCCCTTGGACCAACCCACACCTTGGGCCCAAACTCAGCCCAATGATAGACTAGCCCCCTCAGACCCAACAACCTGGGCTTTAACCCTGTGGAGCCTACAAACCTCCACCCTAGGATTTAAGCTTTGGAGTACCACACCAGGCTCTACAATCTCCACCTTGGTGCTTCAAAGCTGCTGAAAAATTTGCACATTCCCTTATACCCATCAGTGTCACACATGAGAGAAAGCTATCCCGTGGAAGAGTCTTCGTAAGTGCATCTGCCTGGTTCTTCTTTGTATAAACTTTTACCAGCTCCACTTCACCTTCTTCCACCAATTCTCTGATCCTGTGATACCTCACATCTATATGCTTTGTGCGTGCATGATAGATTGAGTTCTGAGCCAACTGCAGGGCAGTCTGACTATCACTGTATAACAATACTGTACCCTGCTTCACCCCCATTTTCATGATGAGTCTCTTCACCAAAGAGCCTCCTTGGCAGCCTCTGTAATCCCTATATACTCAGCTTCTGTTGTAGACAAAGCTGTAATAGGTTGAAGGGTTGATCTCCAAAAAATTAATCCACCATACATGCTGAACACATACCCTGTGGTAGATCTTCTTGTATCCAGATCACCTGCAAAATTTGCATCCACAAATCCTTCCAATGGACCTAATGACTTACTTGGGATATTAAATTTCTCCTTAGATCCATCTTGCTGCCCAAAAATTAGACCAAGTCCACGAGTTCCCTGAAGGTACCTCAAAATCCACTGAGTGCCTTCCAGTGCTCCTTCCTGGGTTCGCCATGAATCTGCTCACCTGGCTCACTGCATATGCTATGTCAGGCCTGCAACACACCATAGCATACATAATGCTGCCCACGGCACTGGCATATGGAACTCTTTCCATGTACTCTTTCTCTTCATCTGTCTGGGGGTTCTGTAACTTAGAAAGAGACATGTGACTAGCCAAAGGTGTTCCAACTGGTTTGGCCTTATCCATCCCAACCTCTCCAACACCTTATGAATATATCCACCCAATGACAAGTGTAGAATTCCCTGGTCCTATCTCTGTAAATTTCCATCCCAAGTTCTTCTTAGCTGACCCCAAATCCTTTATTTCAAATTCTGTTGATAATGCATATTTCAGTCTATTCACTGCTTCAACACTCCTGCTGGCAATGAGCATATCATCCACATACAGAAGGAGATACAGTGCATCATCCTCATCCACATCTTTCACATAGACACAAGTATCATGTTCACATCTAGAAAATCCAAGGCCCAAAATAAAAGTGTCAAACCTTTTGTACCACTGACGGGGTGACTGCTTCAAACCATAGAGCGATTTCTTTAGTAGACACACTTTTTCTTCCAATCCAATTCCTTGAAACCCTCTGGTTGCTTCATGTATATCCTCTCCTCTAGACTCCCATGTAAGAAAGCCGTCTTCATGTCCATCTGCTGCAACTCCATACCATGTTGTGCTAGAGAGATAACAACACACGAATTGAAGCATGACGTACCACTGGAGAGAATACCTCTGTGTAGTCCACTCCCTCTCTCTGTGAGAACCCCTTAGCAACAAGCCTTGCTTTGTATCTGACTCCACCTTTCTGAAGGTGCCTCCTTCTTTGTGAACACCCATTTTGAACCAATGGCCTGAGCATCTCTAGGTAGATCCACTAGCTGCCATGTCTTGTTCTTTTCCAGGGACTCCATCTCCTCCATCATGGCCTGCATCCATGAGTCTCTTTCTGAACTTTCCATGGCTTCTTGGAAGGTCTCTGGATCTTCATTTGCAATGATTAGAGCATAGAAAATCATGTCATCAATGCGATACCGAGCAGGTTTGATGATGGTACGCTTTGCCCTGTGTAGTGCCACACCCCTTTGATCATCTCTCAAAGCTGAAGTGTGTGACTCCACCTGCACCTCCTTTTGGATTGATGGCTCTTCTGGCTGATCCTTTACATGTATTGAAACATTCATACCAAACTCCACCTCAAAAGAAGCATGTTTTGAAGTAGAAGTAGAAGGTACATCACCTGTCAGTCAATGCTATCCACTGCTGTCCTGTTCAGCCTTTTCAGCTCCATCTGCAATCTCTGACCTCTTCAAGATGCTCTTCTCATCAAAAATAATGTCTCTACTGATGATACACTTCTATGAATCTGAACTCCATAGCAAATAGCCTTTAACTCCCTGTGGATACCCGATGAAGATCAGCCTTTGTGATTTTGGGTCCAGCTTGCTCCTTTCAGTTGCCTCCACATGTGCATAGGCTGGGCAACCAAAAATCCTTAGGTGTCCAAGCTCCACCTTCTTTCCACTCCAGATCTTCTCTGGAATGCCTCCATCAAGTTTTCTATTAGGGGACCTGTTAACAAAAAAACCAGAGAACATAATTGCATCACCCAAAAGACCTTGGGCAGTGATGCCTGTAGCCTCAAACACCTAGCCTTTCTGCCAATGTACGATTCATCCTCTCTGCCACACCATTCTGCTGGGGAGTCATCCTTACTGTGTAATGGCGTTGGATCCCATTTTCCTCACAGTAGCTTCTGAATTCATTGCTTGTATACTCCCCTCCATTGTCAGATCTCAAACACTTCACCGGTTTTCCTGTCTCCTTTTCAACACCAACTCTCCAAGCTTTAAACCGGGTAAATACCTCTGATTTTTCTCTTATCAGATATACCCATACCTTCCTGGAGTAGTCATCAATGAAAGTTAAAAAATACTTAGCCCCACCTCTGGCTGACACAGGGGCCGGTCCCCATACATCTGAGTGAACTAATTCCAGAATACCTTCACTCTGCTTGGAACTGCTGGCAAAATCTTACCCTATGTTGTTTGCCATAAATACAGGGCTCACAGATGTCATTATCCTCCTTCTTAAGTGATGAATCAGACCTCTTTTGCTGAGTTCTATAAGCCCTTTATCACTCATGTGTCCCATTCGATAGTGCCACAGTTTATAGACCAACTGTTCCTTCTGTGCCGCTGCTAGCACCTCTGCACCATCTATGGCCACTGAGCCTTCCATCTGATAGAGATTATTTTCCAACCTTCTCCCTTTCATTACCATTAATGCACCCTTGGTTATCCTCAAACATCCACTCCCCGGCTGGCTTCCAAAAGCATACCCATGCTCTCCAGGTAGCCCAAAGAAATTAGATTCTTCTTCAACTCCGGGACATGTTTGACATTGGTTAAAGTCCTTATAACCCCATCATACATCCTCACCCTTATGCTTCCAACTCCAGCAACCTTACAAGGATGATTATCACCAAGGCATACACTCCCTCCATCATTCTTCATAAGTTGCAAACCACTCCCTATGCGAAGTATAATGGTGAGAACATACTGAGTCAAGTGTCCAACAACTATCACACTTCTTGGTCCCATCTGAAACTACCAGTACATCATCTTCACTGTCTTCAGATGAATTTGCACCACCATTGCTGGCTGAACCTCCCTTGGAAATGTCCTTCCCCTTCTCATTCTTCAGAAGTGGGCAATTTCTCTTCAGATGACCAATCTGATGACACTTGTAACACTTCCATGCTTTTGCTTGCCTCGAGACTTAGATCTGCCTTTGGACTTGCCTCTAACCTTTTCCCAAGGTCTTCCTTGCCTCTCATTCACAGCAAGTACCTCTGTGTTAGAGTTTCCCATGCGAATCTTTTCTCTTTGCTGGTTTGATCTCAGCACCCCCACAACCTCTTCATAATTCAGGGTCTCCTTCCCATACACCAAGGTTGTAATCAGACCATCATAGGAACTGGGTAGCGAACACAACAAGATGAGGGTCTTGTCTTCTTCATCAATCTTCACATCAAGGCTCATCACCTCTGAGCACACTTGATTGAATTTCTGAATATGGGCCACAAGATCTCCTCCCTCAGGCATTCTCAAGCTGTACAACTGTTTCTTCAACCACAACTTGTTTGTCATACTCTTTTCCATGTAAGTGTTCTCTAAAGTTTCCNATTGGGTAGACAGGTTGCTTATCTGGGTAGAATAGTCCCCAGTTTTGTTCTATCCCTGCATCCTTCTGGTTCTCGTTGAACATGGCAAATATGTAAGTCTCTATAGCCCTTCCAGATCTCTTAGGTGTTCCTTGACCAACATGGCTGATCAAATTCTGGTTATAAGTCCTTGCATTGTCCACCGATGCAGCGGTACCACCAGCCGATGGCCAGCCACTCTCTGAGACTACTACTTCCACATTAGAGCCTCCCACCTTCTCTAACGCCGAGTAAACTGCATCAACTGTTGCATCAAAGAGGTTCTGATAGCCGAATTGCCCATCCTGTACTACAGTTCCAGGGGAAGTAAACAAGGCATACTCTATCGTGTTGTCCTTCATGTCACCGGTGTAACTGAAGTAGGGATACACATTTACCAGAAGTGGTGATCCATTGCTAGCCAAAAAATTAACAATTGGCCCCAAGTACTGCGATGCATCAGAAGAGAAAGCACCAGCTGAGGGAGGGTATGGTACCCCAAGGACATCTGACGAACTGAAGTTGAAACTTTAATTTGGTCTTGTAGTCCACTGGCTGACAGAGAAGACTGGATGTTATTCATGGCAGGAAGCAAATATCCAGCCCGAGCTAAGTCTCCAGGTATCACTTCGTTGCCAACTGCAATATATCGAAATGAAACATCTGGATAGGCCTTTATGTTGTTTTGGACCCAGTCACTTGCTGCTGTGGGATCAGAGGCTAATCTTTGGAGATCGTCTTGTGGGACGTCTACAATGAGTTGAATGTTGGATCCTCTAAGCGCTTCAAGAGTGGGTTGATCTGGATCATAGATTCTCATCCCTCCAATGTTGTTAGATTTATAGAGATCCACTACCTCATTTGGTTGGGGTAGGTTGTCTCCGTTTCTTCCATAACAAACACCAATGGAATGCACACCTGAAACAAAGTAAGTAATTGTTCATCCGTATGTATGTCTTGGAACTTCCAAGTTGCATAAGCTAAGCCAACATAGCATAGATTGGCTGCAGGAAATTTTGGCTTTGGCCAAATGAAGAACTGAAATTGGATACACTTAAATTCAAGTTACCGGTCGTTCTTTTTCAACATCTCATATTTAAAGGTCGAACCAGCTGACGTAACTTTCTTTTCGCAGGGTGTTATTAGAGCTCTATATCTTTTAGTAATTACAGGGGAGATAGTACTTGCACCCACTTGTACTAGCTTATATCGGTTTTCTTATGATCTAACTGGCCCATATATATTTCAAATGGATTAAATTCTTGACCTATGCTTGACAAAAATATTTCTTTTCAGACAGAATTAGTTTGTTATCTGTTTGCTCATGCTTTGTTTTGAAAGCTAGGACAGATGAAAGTCCAGCTGAAATTACAAGGTGAAGTTAAAACTCAAGTCACGGATATTAAAACGAATCAACCAGGAACTGGAAAGAATGGCAGGGTAAAATAATGACCATATGGTTATCCAAGTTCTTGTCTCACTCTTGATAGTGATAACTTTCTAAATGAAAAGAGAAACTCGTAGTGCAAGATATGAAAAGTCTGCACCATCTAGGGTGGCAAGAGTGAATCACAAACTATGAACTTGAACAACTGAAGCCAAACAAAATAAACTGATAAATTATATAGATAAACTAATAACAACCACATAAACCTAAAGTTGTTGCTATTTTTCTAGTCCACCTGGCTGATCAAACGGGATCCAGTCTTTGCCATTGAGCCGGTTTCAGTGTCTTTGCATGGCCTCCCCCAAAGCTCTACCAGGTCAAGACATTAGCTTTACATGAAAATTTTCCTCTCATGGACGTGCCTAGCTAGTTGCAATGTTGCAAATGATCCTACCAATATATGAGCAATTTGTGCTAGACTTGCTAAGTAGCTTTGTTCAAGCTAACTAGCTTAAGGAAAGCCATCAGAGCCATGCTAATTACGTGTACAGCTGATAAACGGGTGGCTCAAGTAGTAGTTTAACTTGCAAGAATAAGCACAGCCTTTGGACGCTATCAGTATGCAACTGATGTCTTTTAACAGTTCTCAGGTCAAACCGCAAGAATAGCTATGGTCAGCCCAAGCTAAACTCGAACACCTCTATTGACTTGAAGCTGTTGAGCCATACCGAAACGGTTCAAGGCCTAGCTTGTTTCTGCCCATGCCTTATTGGCAGCAGCGGCAAAAATAAAATGACATGAGAGCATGGCTCAAATCCAATACGAAATAGATGGATTTGGATTGATGTTAAGTAGGTTTGTATCGTAAATGCGTAGATATGACTATGATATGGAATAATCATGTCATATCATGGGTCAATCCACCAATCTGAATATATGATCGATTTAAAACTCATTTTGTTTACTACATATTAAGTAGGTGATGTTAAATGAATCGGATCACATATTGTGTTAAGCAGGATATGACTATTTATATTTAATGAGTCATATCATGTCAATTCAATATAATTTATCTATTAAATGAATTACTCGTATAATAACTGTATCATGTTCATATCGATGCCTACACTATCATACCTTAGTTTTGATACAGTATGTATACGATACAAATATGACACAAAAACATAAATTATCACCATACTCGGTTAAGGCCTAGGTTATATTATATGGATTTTCTAACGTATGAATACATGTATGTATGTAAGTACAAAAAGCATGTATAAAAGATAGATAGATAGATAGATAGATAGAGGAGAGAGAGAGAGAGAGAGAGAGAGAGAGATCACTTATTGGGATTGCTACGAGAACGCCAAGGAATAATGCTGTCACAGCCGTGGAAACAATAATTTGGTTTGCCATAGATGGTAGCTCTACTAAAGAATATTTCCCTAGATCGAACTAGAATGCCTTGGATGTATCACAGATGTACAGGTACTTACTCCCTATACATAAGGGCTTGGGACGTGTCCTTTGGTCCATTTTTCCACAGAAATTATAGTTCCACTATTGTAGTTTCGTTTGGTCCATTTTTCCATAGAAATTCTAGTTCCACTGTTGTAGTGGCTTATAACTGGCATATGACAAAGTCAAGTTCGTTCCACAACCAATTTGTCCATTCATCAAGACTGGTCCAGCTGACTTCTAATAAATTTTTGCGCGGAAACGTAGCTTAATATATATCGTGCGGTGCTGCCCTACTTTTCGTTGTATTTGTCCATTTTACCTGTTTTCTTGAAGATTTTCCAATACGAAATTGTTCTCTATGATGATTGACTGGATCTTCTCTTTTGTTTTTGGCCGACAGTATTTCCAACTTGATTGGTCTTTGTTTACCACTGGTTTGTTATATTACTCTCTCTCTCCTCATTTGTTCTCCATGCTTAACACGGTTAGAAAGAACGTTTTTATTACGATCTTTGAGAATAAAAGGTGATAGAAGACTTAGAACGCTCGCCAGTGAGTTTTCGAAAATTACGCAAACGCTCGAGCATTCCGCAATGGTTCCATCTTTTCTTCGTTTCAAGAGGAACGATAACATAAGAAAATTTAAATCTTAAAAGATTTATTTATTTTAGAGAAGATCCTGTTGCTGCAAATCCTTGGAGTTATCCTTGGAGCTGAGAGTCTATCTGCTTGGAGTTGGGAGTTTGTCTCCTGTTGCTGCAAGCGCTGTTTGGAGTTGGGAGTTAGTCTCAATCTGTTTGTCTCAACCTAATGAAAGCTACTAGCGGTAAAAAGTATATTTAACTATTTTATTGTTATATTTTATTTGAACATCTGAAAATTATTGGGTTTGCCACCCGATCGTGCTCGCGGTAGGAGGTATCTTGAGGACAAATCGCCAACAATCCGCACGAGGGGCGAAAACTTGTCCTTAGGACAATGTCTAACACGCCTCGACCAGTTTGATTCCTTTTAACTTTAGTTTATATTTTGAATTTAAATTTTAGATTAATTTTCTAGCATTTTCTAGAAAGGATTTTTCAAAAATCAAAACAATTTTTCTAACAGCCAAGGACAAGTTTTTCCTATCATTAGAAATTGCTAGATTTTATTATAAGTAATTTTATTTTTTTAAAAAGGAGTTTTGAATTTAAAATTAAAAATTAAAATTCAAATTTGAAATTCAAATTTTGAAAAAAAAAATTTGAAACTCAAATTCAAAATTGACTTATTTGAGTTAATTTTTGCTTAGTGGTTTCATTATAATTGCAAGTAGTTTCTAGATTTAATTCTTTTGAATTAAATTTAAAATCTAGAAATATCTGAAAAAATCACCAATTTAAAAATTTAAATTATAAAGCTAAATCTTTAATTTTTTTTGTTGTGCAGAACGCATTAAGCAACAAATTTACTTAAAATGGGTTCTGATGATCTTAGTGCAATTAAACCTAAAAAATTCAATGGATTATTCTTTAGGAGGTGGCAAAGTCAAGTAAAACTGGCTTACCACTTTAGGTTTATTTTCTGCCATAGAATTATCAGATCCCAAATCTAACACTCAATAAGATTCTTCTAGTATAGTTGATACCTCATCTTCATCAAAAACATCCCAAGAAATAGATTTTCATTGTAGATATAGAATTTTAAGTGCCCTATCTGATAATCTTTGTGATGTCTACCTTCCTACTAAAACTGCTAAGGAACTATGGGATGCTCTTGAGGCTGAATATGGGATGTTGATGCTGGTGTAGATAGATTCATTATCTCAAAATTTAGAAAGTACATAATAGTAGATTCCAAACCCATTAGTATTCAAATTCATGAATTCCAAGATTTTCTTAGAAAGTCAAAATTGACTGGCTATAGTTTTTCTGAAAACTATAAGGTTCCAAGCCTTAGTAGATGCCCTTCCACCATCTTGGTCATCCTTTGCTCGAGAGCTAAGTCATAAGCAAGGTAGCTTGACCCTAACAGAAGTGATTAACTCTATTAGGATTGAATAAGAACACCAGCTTAAGCTCAATCAAAATCAAAAGACCGACTTGGACCTAAAATCCATCTGACCGAGTCAAATCCAACTCCAAATCAATTCAAACCTAAGGGAAAGAATTTTAAGAAGAAGAAATTTCAATTTAGATCCAACCAATCATACAAACCTCCTCAGAACAGATCAAATCAGAACCGACCGAATCAGAAGTCAAAAAATTATAAAGGCACGTTCTACTTTGTATGCGGAAGGACAAATCATATGGCGAAGGACTGCTACACCGAAAGACTGAACCATTGAGGAAATCATCTGATAAACACATAAATAATTAATATTAAACCTATTAATTAATAATTTAACGTACCTATTATTATTTAATATTTTAATATTTTATATAATATTTTAGGAAAAACCTTATCAACTTAAAGAGCTTGATTTTAGGAATTTAATGACGCAAACAGCACCCAAATCGGATTTAAGATGAGCCCGAATTGATTTTTTATTGATTTATCCGTTCAGCATGCATTTTAAAGCAAAGTCGGCAAACCCAGTGCCGACTTCATCGTCTTCTCAGCAGATTTCTATTTTCTCTCAGCCGATTCATTCAAATTCAAATCTTTTCTCCATCAATTAAGGAATAAATTGGATAGAAAGTTATCAAATTGAATGAATTAAATTCATCTTGAAGGAATTTAGATTTTATTCACGATTTATTCGGATTTTCTCCGTGCGCTCGCGTCCTCTGTTTTGGCAACGCCGCGTCTTCACCGCATCTGGGCTTCTACAAATAGCAGCAGAGGGAGGAGGGAAGTCCATTTAGAGCACTGCATTCAGGAGGATCTATCTGTTCGTCCAAAGATCTGCTCTATTCCAGGCCGTGGAGAAATTCTATTCCAGCCGTGAGGATCTTCCCCGTTCCATCCGTGGAGGCTACTGTTCCCAAGAGACTCTGTTTACATCCATCCGTGGAGGCTGATTGTTTCGCGATTCGGGAGGCACATGCAGAGGAGGAACAAAGACTTCATCCCATCTTTGGTTTGGTGTAGAGATAATTTATTGCTTTCTTATTGCCTTTTTAATGTCATGACTTTTTAATTTATATAAAATAAAGTTTCTGTTTAATTATTATTAAATTATATTTAAATGAAAATAATTTTAGACTGATCTATACTTAAAAGGGACGGGCCGTGATCTACGGGTACGGGCCGTGCTCTTATAAGATAGACCATATCTTGATTATTTTGCACTACTAATTATCTATTTAGTTAAATTTATAAATTTATTTCAAAATAATCGCTAGAGTCCCTATGGAATCGATCCCTTACTCTCACTATTCTAATAGTGAAATTAAGGTGTTTTAATCGTTGTGCTACGATACGCATCAGATTTTTGGCACGGTTGCTGGGGACTTAAGTGTGTTATTTTGAAAAAAAAAATTATAAAAATTATAAAAATATATAAAATATAAAAAAATTAGATTAATTTTCTCTTAATTTTTGAATAGTTATTGTCTCTTTATTTTATTTCCTTAATTGTTAGAATTGCATATTTTCTTTTTAACATACATAAAAAAATTATTACTTTCCTTTTTGCTACAAATCCACTTTTAACCTAATCAAAATTTTCTTTTAATTAACTTACCTAAAAAAAACCTAAAAGAAAACCCTAAGACATCTTCATAAACATAAAAATAAATTTAATAAATTTATAAAAAATAAAATATAATAAAATAATTATTTTATTTCTATGCTTAGATTGACTTAGGTGGATTTATTTTCTGCAAAACTTAAAATTCTTCCATTGACATCTCATAATTTATTAGGAAATTAGAAACCTAATCATAAAAATCTAAAAAAAATAATTAATTAGATTAATTTTGTTTGATAATTTTAAGAGTTGGACATCTGTTTGTTGCATAGTATTTTCATAATTAACTTTAAGAGAACAAACCCCTAATCAAGATAAGGTGGGGATTTCATCACCCTTCCTTAGCCCACAAACCACATCCTTCATTCTACATTAACACAAACTTTAACTCTAAAATTAATTAGACATCAGCCCCTAAGGACTTCGAGCTCAATAGGACAAGGCGGTCTTGGAAGTTAGGAGCTGTCTAGATCTAGCTAGGGTAAATCTAGAATAGAGAGTCTAATCTTTGCTAACTTGATTGCTAAGAATTATTAAACCCTAATTAAATTATTCATTCCTCTTAGTTCTAGAAAATTTTAGGGTATTTTCTTTAGAATCTCCCTCTTTTTCTTCTATTAAAAAAAACTGTTTGCTTTATAGTCATTGGTAGGGTGTATGCTTGGTCGCCGATCATTGCAACCCAACCTTATACTCTTAGATCCTGAGATAGAAAGAACTATTAGAGCAAACAGACTCAGAATTATGGATCCTAATAACGAAAATAATCAACCACAACAGTTAAAAGAGTATTTCACTCCTTCAAGGTATACCTACTCTCCCTACATTCAAGTGCCTCCAGTAGAGGCTGTCCAATATGAAATTAAGTCAAGTGTAATCCAAATGTTACCATCTTTCTATAGACTTACAAATGAGGATCCCTACAAACACTTAGATGAATTCTTAGAAATTTGCTCAACTGTCAAGATTCAAAATTTCTCCGATGATGCACTTAGGCTTAAGTTATTCCCTTTTTCCCTAAAAGATAAAGCCAAGTATTGGTTAAATTCATGGACACTGTTATAATCTCAACTTGGGATCATCTTCAGAGAGAATTTCTTAAGAAATATTTTTCTATAGGAAAAACGAATCAAATTAGAAAAGCCATAACAAGTTTTTCTCAGACATATGGAGAAATGTTCCATGAGACATGGGAGAGATTCAAAGAACTGATTAGAAAATGTCCACATCATGCTATACCCAAATGGCAACTGGTTCAGTGCTTTTATGATGGTTATCAGAAAAGCACCGGCAAATGGTTCATGCTTCATGTGGTGGGACATTTATGTTAAAAAATGAACATGAAGCTTGGCAACTCTTTGAGACATTGAGTGAGAATTCATTACATCACATGTCAGTTGCTCGTCGAGACCCTCCCGTAGAACCTAAAAGAGGTGAAATATATGAAATAGGTCATTCTACAGATATCTATACTAAGGTAGATGAATTATCCCATAACTTGACCGGATTCTACAAGTTGAAAACATCTCTTCCCCATCTACTCAATTATATAAGGTCTGCATAATTTGTTCGAGTCCAACCCATTCTATAGGTGAATGCCCAGCTGCATACCAATTTTGAACTTGTTCAAGAGCAAGCCCACCAAGCCCAAACCCGATTAGCTTCTAGAATAGGAAATGATCCATTTGTAAATACTTACAATCATGGCTGGCGAAATCACCCAAATTTTTCTTGGAAACCTCAACCTGTAGCCAATTCATCATCGATCAGACCTAATTATCAAGAAACCAATTTTAGAAGCATGCCATATTCACAATATCCAAACATCCCACAACCTCCACCGAATAATCAGCCTACTTTTGAAGACAAAGTATTACAAGCATTGAAAGGGCTAGAAATGAATACTCAAATCCTTCACTCCCACACATAATCTATTGCAAAACTAGAAACTCAGATAGGTCAATTAGCCACAGCATTCAGTAGAAGGGAGGAGGGTAAGTTACCTAGTCAGCCTATCGATAACCCGAAAGGATAATTCATGGCTGAAGGTTCCAATAGTCTTGACAAATTCCCAGAACATGCTAAATCAGTCATGACTCTCAGAGGTGGAAAAGCATTGAACCCACCTGAACCAATCCAGAAATTAGAAGTGGCTAAACCAGAAGAGAGAAGAAATGAAAAAGAAAAGGAATTCAATGATCAAGCAATCATACCTAAAGCCCCATTCCCTAGTGCTTTAGAATCTCCTTTGCCTTCAGATAAGAAGAATAGAAAAATGAATGAGATGCTTGAGTTATTTAAGCAAGTCCAAATAAACTTACATCTTCTCGATGCTATCAAGCAAGTTCCAGCTTATGCCAAATTTTTGAAGGATCTATGCACACAAAAACGGAAAGGTAAGACACAAATACCAAAAAAGATACATTTGACTGAGCAAGTCAGCTTAGTTGTTCAGCAAATAACCCCACCCAAACTAAAAGATCCTGGTACCCCGATTATATCGTGTGTCATAGGAAACTTCACAATCAAGAAAGCATTATTAGATTTGGGTGCGAGTGTAAACCTTCTCCCCAGTTCAGTGTATGAGTTATTTGGATTTGGAGAGTTGAAACCCACTACAGTAACACTACAATTGGCAGATAGATCAGTCAAAGAACCTCATGGAATATTGGAAGATATATTAGTAAAGGTGGATGAATTCTATTTTCCTGTCGACTTCCTTGTGTTGGATATGGAATCTAGCGGTAATCCTAACCAAATTCCCATCATTCTTAGAAGACCTTTTCTAGCTACCGCTAATGCATGCATAAATTGTAGAACAGGTGTGATGGATGTATCTTTTGGAAACAAGAAGATGAGATTAAATATTTTTAATGCTTCCCAAGGACCACCTGTGTATGATTTAAATGAAGTAAACATGATAGAGGAAGTTATAGATAAAAAATTCCAAAGTTTGCTTGATTCGGATCCTTTACAAACATGTCTTACACATTTTGAATAGATGACTTTGATATTGATGAGTACACCAAAGAGATAAACATGTTATTAGAACCACCTAAGTTTGACACCATCCCTCCATGGACTATAAAATATGAACCACTTCCAACTAAACCAAGTCCTTTAATACCATCATTGGAAGAACCACCCCAACTAGAGTTGAACCTCTTCCAGATGACTTAAAATATTCATTCCTTGGACCCAATGACACCCTTCCAGTAATCATTGCATCTACCCTAACCTTGAGCAGGAAGATAAATTGGTAGATGTACTTAAAGAACATAAAGAGGCAATTGGATGGACAATAGCTGATCTTAAGGGAATTGACCTTCCGTTTGCATGCACCACATTCATAGTGAAATTGAAGCCAAACCACATAGAGACATGCAACGAAGGCTAAATCCGAACATGAGGGATGTTGTTAAGAAAGAAGTAGTAAAATGGCTTGATGCTGGTATCATTTATCCAATTTTAGATAGCCAATGGGTCAGTCCAATCCAAGTAGTACCTAAAAAATTGGTATTACTGTGATTAAAAATGAAAAGGGCGAATCAATTCCTACTCGGACATCAACTAGTTGGAGAGTGTGTATAGATTATCGAAAGTTGAATGCCGTGACTAGGAAAGACCACTTTCCTTTGCCTTTTATCGATCAAATTCTAGAATGGCTAGCGGACAAAGTTTCTTTTATTTCTTATATGGATATTCAGGATACAATCAAGTTCCAGTATTTCCTGCAGATCAAGAAAAGACCACCTTCATTTA
This sequence comes from Calamus simplicifolius, assembly GCA_900491605.1. Lineage (NCBI taxonomy): Eukaryota > Viridiplantae > Streptophyta > Magnoliopsida > Arecales > Arecaceae > Calamus > Calamus simplicifolius. The sequence goes on from UESW01004416.1 coordinate 327,303, forward strand.
TGCCTTTGGAACATTTGCCTTTAGACGTATGCCATTTGGTCTTTGTAATGCACCAGCCACTTTTCAACGATGTATGTTGGCCATATTTTTGATATGATTGGTCAATTTTTGGAAGTATTTATGGATGATTTTTAATTTTTGGTGCATCATTTGATAGCTGCCTTGAGAACTTGACTAAGGTACTAAAACGATGTATGGAAATGAATTTAGTCCTAAGTTGGGAGAAGAGCCATTTTATGGTTCGTGAGGGAATTGTGCTCGGACACATTGTTTCATAGCGAGGTATTGAGGTTGATAAAGCAAGGTTGAATTGATCTCAAATCTACCACCCCCAACCTCAGTTAAACAAGTACGATCTTTCCTTGGTCATGCTGGTTTTTATAGACCCTTCATCAAAGATTTTAGTAAAATTTCTCGACCATTGTGTAATTTGTTGACCAAGGATAGTTCTTTTAATTTTGATAAAGATTGTCTAACAGCCTATAACATCCTTCGAACTGCTTTGACACTGCACCAATTATCAAGCCCTTAGATTGGACCATACCTTTTGAAATCATGTGTGATGCTTCTGATTATGCTGTAGGGGCAGTTCTAGGACAGAAACTTAATCGAGAACCTCATGTAATTTATTATGCTAGAAAAACTCTTTCAGATGCACAAATGAACTATACTACCACTGAAAAAGAATTACTAGCAATTGTGTTTGCCCTAGAAAAGTTTAGATCATATGTTAGGATCTAAGGTTTTAGTTTATTCAGATCATGCAGCGTTGAGGCATCTTATATCAAAAAAGAATATAAAACCCAGACTGATTAGATGGATCCTTCTACTACAAGAATTTGATCTAGAAATCTTAGATAAGAAGGGTTCTGAAAATATGGTAGCAGATCATATCTCTAGGATCTCAGTGGAATACAATAAAGAAATAATCAGAGATAAGTCCCTAATGAGCAACTATTCTCAATTTCCCATAGTAGTCTTCCCTGGTTTGCCCACATTGTGAATTATTTGGCAACAGGAAAAGTACCTTCCCACTGGACAAACAAGAAAAAGATAGATTTTTCTCACAAGTCAAATATTACTTTTGGGAAGACCCTAAATTATTTAAGTACTATTCAGATCAAGTGATTAGGTGATGTGTTCCCGAGAGTGAATTCAAAAGTATACTTAACTTCTGCCATTCTCTTGCCTGTGGGGGACATTTTAGTGGAAAGAAAACTGCAGCAAAGGTACTGCAAAGTGGGTTTTATTGGCCAACTCTTTTTAAAGATGCACATGAATTTAGCCGTAATTGTCTCCAATGTCAACAAACAGGAAATATATCTCGAAAAGACATGATGCCCCTAAACCCTATCTTGGTTGTAGAAATTTTTGATATATGAGGCATTGATTTTATGGGCCCATTTCCTTCCTCTTTTGGATTTGAATACATTTTAGTGGCAGTTGATTATGTGTCAAAATGGATTGAAGCCATGGCAACTCGAACCAATGACCATAAAGTTGTAATCAAGTTTGTTCAGCATAATATCCTGAGTCGTTTTGGATGCCCAAGGGCTATAATTAGTGATGGGGATACACATTTCACGAATAGACACTTTGAAGCATTAATGAACAAATATGGAATTACTCATAAGGTAGCTACACCTTATCATCCCCAAACTAGTGGCCAAGTTGAAATATCAAATAGAGAAATTAAAAATATCCTTAAGAAAACTATGATACCCGATAGGAAAGATTGGTCAGAACATTTGGATGATGCATTATGGGTTTATCGTACTGCATTTAAAACTCCCATAGGAATGTCTCCTTACAGGCTCGTATTTGGAAAAGCCTGTCATTTACCTGTAGAATTAGAACACCGTGCATTTTGGGCTATCAAGCAATTTAATTATGATATAAAAAATGCAGGTGTCAATAGGAAACTCCAATTGAATGAGTTAGAAGAGCTACGAAATGAGGCATATGAAAGCTCAAAAATTTATAAAGAACGAATCAAGGCATATCATGACAAATTTATTAGTAGAAAAACTTTTGAACCAAATCAAAAAGTATGGCTTTACAATTCAAGATTACATCTTTTCCCTGGAAAACTTCGTTCACGATGGAATGGACCTTTTATAGTAACTCAAGTATTTCCCCATGGAGCTGTAGAGCTTAAAGACCCCAAGCAAGGAAATACATTCAAAGTACATGGCCAATGTTTGAAACCATATAGAAGAAATTAATGATGGAGAAATTGTTGAATCAATTGATCTTGTGAACCCAACATTATCATAATAAGTAGCACAGTCTGGCTGAAGACTTTAAACTTAGCGCTCTTGGGAGGCAACCCAGTTTATTAGTTATTTTTAATTTTCTGTTCTTTTAGTATGTTTATTTAGTATGACCAGAGAAGAGCAACATGAGCAGATTGAAAGAAGATGGCAACAATGAAACTTCCAACCTTCAAATACTCTACCAGGTAGTATCTTTCCTTGAAATTAATTTTTCTTCTATTAGGGACAATGGAAATTAAATTTGGGGGGGGGAGGAAAAAGAATAAGTAAATCCTCGAGTAAAACTATAATCAGATGTGTGTACCAAATTCTGTCTCAATTTGAAGTTAATCAAGCAGTCTATTAATGAATTAATGGTTAGATTATTTTTGAGATACTGAGGAATAAATTATTAAGAAAACCTAATAAAATGTAGCGTTTAGCCTAGAAAAATTTTTAGAATAATTTCAGAACCTCTGACCACTGATCTTAATAGTACAATCTACTTAATAAGGGTATGGGTGAAAATTATTCAAAAAAAGAGAAAAGAAAAAGAAAAAGAAAAAAAATTCTCTCTTAAAGTTAATAAATTAGGTTCTTAACATCTTTCACTGAGTAACCGGGCCCCGTCACCTAAGAAAGTGATGTTGTTTGCTTAAAAAGGTGAGAATGTAAAAGAACCTAAGTAGAGTTAGTCCTACCTAAAGCCTTTTTGACTCGAGTCAGTACGTCCGAGGGGTGTTTTACACCTAATGCCCTAAAACCAATTGGTTTGGAAGCCATTGGCCTAAAGCTCGCTACAAGGGTTAATTAGAAAGCAAGGGGTTAGGACATTGCACTAACTTTACACAAGGGAACCAAATTACAAAAGACATTACACCCAACCCAAATTAAGTTAGAAGACTTAATTAGAGAAGTGGAAAGTTGGTGAAGGAAGACTTCTATAATTTATTATGGACTACACTTTATCACTAAATGGGTAAGCTTAATAATCCATGAAGTACCTCTCTTATGATCTAACCAAAAATTTTTAAGAAGAACTGTAAGATAACTATCAATTCTTGGACTAGCTTGGTACATATTTCTAAATTTTCTTATTTGCTCAAGGACGAGTAAGATTCAAGTTGGGGGGAGTGATAAATGCATAAATAATTAATATTAAACCTATTAATTAATATTTAACATACATATTATTTAATATTTTAATATTTTATATAATATTTTAGAAAAAACCTTATCAACTTAAAGAGCTTAATTTAGGAATTTAATGATGCAAACAGCACCTAAATCGGATTTAAGATGAGCCCGGAATTGATTTTTCATTGATTATCCATTTTAGCATGCATTTTAAAGCGAGTCGGCAAACCCAGTGCCGACTTCATCGTCTTCTCAGCAGATTTCTATTTTCTCTTAGCCGATTCTTCTCCGATTCAAATTCAAATCTTTCTCTCCACCAATTAAGGAAAATTGGATAGGAAGTTATCAAATTGAATGAATTAAATTCATCTTGAGGAATTTAGATTTTATTCACGATTTATTCGAATTTTTTCCGTGCCGCTCGCGTCCTTTGTTTTGGCAACGCCGCATCTTCACCGTGTCTTCACCGCATCTGGGCTTTTACAAATAGCAGTAGAGGGAGGAGGGAAGTCCGTCCAGCGCGCTGCATCCGGGAGGATCTATCTGTTCGTGCCGTGGCACGGGGTCCGTCCAAAGATCTGCTCTGTTCCAGGCCATGGAGAAATTCTATTCCAGCCGTGAGGATCTGCCCCGTTCCATCCGTGGAGGCTACTATTCCCAAGAGACTCTGTTTTATAGAGTCTCTATCCATCCATGGTGGCTGATCTGTTCGGGGAGGCGCATGCAGAGGAGGAACAAAGACTTCATCCCATCTTTGGTTTGGTGTAGAGAGAATTTATTGCTTTCTTATTGCCTTCTTAATGTATGACTTTTTAATTTATGATGAAATAAAGTTTCTGTTTAATTGTTATTAAATTATATTTAAGTGAAAATAATTTTAGACTGATCTATACTTAAAGGGATGGCCATGATCTACGGGTACGGGCCGTGCTCTTATAAGATAGACCATATCTTGATTATTTTGCACTACTAATTATCTATTTAGTTAAATTTATAAATTTATTTCAAATAATCGCTAGAGACCCTATGGAATCGATCCCTTACTCTCACTATTCTAATAGTGAAATTAAAGTGTTTAATCGTTGCACTACGACACGCATCATCATCTAAACCACAAGTTAACGTAGTTGAGAGTGGTGCTGAGCCTTCTTTCAGGTCGGTAAATTCAAAATTCTTAATTAACTCAACCCAATCTTCTTGTGATTGGTGGCTTGATTCAGGAGCTAATGTTCATGTTTGTTTTGATCGCTCCTGGTTCTCCACCTTTCAGGAATCAAGTGGAGGAGGTGTGACACTTGGGAATAACTCTTCAGCACAAGTGCTTGGGAAAGGTCAAGTGGATCTAAAGATGACATCTGAAAAAATCCTGATCCTTCATGAAGTGCTGTTAGTTCCTAGTGTTAGAAGAAATCTGATTAGTGGATCTCTTCTTATATCTAGAGGATATAAAATTGTTCTAGAGTCAAATAAAGTTGTAATTACTCGTAATAATGAGTTTGTTGGTAAAGGCTTGTATGTGAAGGTCTTTTTAAATTAAATGTATCCTCTAAGTTATCTAATAAAAGTCCTCTTCTTTTTAATGTTGAATCTTCAAATGTTTGGCATAGTAGACTTGGTCATGTGAATTTTGATCGTATTCATTACATGACAAATCTTAATCTAATTCCTAAAGTTCATATTGATAGAAAGTTTAAATGTGAGATTTGTATTCAAGCTAAGATGCCTAGAAAACCTTTTAAATCAGTAAATAGGAGTTCAACACTTCTTGAATTAGTCATAGCGATGTATGTGACTCTACCAAGTTTCCTACACGGGGAGGAAGTCGTTACTTTGTAACATTCATAGATGACTTCTCTCGATATTGTTACATATATTTGATAAAATCTAAGGATGAAGTATTAGATAAGTTTAAGATTTATAAGTAGAAGCTGAAACCCAAACTGAGAAAAAGCTTAAGAAATTTAGGTCAGATCGCGGTGGTGAATATACCTCAAATGAAATGACTCTATTTTGTCAAGAATATGGGATTATTCATGAAGTTACACCACCATACTCTCCTCAGTCCAATGGTGTAGCTGAACGAAAAAATCGTACATTAATGGATATGGTTAACTCAATGTTAATAAGTTCAGGTGTACCTGAGAACTTGTGGGGGGAAGCTCTTTTAGCTGCATGTTATATTTTAAATAGGATACCCTTTAAGGATAGTCCTAAAACACCTTTTGAGCTTTGGAAAGGTAGAACACCCAGGCTAGATTATCTTAAAGTGTGGGGATGCTTAGCTAAGGTAGGAATACCTGAACCCAAGAGAAGAAAAATAGGACCTAAAACTGTAGATGCTATCTTTATAGGTTATTCCTTAGATAGCAGTACAAATAGGTTCCTAGTGATAAACTCTGATATAAGTGGCATTTCAAATAATACTCTTATCGAATCAAGAGATGCTACTTATTTTGAAAATGTTTTTCCTTTCAAGAACCAAGTACCAAATCAACTCTCTTCTAATCCTTCTTGGTTCATGATTCTTTTAAAGCTGGTCCTCTAATGAGTCAAGAAAAGGAAAAGATCTAATCCTGAAGGTGACCTTCTGAACTTAGAAAAAGTTCAAGGATAAGGAAAGAAAAAGACCTTGGTGAAGGTTTCTTTACTTTCCTAGTCGAAGGTGAACCTTCTTCTTTTTCAGAGGCGATGTCTTCTCCTGATGCTCCTTTTTGGAAGGAAGCTATTCTTTCTGAATTTAATTCAATCTTACAAAATGAAACTTGGATCTTATCTGATTTACCCCCTGGAAGCAAACCTTTAGGGTGTAAGTGGGTATTTAAGAAGAAATTTAGACCTGATGGTTCAATAGAAAAGTATAAGGCTAGATTAGTAGCCAAAGGGTATAACCAAAAGAAAGGGTTAGATTTCTTTGATACATATTCTCCTGTAGCTAGAATAACAACCCTTAGATCACTTCTTGCTATTGCTTCCATTCATAAGTTAATCATTCATCAAATGGATGTGAAGACTGCATTCCTAAATGGAGATCTTGAGGAGGAGATCTATATGGAACAGCCTGAAGGTTTTGTTGTAAAGGGACAAGAAGACAAGGTTTGTAAACTTATCAAGTCCCTTTATGGTCTTAAACAGGCTCCTAAACAATGGCATGAGAAATTTGATCAAATTATTCTATCTTTTGGATTTCAAATCAATAATCATGATAAGTGTGTGTATTCTAAGATCGTCGATAATGATTGTGTAATCTTTGCTTATATGTCGATGATATTTTTAATTTTTGGAACATCTCTTGAAATTATTTCAAGTGTTAAATCTTTCCTCTCTTCTAAGTTTGATATGAAAGATTTAGGTGAAGCCGATGTAATCCTAGGGATGAAGCTTATCAAGTCCCATGAAGGGATAGCTCTCTCTCTTTCTTATTCTATAGAAAAAATGATCAAGAAGTTTGGTTATTCCAATCTTAATCAATATCTACTCCTTTTGATCCTAGCTTCACTACAAGAAATGTCAAAATAGTGACGAAAATTAGTGATGAAAATTTTTGTCACTAAATTGTGACGGTTTAGTAACAAAATAGTGACAAAAAATTAAAATCAGTGACGGATTAGTTTTTTTGTGTCACTAAATTAGTGACGGACTATCACATCCGTCACTAATTTAGTGACGAATTGCCCTTCCATCACTAATCCATAACAAATTAGTGACGTAAGAGCAATCCGTCACTAACTTGATGATGGATTGCTTTTTCGTCACTAATCCGTCATAAATTAGTGATGAAAAACAATCGTTACTAATTAGTGACGAATTATTTTCCGTCACTAATCCATCAAAATTAGTGATGGATGAGAAATCCATCACTAATTTAGTGACGGATTGCCCTTCCGTCACTAATCCATAATAATTTAGTGACGGAAGAGTAATCCGTCACTAAATTAGTGACGGATTAGTGACGGATATTTCTTCCATCACTAATCCGTCACAAATTAGTGACGGATGAAATAATCGGTCACTAATTTTGTGACGGATGAGGCAATCTGTCACTAACTTAGTGATGGATTGCTTTTTCGTCACTAATCCATCACAAATTAGTGATGAAAAACAATCGTCACTAATTAGTGATGAATTATTTTCCATCACTAATCCATCAAAATTAGTGATGGATGGGAAATCCATCACTAAATTAGTGACGGATTATCCTTTCGTCACTAATTCATCACTAATTAGTGACGGAAGAGTAATCCATCACTAAATTAGTGATGGATTGCCCCATCCATCACTAATTTAGTGATGGATTGGCCTTCCATCACTAATTTAGTGACGGATTGCCCCATCCGTCATTAATTTAGTGATGAAAGAGCAATCCGTCACTAATTTAATGACGGATTTCTCCATCCATCACTAATTTAGTGACATATTGCCCTTCCGTCATTAATCCATCACAAAATTAGTGACGGAAGAGCAATCTGTCACTATATTAGTAACGAATTAGTGACGGATTGCCCTTCCGTCACCAAATTTATACTTTTAATATTTTTTTGTTTGAATAAGAAGAAAGAAAGTAAAATAAAAAAAGTAATAATTTATAATTATAATAAAAAATTTTATTATAAATAATTGCATGTCTAATATTTTTTTAAAGAATTAATATTAAAATAAAAAATAATAAAATATTTTAAAATTTTTCTTCATAATCGCTTTAATTTTTTTAAAAAAATTAGCAATCTAACATTTTTTTAATTTTATTTTTTCTTTTATTTCTTTTTTTTTTCTTTTTACTTGCCTCTCCATCAAACACAGTGCAAGCTTTATCACCGTTTAGAGTTGTTACCTAATCTCGTACCCTCCAGGCCCCACAATTAATGAAGCAGTAGTCTCAATGTCTTCTTTGTCAGCAGTCTCAATGTCTTTCTTTGTCTTGAGCGATCTTTCTGAACCACTGCAGCATTTGCTCTTATTAACATATTATATAACGTTAAACAAAATTATAGTATTACACCGACGCATAGAAATTGTAGTTAGTGGATATACAAAGCATTGGAATTAGGATTTTGGAATTTGCTAAGCTGTGCGTGGACGGAGAAGGGATGTCATTGGCCGTCAAACACGGGCACGTTGCTTGCCTGGAGGAAGGGAGTGTTGAGAGACGTCCCTTGAAATTCTCAACACCTATGAACGGCTTTAAGATCGTATTTTAATTTTGGAAAAAAAATATTTTTTTATTTGTAAAATATTTTTTATTTTTTATCTTCTAATTTTTAAAGAAATATTTAATAAAAATTATTATTTATTTTTATTATAATAATAACTTTTAAAAGAATAAATAAAAATAAAAAATCTTTGTTTGTTGTTAAATGTTAATATATAAAAAGAAAAAGAAAAAATATAAAATAAATAAATTTGGAAACGTAGGAGAAACATTGATCAGCCATTTCCACCCCTGAGCCGAGAACTTCCCGGCCCACAAATATCAGAGTCGGTAACATAGGTTTCCTCTCCACTGATAACCCCCCCCCCCTCGCGAGCGTTTTACCTCCCGCCGCGCCCACGTTCTGTCTCCCCCTAGATGCTAGGTTTACCTCTGATCCCCCCCCCCTCGGCAGGCTCCTTTTTACCTCTGATCCCCACCCCTGTCGGCAAGCTCCTTCTCCGATTTGATCTCTTTTGTATTCGGTTTGATCTAATGAAGAAGTTTTATGAATTGTAGTGGAAGGATCTAGGGAAGGGGCTTTGACAGGTATTCCAGCCTTCTGAAGGTCAGTGTCCCAGGCAGAGAGATTCCAGCTGATGCAGAGCAGTGTGTCTCAGAAATCTTGAGTAAGTAGTCTTCAATCTGTTCTTCTATTTTTGGTTTTATGTATGTCGGCCGTACCTTGTTTTGAGAATGAATCAGCTCTTCCATTTTTCCTTTAGTTATTCAAAGTCATCCTCCCCTTTAGAGAGGGGGAGAAACGTGAGCTTGGGAAAATTTTAGCATGTTCTACATGTTCTACATCGGAAGTAATATTAGCAGGTCATGAAATAAAGCTTGAGAATTGTTTTAATCTGTTGATTTGCTCATTTTCAGTTAGCAGAAAATAGTCATGCATTTGTTTTAATCTGTTGATTTGCTCACCATGAATCTGTCTGCTTTTGTTCTGCTGCTTCTGGTTGGGATCACGTGGATGGAATGCAGGCCTCATGGTGTTGTCCCTATCTTCTCTTGCCTTATTGTCCTGCACTTTGGAGTGCAACCGTTGTATCAGTTCTTATGCCCTGGATAAGAGGATGTGTTATGCATCTTGTTTCAGAGCCCAAGTGCTCATCTGTTGCTTTATAGTGATTGAAGTTTTGTTTCTGTAATGATGTATCACTCTTACTTTTCCAGAATTTCATTGCTTCCCTGTTGTGGTGCCAAACCAGCACTAATCCTTCCATCGAGAGTTTGTTAACGGAGCCTAATAGTTAGGGAAGCTCGAAGCTTTAATGCTTCTCTCTCTTTAATTGAACTTAGGTTAGAGTTCTGTATGCCAAATTGTAGATGTGTCTGTTTGGAGTGCCTTGAGGTTGGTCCATCTACTCCCTGTTGTGCTTCAATTTTTTTTTGATGGAAAATCGGAGGAAGGAGCCTCCCCCAGATATATTAGAAGTATATAAAAAATGCTCTGTTGTGCTTCAATGTGTGGTGGCAACTAGCAAATGCGGTAGAAAGTGGTAAATGAACTGCACTCCAGTCTTAAATTGACCAAGTTCAAGTTGGTTAGGACTATGGAATTTGATAGCAATGAATTAGACCTTGCCATGTGGTCTGAAAGCTATGTCAGAGAAGCCATGTGTCATGCGTTGGATTTGGGAGGCCGTGTCGTATAGCTCAGGTCACTTTAGGACACGCTACTGAGGTTGGGTATAAAGATTTCTTTAAAAATGAAATAAATTAGAATTCCTTTGCACTGTTGTGCTAAGAATTCCTTTGCATTGTTGGCATTAAATTAGGAGCCTGCAGATTTCTTTCTTGGCTTTTTTCATCCAGTGGTAAAAGCTCAGAACTTTTCAATGATTTTCTTAGACTCTTTTCTTTAGACTCTTCCTGCTTGTCTTAAATTTATAAATGCTCTAGGAGATGTCTAAACTTTGATGAAAATGCATGTGCTGATAATCAAGCATCTTAATCTATTCTTGTTGATTCCTATTATAGAATTAATGTGTTCTAGTTTGGTTATGTAAGAAATGTGTAACTGCATCAATGGTTGAATTGCTTATTGGTTTCGTTGTTTGTATGTGCTACTATTCTCATTGAACATCCGTGGACTTGGCTCACTTGTTTAGTGTATGGTAAGTTCCTGAAACTGTGTGCCTCTTGCCTATCTGCCGTATGCTAATCTCATTATGATTGTAGGTTAATGAGGAAGCAAGTGATAAAGTTTCAGAGGCTATTTGTGCCATCCTCCTAATATTGGGTTTGTGAATCATTGGGCTGCCCCAATCATCCCAATCACCTTAATTTTTGTTTTTTGATTTTGTTGGAGCTCCAGCTCCAGATATCAATTTACTGATCTCTTCAGTCTCTATTAATGAAGAGAAGAGAAGGGAAGTTGGAGTAATAGGTGTTTGACTGCTTAATTTATTTTCATTTGTCTTCTTTCTTTATTTGCTCAAACTATTTGATCTGCTTGCTACCGGCTGTGTTAAATTCAGTGACTTAGGACTTTGGGAATATTTATCTTCTTTCTCTGTGATAATTTTGATGAGTACTTTTGTGTGCGGGTGTCGGTGCTGGGTCACAATCTTTTCTAGTAGATTGCATTGGTTGCCTTCTCATTTGTCTCTCTTTCGATTACATCGGTTGGTGGATGTGATGATATCAATAGATCTATAGAAGCTGCTTCATTCTTCTTGTGAGAATCTGATCTGTGGGAAGTATCATCAGCACCATTGTGATTGCCTTTGCTTCACTTCATGTTTGGTGGGTCCAATCTGGCAAAAACTTTCCCAGATCCCATCTTGGTGTTATACGGCTTGCTGAACATGTGAACGTTGGTTTCATAGTATACCATATTTTTCTGGTAACGGTGATTCTCATCTTAGACATCAAAGCGGGGATGTCAAACTGATGTTCTGAGAGTTGTCATAGAATTCATGGAGTCTTTAATCAATTATGAGTTTATCAAATGTGTCATTTTGTTCCTAACTTTCTTTTCTATGTTAGAATGCCTTAAGAAGGTTCTGAACTTTAATGTATAAATATAATTTCATCTGTATGCGTTCTTTAGATTTTTTTAGCTTGTCCACCTTTTTCATTCAATTTATGATCTTTATTGTATCTATGGATGACTGCTTATTTCTACAGAGGTACCCTTAAATCACCATGGTCTAGAAGAAAAAGAAAATGTGCACTTATTAGGAAGAAATGGTGCGATTGCTTTACACCAAAGGTTTGTGAATCATTGGACTGCCCCAATCATCCCAATCCCCTCATCATTTGGTTGCAATTTTATGGAAATTTTATCCTATTCTTGTTTGTCACAATGAAATTTCTGAAAGACTGCATTTTTTTGCTCATGTTATTGTATTTTGATTGGATTTGTCCACTACTATACATGCAGAAAGAATGAAGTGATGTTTATCTTAGACAAAAATGATAAGAAAATGACATGTCATGGAAGCTTTAGAGTTTTCTCCACACAAGATAGCTAAGGTAAAAAATGAAAGCAGAGGGAAAAAAACTGTAGGAATGAGTACATAGTTCCCCTCTGAGGGGTGTAAGAGGTCTTATTTGATCTTCCTCCACTTTGATCCATGCATGAACAATTTTTGCTGTTTTTGGGTTATGGATCCAAACTGCTCTGTTCTTGTGATTTAGAAGATGGTCCTACAAGGTCCATCAGGTCAAAGGAGAAAACTTGGAACCATGATCTAACTGGTGATAATTGATAGGTTGAGTCAAAGTCATGTGAGCTCATGTTTTAGATGGACCTATTGAATCATGAGGTCAGGCATCAACTTGTAGAACTGATATCCGACAAACAAGTGGCATGTCGAAAGTATATAATCTCATCATTGATATCTTTGTCCATGTTTAGGGAGAGGTGTCAGTGGCAGTAGTCGATATCATTATTGTTTATTTGGTGCCTTTTCTTAGAATCTCTTATTGTTTTACATTATAAATTGCACCAAGTATGTAACTCGACTTTGTGTTTATAAATTTGCAATTGGATATTCGAGCAAAGGAAGCCTATTCAATATTTACCTTCCCATCTATAGTCTGCTTGTTTATTATATCATGTCTGCTTGTTTACTCAACTGTTTTTTTTTTTGTTCATATCTTGTGTTCACCAATATATGTTTGTTGGCCCAGATGGCAACCCAAGAGGGGGGGGGGGGGTGAATTGGGTTCTTAAAAATTTAAGACTTTTTAGAAGATTTAAACGATTAGCTCAAGATGTGCAAGTGAGTGAAATTAACTAAAAGCAATGCACAAGCAATTAATATAGAGAGATAGAGAGAGAGAAATATAGCACGGCAAACACAAGATAATTTTATAGTGGTTCGGTGCAACCAACACCTACGTCCACTCCCAAGATTCACTTGGGTCCACACTATAATCTCTAGATTACAGCCGAGTTGTTTTCCAAGCTCACAACTCAAACTTGTTGTTTTACCGGGTGCACAACGAACCCAGCTGGTTTTAACTCGGGCTTACCAGCACAAAACCCTACACGTTGTTTTTCACGGGCTCACAACTAACCCAACACAAGCACTCCGGCTTGTAACGAGGTATACAACCTCCACTGATTCAATCCACTGATTGAATCAGCAAACAATAAGAATGATAGTGTTTGAACAATGAAGTGCTCCCTTTGAGCAAATATACAAATGAAGTACAAAATAATAAAAGGTTAGAAAAGCCTGATAGTATTGCAGATGGTAGTGGCTTGGGCTTTCTTCCTTCTTCTCTTTAACTCCTCTTGAAGTGTTGAATCACGCCTCAGCACGATTCTTGACCGTTGAAGATTTTGGAGTTGAGATGAAGCTTTTTCCTCTTTTGAAAATCCTCCGATTTGATCTTTGAAATGCTTGTGGATTTTCTTTAAACTCTTGTGGATTGATGAGAAGGAGCGGACGAAACTTCCTCTTGGATTTCACTCCTTTTGAATCACTCTTCTTTGAGCTAAATGATTTTTCCAATATGCTCTGTTTTTCCCTCTTTTCAAAAGATATTCTTTTCTCTCTTTTTGATTTCTCTTGTTTTGATTTGAAAAGAGCTCCTCTATTTATAGAATCTGCAAAAATATATCCGTTAGAGACAAGGAAAAATAGCCGTTATTTAAAAATCTTACCGTTGGGGCTGATGTGTCATCGTTAAAAATCGCGCCCAGATTTGCTGGAGTCGACTCATGCTTTTCCCGAGTCGGCTCGAGCTCGTCTTACCAAAAATAGAAATGTTTAAAAAGGTTAGGGGTCGACTCGCTAAAAGTAAGTGTCGACTCCTGAAAGTCGGGAGTCGACTCGAGAAAGACTTGGGGTCGACTCGCGAAGTGCTCAGAAAAATACTCTTCTGGTGTTTGAGCGGAGTCGACTCGCACAGTCCAGGAGTCGGCTCGACAGAATCAGGGGTCGACTCGACAATTTCATGGGTCGACTCGACACAGATGCACATTTCTGTACACTGAGCGGAGTCGACTCTGAAACTCAGGAGTCGGCTCCGGAACGTATCAAAAATCAGAAACTTTTCTGATTGACATTAAAATCGTTCCAGATTCATTTTAATTCAATGTTTTGACTTGAATCAATAAAATTAACATTTAGAATTGATTCAAGAACTAATCCAAAAACTTGTTGATTAAAACATGAATTATAACATTTCTTTTTGAAAGTTTGAATATTAAGCTTAAAGTCACTTTCAAAATTGATTAAAGTTAAACTTGAGCATTCTATTGATTGTTCAAAATAAATTTGTTGCTCATTTATAACTCATTACATCCTTTAATAACTCAATGGTTTTTAGTAATCATCAAAATCAAAAGGATTGGATCATATAATTTTTCTATAATCTTCCAACAATCTCCCCCTTTTTGATGATGACAAAAATATTGAGTTTGTTCATGATTGATTAGTGAATTTATTTTGTTTTCATAGTTAGGCTTAGGCTCCCCCTTAATGAGGTAGCTCCCCCTATGAAACTTAATTATCTCATTCAATCATAGACAATCATAGAACTATAAAATTCTCCCCCTTTTTTGTTATCAACAAAAAGATAGAGAATCATAAACATTCATTCAAATTTCATTCATTCATTGAAATAGGAAAATAGAGAATTCATTTCATTAAAGGTCTAATACATCAAAGTTCAATACATTGATTCAAAATGAAAGCATAAAAAAAACTTCAGTACAAAACAAGATTGAAACTCTAGTAACTCAAAAATGAGTTCTTACAATTCTAGTTAGATGATCAACTATATTTTCATTCCTTCAGATTGAATTCTAACATAATCCTTGAGTTTTCATCAACAAAGGTGCACGCACTCTGAATTTTGTCTTGAAGCTCTGCGTTGCTCTTGCATATGTCTCTCCATCTCCACATATATCCTTAAGTTCTTCAAAAATTTCTTGAGATCACACTTAAGGATGCCGATGAAGAGCCGAGAGTAGACTCAATCTTTGAAATACGATCATCAAGAGAATAAAGTCTCTCTCAAATTCATAAATTTATTCTCAAATCAGTTTTAAGCTTATCAGATTGATCTTCAAGTAAGGCTTTGAGTTGCATAATTTGTTGATCTGAAAAACTAGCAGAAGATGAAGTCTGAACAAAAGTTGGAACTGGGGCTGGAGCAGAGGCAGAAATCAAAGGGCTCGGAGGTGCAGGCGAAGGATGTCTAACAGAGGGTCCTGCAGCCTCAGTATCTGTAGCTCTATCTTCTGTCACTCCTTTCCTTTCCCATTACCATTCTTTTTGATAAACCCCATCCGATGAATTGTTGCCAGACTATAAAATCAGTGTGTCTTAGATTCTTCATAGGTTCATTATCAGAAATCACCACACCTTGGCTTCGAAAAATCTAGTAAGGATCATCCATAAGGCAGACTTGATTTCTTTTCCCTCCACAATCTGCTATGTACCACAGAATCATGCTGGGAAGATTGATAGGCTTGCCTGTCACTATGGCATCCATTACAAAGACATCTCGCTCCGAGACATAGTCAAATCTACCAGTTTTAGGAAATAGAATCCTACTGCAGATATTGTGTAGTAATCTCAACTCTAAAGAAGCTGATTAGCAAATACCTCTTCAAATCCAACCACATCCCGGTTTAATAATCTGGATAAAGCTGGGGCGCGGTCATCAGAAGAAAAGGTGAAGTGCCAGACAAGGGTAATTCAACAATCTAGACAAAATCTCAGCAGTAACAGATAATCTGACTCCTCTCACATTGCTAATAAGCCCATGGTCTCCTCTAGACAATTCTTGTAAAATTCTTTAACCAATGAGGGATAGTCGGGCACTCAAGAGAACAAATTTCTCCCAATCCCATCTCGATTAACTGTCTCCCAACTAGAAAGCCCTCATTCTCAAATAATTCAAAATCCACCTTCCTACCAGTAGTAATGATCCTATCCGCTAGACGATCTACCTGGGAGGACGAGGCAGCTGGAGTAGCAGGGAGTAGAAGCAGATGAAGTGGAGTCCGAGCTCGGAGAAGGTTCACGCACCGGACGCTTCACCGTCTTCTTCACGGAGCGGCTTGATTCCACCGCCACAAGCTAGATCCTCTAGTTTTAGGTGCCATTTGATGATTGGAGGTGATAATCAGGGATTATTGGAGTTTGGAGGGTTTGGAGAGAGTGGAGAGAGTATTTTGATGATTGGGGTCGAAAGAAATGAGCGACGAGTCGACTCTGCCCTAGAAAAATCAATTTGGGACCACCTCGAGTCGGCTCGCGCAAACCCGGGTGTCGACTCGGCACAGACACAGAAAGGCCGTCCCGACATGGAGTCGACTCGCGCTAGAGGGGTCGACTCGAGAGTTTCAGTTGAAACCGGAGTCGACTCCGATACGCATCGAGTCGGCTCCGAGACCATTTCAGACCAAAAACATGAAATTCTGAAATGTGTCCGGAATATGATCATAAAAATTGATAAATAATCATTGGATATGAGTGAATCAATTAGATATGAATTCTAGATAAGATTTCCTTAAGGATTGAGGATTTGAAAGAATCTTAGATAAATTTCCTTAGGGGTTTCAAATTCATTCTAAAGGATCACAAATACCTAACTCTCCTCTAAGATAACAAATCTCTCTTCATTTAAAGGTTTAGTGAATATGTCAGCTAATTGTTCTTCAGTGTTAACATAATCAAGACAAATTTCATTATTGCTACATGTTCTCTTATAAAATGATATCTATTTCTATGTGTTTAGTTCTTGAATGTTGAATTGGATTTTTAGTTAGATTGATTGCACTAGTGTTATCACATCTTATGGGTGTTTTATCAAGTGTGATACCATAGTCTTCAAGTTGTCGCTTAATCCATAGGATTTGCGCACAGCAACTTCCAGCTGCTACATATTCAGCTTCAGTAGTTGATAATGCAACTGAATTTTGCTTTTTGCTAAACCATGTGATTAAGTTACTTCCTAAGAAATTGGCATGCACCACTTGTGCTTTTTCTATCTAATTTACATCCAGCATAATCAGAATCTGAATATGCAATTAGATTTAATGTGGAGTCTCTAGAATACCATAAACCTACATTTTTTGTTCCACTTACATATCTTAGTATTCTTTTAACAGCTATTAAATGTGATTCTTTAGGTTCAGATTGAAATCTAGCACATAAACATACTGAAAACATAATATCTGGTCTACTTGCTGTTAAATAAAGAAGGGATCCGATTATACCTCGATAATACTTTTGATCAACCTTTTTACCTTCTTCATCTTTGTCCAGCTTGCATGAAGGACTCATTGGAGTTCCGAGGGGTTTCATTGATTCCATACCAAACTTTTTGAGTAGTTCTCTTGTGTATTTTGTTTGGTTGATAAGATTCCCTCTTTGCTTTGTTTGATCTGGAGTCCAAGGAAGAAGTTGAGTTCTCCCATCATGCTCATCTCGAATTCTCCCTGCATCAACTTTGCAAATTCTTGACAAAGAGAATCGTTAGTAGCACCAAAAATAATGTCATCAACGTATATTTGTACTACAAGTAAATCTTTACTTTTTCTTTTCAAAAACAAGTTTTATCAACATTTCCTCTTGTAAAATCATTTTCTATTAAGAATTTACTTAACCTATCATACCAAGCTCTAGGTGCTTGTTTCAAACCATATAAAGCTTTGTGCAATTTAAAAACGTGATTTGAAAATTCGTGATCTTCAAAACCTGGTGGTTGTTCTACATAAACTTCTTCATTTATAAATCCATTTAAAAATGCGCTTTTTACATCCATTTGAAATAAGTTAAAATTCATATGACATGCAAATGCAAGTAATAGCCTAATGGCTTCTAATCTAGCTACAGGTGCAAAGGTTTCATCAAAATCAATACCTTCCTCTTGATTATATCCTTTAGCAACCAATCTAGCTTTGTTTCTAATTACTATGCCATTTTCATCTAGTTTATTTCTAAAAACCCATTTTGATCCTATTACTGAATGATTTTTAGGTCTTTCAACTAAAGTCCAAACATTATTTCTTGTAAATTGATTTAGTTCTTCTTGCATTGCTAACATCCAATTATTATCTTTTTCAGCTTCTTCTATAGTTTTAGGTTCAATTTGTGATACAAATGCAAGATGATTACTAATATTTCTCATATATGATCTAGTTCTTATTCCTTGAGATGGATCGCCTATAATCAATTCCTTGGGATGACTATGAGCATATCTCCAGTCTCTTGGAAGATCTATATCATTATGATCAATATTGACATCATCGTCCTTATGTGAATCATCATCTTTAGCTTCTTGCTCATGATCAGAAGATACTTCAATATTAAGTTTTTCAAGATCTTTTTCAATTATGTTTGTATCTTCCTCATCATCAAGCTTTTCAGAACTAGATGCTAAAGACTCATCGAAAACTATATGAATGGATTCTTCAACTACTAGGTTTTCTTGTTAAATACTCTATAAGCTTTACTAGTTGTTGAATATCCTAAAAAGATTCCTTCATCAGATTTAGCATCAAATTTTCCTAAATTGTTTTTACCATTATTATGAATGAAACATTTACATCCAAATGCATGAAAGTATTTTATATTTGGTTTTCTTTCATTCCATAATTCATAAGGTGTTTTCTTTAAGATTGGTCTTATTAAGGCTCTATTTAAGATGTAACATGCTGTGTTAATAGCTTCCGCCCAAAAGTACTTTGGTAAGTTGCTTTCGCATAGCATGGTACGGGCCATGTCTTCTAGAGTCCTATTTTTCTTTCAACTACACCATTTTGCTGTGGAGTCCTAGGGGCTGAAAAATTATGATTAATTCCATTTTCAGAACAAAAACTTTCAAATAAGTGATTTTCAAATTCTGTTCCATGATCACTTCTTAGAGATACTATGGTAGTGTTTTTCTCATTTGTGACTTTCTTGAAGAATTTCAGGAATATCGAGAAAGTCTCATCTTTGTGAGCTAAAAACATTACCCAAGTATATCTAGAATAATCATCTACAATCACTAGACCATATTTCTTTCCTCCTAGACTAGTGACGAAAGTTTTAGTGACTAAATTTTTTATCAATAATTCGTCACTAAATTGTAATGGAATAGTGACAAAAATATTTATGATGTAATAGTGACGGAATGATGAGTGACGGATAATCCGTCATAATTTAGTGACGAAAAATATGTTCCATCATAAATTTATGATAGAATATTTCGTCATAAATTTGTGATGAAATATTTCGTCACAAATCCGTCACTATTATTTTGTGACGGACACTCTTTCCGTCACAATTTAGTGATGGTAAAAATGGTAACGATAAGATTTCCATCACTAATCCGTCACTAAACCCAGTTTGTGACGGAATAGTGATGGAAATTTTTGTCACTATTATACTATTTTCTTGTAGTGCTTTCACCTGAAGAAAAATTTAGGTGACCCAATTAATCAATTAAAATATTCTTAAATTATAGGATCTCTCTTGTATGTAGCAAACAGGACAAGATCTGATATTGCCTATGCTGTAGGAAGGCTGAGTAGATATAATCAAAATCCTGATCAATCTCATTGGGTAGCCTTAGAAAGAGTGTTCCGATATTTAAAGGGAACACTTAATCTCTCTTTGATGTTCACTGAATACCCTGAGGTGGTTGAGGGTTACAGTGATGCTAATTGGGTCACTGATTCTCATGATTTAAAATCAACCACCGGATATGTTTTTCTTCTTGGCGGTGCTGCTATTGTTTGGGGATCCACTAGGAAAACTATTATTTCTAGAAGCACCATGGAGGCCGAGTTGATAGCTTTGGATACCACCTGTAATAAAGCAGAGTGGATAAAAAATCTAATATCAGAGCTACCTTTGGTACCTAAGCCAGTTTCAGCTATATCAATCCATTGTGATAATAAGGCCGTAATTGAACTAACAAATCAAAAGAGTACCGATAAAAAGATGAATCGCCATATACAGCTTCGTCAAAAGTCTATAAGACAACATAAGAAAAATGATGTTATCTCTTTGGAATTTGTCAAATCTAAGAAGAATTTGGCATATCAATTAACCAAGGGATTATCTAGGAGTGGAGTCCTAGATTCATCGAGGGGGATGGGGCTTAAGCCCATTATTTGGTCATCAGCAGTGGATACCCAACCTCTGTGGTTGGAGATCCCATGAATGAGGTTCAATGTGGTAGAAACCACTACAAGATTTTTGGCTTTCAACAATGAATTTTTGTCATTGCTGAAAGTGCTAAAATCGTTGCGGAAAACTTTTCGCAATGAATTTATATTCGTTACCATTCGTTACAGAAAGTTGGTTGCTGAAGCTCAAATCACTACTTTTAGCAACGTATATAATTTGTTACAGAAAGTCTACCTTTTGCAACGAAAACATTTCGTTGCAGAATCTAGAAAATCCGTTGCTACTACTTTCAAAAAAATAGGATAATTCGTTACTAAAGTCGAGTTTCTGCAACAAATTTATTTTGGTTGCTGAAACAAAATTCGTTGCTAAATGTTTGCTGCAACGAATGTTTTTTTTAGTCAAATTTGTTACTGAATATGAGTTTCTGCAATGAACTTAGTTTCATTGCGGAAAAGAGATCGTTGCTAAATAATTTTATTTTCATTGTAAATTCATTTAAAATTATTGCAATTATAACTTGTTCCTAATATTAAATTCGTTGTGAAAAGCCAAATTTGTTACGAATAACTCTAAATTAAAGTTCATGAAACTAAATAGCATTAATAAATACATCAACAAAGTCCAAAATCCAAAATACAACCGAAATGTTTTAAACCAAAGTAAAGTATTTGATATCAGCTTTAAAAAAAAGATAAAAGAGTGAACAATGCATAGACAACTCAATCTCTCTCATCCAAGATGTCAGTGGAAGATACAACTCAATCTCTCTCATCCAAGATGTCAGTGGAAGATGAAGGTGGAGGGTTGCTCGACGATGCAACCTGTGAAGTCTCAATCGCAGTCATGCGGGCCATAACATTCTCTAGCACTGCAGACATGGTTCCGATCTTTTCGTTGGATTGCTAAAGCTGCTGAACAAGCTCATCATAAGAGGGTCGATCGACATGTGGATTACAGAAGATTCAACAAACTGTCTCTCCCCTAATTGATGACTAGTTTGAATACGCGACCATCCTGGAGCATATGCTGATCGAGGCCTCAAAACCTTCTCTATAATTTGAAGGTCAGTGAGTTGGTACTCTGAGTCATTCTTATATGTCATCATCTGGGCCTATCAGAGAAAAATATGAAATGAAAAAAAGATATCATTTCCATAACAATAATATGGACAAAACATCATAATTTAGAATTAAATACTTACATATTGGTCTCGACATATGTCGGATGTCCATTTGTCCGTCTTCTCGTCATGACGAAGCTCCTTCCAACTTTTGATATTATCAACATCGACATTCCTATTGCGACGAACATGATGGTTTGCTGTTGTCATTGATCCATTCTTAGTCTTTGTCTTTCTATTGCGAAGGTTCTTAATATTCTTCTCTCGCCTTTCCTATAATAAGAAAAGAGATAACTAATAACTTTGAAGCATGAAAATCTAGCAAATGAACACATAAGAAATTCATGACTCAATAAAACAATGTAATCAAATAATCATACTTGCCATTCTTTTGACCTTCAATTTTTGACTAAGAACTTCCAATCTTCAGGTTTACAATATGGATGAGGCTTTGCGTAAGCATCTGCATCTGAGAGCTTGTGCATCTCCTTTTGCAAGTACCAAGCATAAAACCTATGCTTTTGTTGCTTCCAATCCTCATTTAATTTCTTGTCAATAATATCTCTTATCCTTTTATCTGTCAGATCAATATCCCAATCATCCTAGAAGAAAATTAAATTAGCGATTACATATCAAAAAATCCCAACACATTAACAATTTAAATCCATTTCAATAATAAACTTGCATATCCAATATTTTCAAAGAAATTCCAATAATTCCAAGGAATATCAAGTCCATAACAACAAATTTCAGACAATGATTCTGCCACAAACTCATGGTCAGGTTAGATAGAAGTCCATGCAGGCTAGATGGATTAACTTGCAATTGAAAAGTCTAATATAAAACTAAGAAAATTAATTAATTTATGAGAAAAGTATATCTGATCACATCCAAACATGCTTTAACATTACAAACCAACTTTAAATAAAACTTTTCAGAATGCAACCCACCTCTTCATTAGCACTATACGCTTGAAAAATGAAACCCTGCTGCAACACACATATGCTTGGAAAATGAAACCTTGCTGTAACATCTCCAGATCAAAAAACATCCCAATCCAGTAGTAGAATTTACATTTTGTGGATTTCACATTTTTTGCTATTTATTCAAGAGTGGAACTTCTTTTTTGTTATTCTTTTGGAACCATTGGTTTGTAGTGACCAAGTTATCAATACAGCCACTTGTGCTTTTTATGTTCTCCTTACTGATCAGTGTTGTGCATTTCATTCATTGTTAATTTGGATGAGAAAAAACTGCACATTCCTTTAGTATCTAATTACAAGACATTCCATTATTAACTTTTATATGGATAATGCATGATTATGGTATTGAGTGATCGTGTTAGAGCACAAATTTTGAAAAAAAAAATTTAATCCATCCCTATGATGAGTGCTCTTATAAAGTGACAAAGTAAATTTGTGTAAGGTTAAGTGATTCTCTTAATGGATCTGAGGTAGGTTATCTGCAGGGTATTAGTCACAAATACCCTTGGAGGATTCACCTATATGAGAATTGTCATATGAGGCTGTGACTAAAAGGTTTGGGCTAACCTTAAGAAATTCTCATGAAAAATCAAGGTACTAAGCGCAAGGCCTTTAATATGCGCTGACCGCTTAAACCGAATTGATTCATGCTGTGTGTGTGATTAGTAGAAGTCTGAGTCAAGGACCTAGTTCAAGGTCTAATTCACTATGGTTCCTTCAGATGTATACAATCAACACTAAGTGAGGTTCAAGTCCACAGGATACCTCACCTATTGCACAGTATAAGATGCCCTAATTTTTTTTGTATATTAATTTTATCATTTGTTTTATTTTATTTTTAACTTGGGGGGGGGATTGTTGACTTTTTATCAGTTTTAAAAAGTTAAAAGTTAAAAAAAGGAAAGGTAATGCATCCATGATTAATGCTCGCGTGGGACGCACTGGGCCAGCGAGCGTTCACGAAATGCTCGCCAGTGAGTTTGCGGAAATTATGCGAATGCTCGAGCGTTCGCTCGAGTGTTCCACAATCATTCCATCTTTTCTTCCGTTCCAAGAGGAATGGTAACATGGCCTAATGGCTTAAAATATTATATATATATATATATATATATATATATATATATATCTAAAGAAATTTAAGGTAGAAAAAGAAAATCCAAATCCTAAAAGATTTATTAATTTTAGAGAAGATCATGTTGCTGCAAATCATTGGAGTTGCCCTTGGAGTTGGGAGTCTATATGCTTGGAGTTGGGAGTTTGTCTCCTATTGCTGCAAGTGCTGTTTGAAGTTGGGAGTTAGTCTCAATCTGTTTGTCTCAACCTGGTGAAAGCTACTAGTGGTAAAAAGTATATTTAACTATTTTATTATTATATTTTATTTGGCCATCTAAAGAATTATTGGCTTTGCACCTTCACCCGATCATGCTCGCGGTAGGAGGATCGAATCGAGCCGGGTCGTTGTACCTTGGGGACAAATCACCAACAACCCGCACGAGGGGGTGAAAACTTATCCTTAGGGCAGTGTCTAACGCGCCTCGACCAGTTTGATTCCTTTTAACTTTAGTTTATATTTTGAATTTAAATTTTAGATTAATTTTCTAGCATTTTCTAGAAAGAATTTTTTAAAAATTAAAATAATTTTTCTAACAGTAGAAGCTCTAGAAAAACTCAACACTTCTCTCCCATCTAGAAGGACAGACAAAAAATCTAGAGACTTTCTTGCCATATGTTTCGCTTTCAAGTTGGCAAACGGGTTGCGACGTCCAATTGCGTCGCTAAACATGCTATTGCGACGCAATGACGGCATTGCTCAGATGTCCATCGCAATATCCATTTATCGTAATTGCATCGCAATATTGCGACTCTCTGCGATGCAACATTGCGTCGCAATATTGCGACGCATCCAAATGCATCGCTAAATTAAAAATTAAATTATAATATTTAAAATTATTATTAAATATTGCGACACACTCAATTGCGTCGCAATATTGCGACGCATTTAGTTGCATCGCAATATTTAGTAATAATATTTTTGATATAATAGCGACGCAATTTGCGTCGCTAAGCATCGCAAATAAATTTTTTTTAAAATATTGCGATGCAAGGTCATTGCGTCGCAATATTTATTAAAAATATTTTAGATATAATAGCGACTCAATTTGAGTCTCTAATGCGTTGCTATTAATTTTTTTTTAAATTATTGCAACGCCAGGTCATTGCGTCGCAATATTTAATAATAATATTTGAAAATATTAGCGATGCAATTACAGTCGCTAATGCATCGCTAAATAAATATTTTTTTTAAAAAAATAAAATTTAAAATTTAGAACGGTTAATATAATTTCGTTACATTTAAATATTGATCGAAATATTCTTCACTCATATTGATCCAAACAATAATCATTCAATTTCCAAAAATAATTAATATATTAAAATTTTGAAGTTTTCATGTACAACATAAAAAAAGAAAAAGAAAATACATCAAGAATCTGAACGATCACGTGGAGGCTGTGGAGGCTGGAGACTCTGCGACAAGCGGCTAACCATATCCCGTAAATAATGCATCTCATCTCGCATGTCTGCAATCTCCTGATCCCGGCCTCGCATACGATCCTCGAAATCCTGCTCGACCTCCTGCCGAACCTCCTCTGCAATAGATCTCCGAAGGTCGTCTAAATGCTCGGGAGGAAGATCACCAGAAACTCACGAGCTGGAGGCCTGATGGAGAAAATATGTAGAAGCTCTAGTGCCCAGACCATAGACCCTGCGGTCTCGTGGCTGGGCACCAACAGCCTCCAAAAACACATGCCGACTCTCCTCTGCTGAGAGTTCGACGGGCGTCTCCCCATCAGTAGAGTCGACCTGCGATGCCTGGGAGCGAAGCTCCTCGACTCGTGTCTTTAAATTATGAAATCAACAATAAATGAGTTAATAAATTTCTCGAAATAAAATTTTAGAAATTAAACAGATACTACATAAATCTAATTTCTTACCGCAACCTCCCGTGATCGCGTGTCGACCCAGGAACCGTCCCTCCTGGTGTGTGTCGCCCTGAATAGACGAAACTCACCAGGATCTCTACCCTCCTGCTCAGACTATAATATTAAAAAAAATGATATTAATACAAATATTTGTAAATAACTAAAATAGTAATTAAAATATTTATGTTTTCTTACCATACGCCGTCTGTGCTCCTGAATCGAAATGGAGCCCGAAGTATGGCGGGAGAGACCCGTGCCAGGACTGCCCTTCTCAGATCGATGGTTCGTGCTGGCTGATGCGGACCTCCTGCGCCAGCCATCGGACTGCCAGGCCTGCTGCCACTCGTGCCAAATACCCTCTGGCACGTGCGCAGGACGCTGACCCGATGACCTCCAACGATGAAGCATGTCGGAGTATCGGCGTCCCGTTAGAGCCTCCCATGCTGCCCTAATGGCATCATGGCTGGCAGGATCCCACGTAAACTTTTTCTGCATTAAAATAAATTGTATTTAATAAGTTTACCTGAAACTCAGAAAAATAAAGCTCCCTTGTGGCTGGAGATACGTGGCGCTAATCGTAGCCACTGGGATCTGCACGCCTCTGAAATACGGCGCTGATGTGGCTGGATACATGATGCTGCTCAATAAAATCTGTTAAAAAAATGCATGTTTATAAGTAATTGACTTAAAAACATAAACATATATTTTTAATTAGTATATACTTACAGCCCCTGAGCATCAAGTCGAAGTACGGTGCGGCCGTTGGTGGAAGAACTCTCGGAGGTATGTGCCGATCGACTGGATGGTAATACTGCTGGAGAGATCGAAGGTTGTGCGAATGCTGGAGATCTGAACTCTCCATCTCCAATGCTCATGTGATCTGATGCAGCAGGGCTACGTCCCTGCTCACTCCGTTTGTCGTTGGTAGATCTACCTCTGCCCGTCATACTGAAAATACTAAAGATTCATACAATTAAATTACGATTAATGATTGACTATGTAAAAATTTAACACTTTTAAAAAAAGTTAAAAACCTTTATGTTTAATCGGTGTCATTTGTTTCGTGAAATGTTGGTTCAACATCCGATGCCGTATCAGACTGCGATTCAGTTTCATTATCATCGGAAGGAAACCGAACATTTGCATCCGCAATTTCTTGGACATCACCA